>CM069169.1:14610730-14835730 GCA_035221665.1 Okamejei kenojei | reverse complement strand
TTGCTATAAGAGCAGATACCTCTCAGTGTGTCATAAGGGCAGAAGTGATAGGAGTAGAATTAGGCCATTCAGCCCACCAGGCCTACTCCGCCATTCAATTAATGCTGATCTATCTCTCCCTCCTAACCCCATTCTCCTGCCTTCTCCCCTTAACCTCTGACACCCGTACTAATCTCGAATCTGTCTATATCTGCATTAAAAATATCCACTGACTTGACCTCCACCTCCGACCTGACCTTATGACGTCCAAGTGAATTCAAGGGCCTGTCCCACTTTCACGACCTAACTCACGGCCTCTGCTGAGTTTGCCCTTGACTCATACTCGCAGCATGGTCGTCACGAGGTCGTAGGAGGCCTTGATGCTAGTCGTAGGTACTCGTAGGTCGGGGCGTTTTTTTCTAGCCTGATGAAAAATGTCCACGAGTAAAAAAGGTCGTGAATTAGGTCATGAAAGTGGGACAGGCCCTTAACTCTGCACTCTCTCCAGAGTGATCAGGTCATTCTTTGCCGAACATTGCACTGACTGAAACTGCCAGCAATATTGCAGATGTGGCCCCAGCAATAGCTGATGAAAGTTGATTGTCACCGGTTTCCACGTTTAGTTCAGTTCAGAGATACAGTGTGGGAACAGGCCCTTCGGGCTAAACACAGTCCGCACCGACAAGCGATCCCCGCACACTTATGCCCACTGTCCCACTTAGGAAGCCTGAACGGAAACCTCTGGAGACTTTGCGCCCCACCCAAGGTTTCCGTGCGGTTCCCGGAGGTTTTTGTCAGTCTCCATAATGGTCGAAAGTGGTTTCCGCTTCTTCTATGTTCTGGCGCTTATTTAAAAAAATTGAAAAAACCTCCGGAAACCACACGGACACCTTGGGTGGGGCACTAAGTCTCCAGAGGTTTCCGTTCAGGTTTCCTAAGTGGGACAGGGGCATAACGCTACCTTGCACACACACACACTAGGGAAAATTTTACATTTTACAACAAGCCAATTGACCTACAAACCTGCACGTCTTTGGGGCGTGGGAGGAAACCGAAGATCTCGGAGAAAACCCACGCAGGTCACGGGGAGAACGTACAAACTCCGTACAGACAGCACCCGTAGTCGGGATCGAACCCGGGTCTCTGGCGATATAAGGCAGCAACTCTACCGCTGCGCCACCGAGCCCCCTTGGAAAGAAATATGGTAGAGAAAGAGCAGACGCAAGGAAGTGCAGATGCTAGTTTACAAAAAAAGGACACAAAACGCTGGAGTAACTTAGCGAGTCGGGCAGCATTTGGGAATTGCAAATGCAGGCCGCAGGGAGGGTGACGAATGCCCACAGGCTGCGTGCGCAACAGATGCCTCCACCGTCCCAGACAAGCAGCCCCACCCGAGCTACAGCCCAAAGTGCAGAACGCAATCTCATCTCAGTTTAGTATAGAGATGCAGCGCCGAAACAGGCCCTTCGGCCCGTGGTCAGGGTCATCTCTGCTGCTGTGAGGCAGCAACTCCACCGCGCTGCCCCCCAATGGTGTGGCCTAACCATAAAAGCTCCCAATCAACAACCTCAGTCGAGAATCCATATTGCGAGCTGATTACTAGTTTACAAGCAAACAAGAAAATCAATTGACTTGTAGTTAATTAGTAATTGCTTTGAATAAAATCTGTGTGTGTGTGTGTATTTATGGCCATGCAGAATGCTGTGTCATTCTTTACAGCTCCCTTGTGGCATCACTACTTTTTTTTTATTAAGCACATTGTGCTCTTTGCTACTTTAATTCCATGCGACAAAAACATAAATAAATGAGAGCAAAGATATTCTGCTTTGGAATTATCTCTGTGGCGACATCCTTAAGTATCTGAAGGCTTTGCGGACTGCTAACTTGCAGTTGCAAGCTTCACTTTTAGTGTCCAAACCTGTGGAAGGATTTTAGTTCAGTTTTGGAGATACAGCGTGGAAACAGGACCTTTGGCCCGAAGTTGTTGGAGCAGACTTGCATCTCTGGAACATTATTTGAACTCTCTGGATTTCTAGATGAATATGCAGCAGATCTAATCCATGCCAAACCACTAAGAATCCTTAGCTATCTCGAATCCATGCCGACCAGCGATCTATCTCTCAACCAAACAATCAATTTATTCATCACATATTTCACACACAGAGTGGTGAGTCTGTGGAATTCTCTGCCACAGAAGGTAGTTGGGGCCAGTTCATTGGCTATATTTAAGAGGGAGTTAGATGTGGCCCTTGTGGCTAAAGGGATCAGGGGGTATGGAGAGAAGGCAGGTACAGGATGATCAGCCATGATCATATTGAATGGCGGTGCAGGCTCGAAGGGCCGAATGGCCTACTCCTGCACCTATTGTCTATGTTTCTATGTTTCTATACACAATAAAGTGCAGTTAAATTAATTTACCATTAACCTGCACACACTGGGGACAATTTTTACAGAGGCCAATTGCTAACCTGTGCATGAAGGAACTGGTTTAAACCGAAGATAGACGCAAAAAACTGGAGTGACTCAGCGGGACAGGCAGCATCTCTGGAGAGAAGGTACGGGTGACGACCCAAAACTCAAAACAGGAAAATAGCCGGGAACAGAAAAATAGGCCCCAGTCTCACAAGTAATGATGATATGATTATCCCCTTGCTTCATCAACGTCCTACATTTAATGAAGACATATTTAAAGACTTACCCAGTGGGGTCTACAGAAATGTGCAGGAAGGAAACATAGAAACATAGACAATAGGTGCAGGAGTAGGCCATTCGGCCCTTCGAGCCTACACCGCCATTCAATATGATCATGGCTGATCATCCAACTCAGTATCCTGTACCTGCCTTCTCTCCATACCCCCTGATCCCTTTAGCCACAAGGGCCACATCTAACTCCCTCTTAAATATAGCCAATGAAATGGCCTCAACTACCTTTTGTGGCAGAGAATTCCATAGACTCACCACTCTCAGTGTGAAAAATGTTTTTCTCATCTAGGTCCTAAAAAACTTCCCCCTTATCCTTAAACTGTGACCCCTTGTTCTGGACTTCCCCAACATCGGGAACAATCTTCCTGCATCTAGCCTGTCCAACCTCTTAAGAATTTTGTAAGTTTCTATAAGATCCCCCCCTCAATCTACTAAATTCTAGCGAGTACAAGCCGAGTCTATCCAGTCTTTCTTCATATCTCAGATTCCTGCCATCCCAGGAATCAGTCTGGTGAATCTTCTCTCTACTCCCTCTGCAACTATGAGGAACAAATGGAATATTATTAGTTAAGGTGAGGGAGAGGGGGGGGGGAGCTAGGTCCTACAAACCTGCACATCTTTGGAATGTGGGAGGAAACCGGAGCACCTGGAGAAAACGCACGTGGTCACGGGGAGAATGTACAAGCTCTGCAGTTTCTTATTGGGGAAGTACTGACTTGGGATGGATGGGGAGGAAAGGAAAGGGAAGGAAAGGGACATCCATTGATCATTGATGCCCCTAAGTATAGGGATGATCGCTGAATGCCCGTGAATTTTTTGTGCAATGTAATACTCTTTCCATAGTACTTAATCTTTGAAAGATTTCCCGCCTCTTATTGATGCGCCCATGCATCATTGAGTCAGTTACGTCCCCACTGCATTGACTGGATGGGCAATTTATCTTTACAACTGCCTTGCTTCCTGGAGCTTTCTGCAGCCCTTCGAAGATAACATCTTCCAACCAGTTATCATTTTCAATATAGGCACAAAATGCCGGAGTAACTCAGCGGGACCGGAAGCATCTCTGGAGAGAAGGAATGGGTGACCTTGCAGGTCGAGACCCTTCTTCAGACCCATACCTCGACTCCACCCTCAAGATTCAAGATTCAAGATTCAAGATTCAAGAGAGTTTATTGTCGTGTGTCCCAGACAGAACAATGAAATTCTTGCTTTGCTTCAGCACAACAGAACATAGTAGGCATGAACACAGAACAGATCAGTGTGTCCATTTCCCATTGAATAAATATATACACACATCAATAAATAAGCAGATAAAGTGCAAACAGTTAATGGTCTATTAATGTTCAGAGATTTGTTTCAATTGAATTTAATAGCCTGATGGCTGTGGGGAAGTAGCTATTCCTGAACCTGGTTGTTGCAGTCTTCAGGCTCCTGTACCTTCTACCTGAAGGTAGCGGGGAGATGAGTGTGTGGCCAGGATGGTGTGGGTCCTTGATGATGCTGCCAGCCTTTTTGAGGCAGCGACTGCGATAGATCCCCTCGATGCGAGGGAGGTCAGAGCCGATGATGGACTGGGCAGTGTTTACTACTTTTTGTAGTCTTTTTCGTTCCTGGGCGCTCAAGTTGCCGAACCAAGCCACGATGCAACCGGTCAGCAAGCTCTCTACTGTGCACCTGCAGAAGTTAGAGAGAGTCCTCCTTGACAGACCGACTCTCCGTAATCTTCTCAGGAAGTAGAGGCGCTGATGTGCTTTCTTAATAATTGCATCAGTGTTCTCGGACCAGGAGAGATCTTTCAGGTCGAGACCCTTCTTCAGACCCATACCTCGACTCCATCCTATCCCGCTGGTCCAATCCCTCACCACCTATGTCCAAGACACCTCCCACGTCTTTCGTCTCTTCAATGACTTCTGTTTTCCTGGTGCCTTTACTAACAATATTCCTTTCTACACATTTCTATAGCCTCCACTGGGGAAGACCTTAAATATTAAATCTTCGAACCATCTTGGTAAAGCAAGTGGATATTTGTATTATTACTAAAAACCCTGTCCCACGATGCGAGTTTACCCAAGAACTCTCCCTAGTTTAAAAAACAAATCAATCTCGTGGTAGGTACGTAGAATGTACGTAGCGGGTACGTCGGAGTTCGTGGATGTCTTGTAGCGGCTCGTAACGCTAACGGCAAGTACTCGGGAAAAACGGAAACACGTGAAGTTTTTTCAGCAGTGTGAAAAATTTCCAAGCATAAAAAAATACTTGTGTTGAAGTCACACGAGTCTGATTTTGTTTTTAAAACTCGGGAGAGCTCTTGGGTAAACTCGCATCGTGGGACAGGGGCTTTCTACTACTGGTGGCTATTTTCCTGTTCCCAAATCTAATTCACCATTTATTGTGTTGGAACAAACTTGCATCTCTGGAACATTATTTAAACTCTCTAGATTTCTAGATGATTATGCAGCAGATCTAATCGAATCCTTAGCTATCTCGAGATCACTGCAAAATCCTGATATTACTTTTTAATGTAACCATATGTTTTATTCTTTAATGGAAGTCGCACTGATCCTAACTAGTAACAGCCAGAATTAATTGTGAAACTAAACTCCATAATATTTAATTATTGACAAAGTAAAATATCTATTTTCATACTCAGTATATCCTGTATATATCGGTGAGACCAAGCGTAGGCTCGACGATCGTTTCGCTGAACACCTCCGCACAGTCCGCCTAAACCTACCTGAGCTCCTGGTTGCCAAACACTTTAACTCCTCCTCCCATTCCCACACTGACCTTTCTGTCCTGGGCCTCCTCCGTTGTCAGAGTGAATTGGACGAGCAGCATCTCATATTTCGCTTGGGGCAGCTTACACCCCATTGAGTTCTCTAACTTGAAGGAACCCAACCTTCCCCTCTCTCTCCATCCCTCCCCTTTCCCAGTTCTCCGACCAGTCTGGCTGTCTCCGGCTACATTTCAACTCTGTTTGCTCTCCCATGTATCTCCCTCTCCCCTGACATCAGTCTGAAGAAGGGTCTCGACCAGAAACGTCACCCATTCCTTCCCTCCAGAGATGCTGCCTGTCCCTCTGAGTTCCTCCAGCATTTTGTGTCTATATCTCAAATATACAGATATATAATATATAAATATAACATATACAATATATATATATATCTATATTTATACTCAGTCACTCCTCACTCACTCCTTCTTGGCTCCTCAAATGCTACTTAACCTGTGTGTCTTTGTGTTTTAGTTTACAATAGACAGTAGACAATAGGTGCAGGAGTAGGCCATTCGGCCCTTCGAGCCAGCACCGCCATTCAATGTGATCATGGCTGATCATCCCCAATCAGTACCCCGTTCCTGCCTTCTCCCCATATCCCCTGACTCCGCTATCTTTAAGAGCCCTATCTAGCTCTCTCTTGAAAGCATCCAGAGAACCGGCCTCCACCGCCCTCTGAGGCAGAGAATTCCACAGACTCACAACTCTCTGTGAGAAAAAGTGTTTCCTCGTCTCCGTTCTAAATGGCTTACTCCTTATTCTTAAACTGCGACCACTGGTTCTGGACTCCCCCAACATCGGGAACATGTTTCCTGCCTCTAGCGTGTCCAAACCCTTAACAATATTATATGTTTCAATGAGATCCCTTCTCATCCTTCTAAACTCCAGAGTGTACAAGCCCAGCCGTTCCGTTCTCTCAGCATATGACAGTCCCGCCATCCCGGGAATTAACCTTGTAACTTTTAGTTTTTTAGTTTTTAGTTTTTTGCGATACAGTGTGGAAACAGGCCCATCGGCCCACTGAGACCACGCCAACCAGCGACCCCCGTACACTAGCACCACCCCACGCACACTAGAAACTATTTACAATTTTTACCGAAGGCAACTAACCTCCAAACCTGCACGTCTTTGGAATGTGGGAGGGAACCGGAACGCCCGGAGAAAACCCACGCGGGTCACGGGGAGAACGTACAAACTCCACACAGACAGCGCCCGTAGTCAGGATCGAACCTGGGTCTCTGGCGCTGTGAGGCAGCAACTCTACCGCTGCGCCCTAAAAATGTCACTCTAAGCGCAGCCAACACAAGGCCACAAAAATTGGAAACCTGTTTCCCTCACAGCTTACTCGAGCGCAAGGATATTGGCGTTTCCCCCCCCACCCCCCCCCCTTCAATTAATGAGCAATCTTTCCTCCCAGTCTTTTAAATCTATTAGCTGCCAAGCTTAATGAAAGCTCCAAGCTTGACACCCTTGTAAAAAATGGCAATAATTCCTAATAAAGCAACTGTGATTATTGTGACATAGATCAACGCGATCAATAAACGGCAGCCGGAAAATTTGTAGCTGGACAGGGATTCCTTTTGTGAATCGTCTTTTTCCCGGTGATCCTTCACCAGTATTCAATACGCAGTGTGATTAGTTGGAAGCTCCTCAAAAATGCAAGCCCCCTTTCCTAAAGGCCGCCGATTCCTCTCCTTGAGTCCCACGGCAGAACTGTGGATCAGTCTGGAACCGATGAGCTGAATTACACCCGTCATTTGCACCTAGTGTGATGTATGACCCCCACCCCCCACTGCATCATTGTTGAATGCACACCTCAAGATTCAGGGACAGTCTCTTCCCGAGGTGGACACGAAATGCTGGCGTAACTCAGCATTTTGGGGTGGGCAGCGTCTCTGGAGGGAAGGAACGGGTGACGTTTCGAGTCCAGACCCTTTCTTCAGACTGAAGAAGGGGTCTGAAGAAGGGTCTCGACACAAAACGTCACCCATTCCTTCTCTCCAGAGATGCTGCCTGTCCCGCTGAGTTACTCCAGCTTTTTGTTTCTATCTTCGGTGTAAACCAGCATCTGAAGTTCCTTCCCACACGTTTCGTCTGCACGTTCACCCTATCTATCTCCCTAACAGAACGTAGAGCATCAGAAGTACAGCATAGTGCAAGGTGCAGTCCGATTAAAGGCAGACCAAGCATCTCCAATAAGGTAGATGGGAGATCAGGACATAGAAACATAGAAACATAATAGACAATAGGTGCAGGAGTCGGCCATTCAGCCCTTCGAGCCTGCACCTCCATTCAATATGATAATGGCTGATCATCCAACTCGGTATCCTGTACCTGCCTTCTCTCCATACCCCCTGATCCCTTTAGCCACAAGGGCCACATCTAACTCCCTCTTAAATATAGCCAATGAACTGGCCTCAACTACCTTCTGTGGCAGAGAATTCCACAGATTCACCACTCTCTGTGTGAAAAATGTTTTTCTCATCTCGGTCCTAAAAGACTTCCCCCTTATCCTTAGGCTGTGACCCCTTGTTCTGGACTTCCCCAACATTGGGAATAATCTTCCTGCATCTAGCCTGTCCAACCCCTTAAGAATTTTGTATGTTTCTATGAGATCCCCCCTCAATCTTCTAAATTCTAGCGAGTCTATCCAGTCTTTCTTCATATGGAAGTCCTGCCATCCCAGGAATCAGTCTGGTGAACCTTCTCTGTACTCCCTCTATGGCAAGAATGTCTTTCCTCAGATTAGGAGACGAGAACTGTACGCAATACTCCAGGTGTGGCCTCACCAAGACCCTGTACAACTGCAGTAGAACCTCCCTGCTCTTGTACTCAAATCCACCCTCTAGTACAGTTTGCCTGATAACAGCAGGTTTAATTTTAGATGAGATTAGTTTATTGTCACGTGTGTCGAGGTGCAGTGAAAAGCTGTTTTATTGCGTGCTAACCTCATGGTTGGGTCTGGCTGACCGGGGTCAGTTTAGGAATGGATTGGCCGTGGTCAGGTTGGATTCTGATTGGCCAGCATCAACGTGCGATTGGATTGGCTGTGGTCGCGGTGGTCTCTGAGTGGCCAGAATCAGTTTGGACTCTTATTGGCCAGAATCAGGTTGGGATTGGATTGGCTGTGGTCAGGTTGCGCCCCGATTGGCTGGGATCCGGTTTGTCTCAGATGTCTTTGGTTGGTTTAAGGTTTGGTTCAAGGTTTGGTTCCAGTTCCACTTGCGCTGCCAACAGTAGATCCCAAGAGGAACGAACAGCCTAAGCCAAAGCCATTATGCACAACCATTGATGATAGACGCAACGTGTTTTGTGCAAATATTGTGAGTTACTTTCTCTGATGAAGAGGCAAATATAAAATAGATTGAAAATTCCACAACATGTTAGTGGGCAAGAGGGACTCGAGAATGGCACTGCGGGGAATAGAATGAGTTTTAGAACTCATCACGTCTTAATTGCAAGCATTACACTCTTACAATCTAATGGAAATTCGGCACATCATAGAAACATTGACACACGTGGTTGCCACAAAAGGCTGGAGTAACTCAGCAGAGGAATAGGTGGCACTTTGGGTCGAGACCCTTCTTCAGTCTAAAGTCAGGGTCTGAAGTCTGAGGAAGGGTCTCAACCCGAAACGTCACCCATTCCTTCTCTCCGGAGATGCTGCCTGTCCCGCTGAGTTACTCCAGCATTTTGTGTCTGTCTTCGGTTTAAACCAGCATCTGCAGTTCTTCCCTAAACACAATGTTCCTTATTATCACACGCACCAAGGTTGAATGATTTTCTTTGTTTCGAATATAGATCATTTGGATACTGCCACATGTAAGTGTAATCCCTGATTAAGTACAGAGTGAACGGATGCATCCCACTGAGTCTATAGTCAAGAGTTGCCATGTAGGACCATTGCAGACATCACCTCCATTCCAGATCTCCAGCAAACCATCCTCCCAATCCCTGAGCTATAGGGAGAGGTTTGAGTAGGCTGGGACTCTATTGCTTGGAGCACAGGAGAATGAGGGGGCAATCTTATTGAGGTGTATAAATCATGAGAGGAATAGATCGGGTAGACGCACAGAGTCTCTTGCCCAGAGTAGGGGAATCGAGGACCAGAGGACATAGGTTTAAGGTGACGGGGAATAGATTTTTTAATAGGAATCTGAGGGGTAACTTTTTCACACCAAGGGTGGTGGGTGTATGGAACAAACTGCCAGAGGAGGTAGTTGAGGCTGGGACTAGCCCAACAGTTAGACAGGTACATGGATAGGGCAGGTTTGGAGGGATATGGACCAAGCGCAGGCAGGTGGGACTAGTGTGGCTGGGACCTGATGGGCAAGCGGGGCCGAGAGGCCTGTTTCCTCGCAGTATCATTCTATGACGCTATGACCCTCCTCAGCCGCCCACCTCCACCCTCTGTGCTTGCCTTCCTTATCCAATCTTTCAGATTAAGTTAGTCGACCATGCATTTTGAGAAATTGTTAATTCCCAGGGGTATTCGTGAAGCGGTAAATCCCTTCATCGAATTTCAACTCCATTACTTTTTTTCTGCTTCCTTGCTGTAGCTGTTAGGGCTGGGCGGGGGGGGGGTGAAAGCTGGAAAAAATATGCGGGTAGGCACCAGAGACCCGGGTTCAATCCCGGCTACGGGTGCTGTCTGTACGGAGTTTTTGCACGTTCCTCCGTGACCTGAGTGGGTTTTCTCGTAGATCTTCGGTTTCCTTCCACACTTCAAAGACGTACAGGTTAATTGACTTGTGAATGTAAAATTGTCCCTAGTGGGTGAGGGATAGTGTTGGTGTGGCTGGATCGCCGGCCGGCACAGACTCGGAGGGCCGAAGGGCCTGTTCCCGTGCTGTATCTCTAAACCAAACTAAACTAAACTGAAGTCTGGAAACTGCTGGGTGGATATTACAAACCTGCACGCCTTTGGAGTGTGGGAGGAAACCGGAGCACCCGGAGAAAACCCACGCAGGTCACGGGGAGAGCTAACAAACTCCGTACAGACAGCACCCGTAGTCGGGATCGAACCTGAGTCTCCGGCGCTTCAAGTAACTCTACCGCTGAACCGCCATGCTGCCCAAATGGACTAATTGTGCTCCCATCACTTAATCTCCAGGGCTTAATATCCAACTTCTGCCCCCTGGCTTTATATTCTTATTTCTTACAGAAACTTATATAAAATTATAAAAGGACTGGACAAGCTAGATAGACAGCAGGAAAAATGTTCCCAATGTTGGGCGAGTCCAGAACCAGGGGCCACAGTCTTAGAATAAAGGGGAGGCCATTTAAGACTGAGGTGAGAAAAAACTTTGGGATCGAACCTGGGTCTCTGGCGCTGTAATGCCCCTGTCCCACTTAGGAAACCTGAACGGAAACCTCTGGAGACTGTGCGCCCCACCCAAGGTTTCCGTGCGGTTCCCGGAGGTTTTTGTCCTCCGGCAACCACCTTCAACTAGCGTCGCAGTCTGGCTTCGACTAAAAAATGACCGATTTTTGAAACGGAAACCACTTTCGACCATTAGGGAGACTGACAAAAATCTCCGGGAACCGCACGGAAACCTTGGGTGGGGCGCAAAGTCTCCAGAGGTTTCCGTTCAGGTTTCCGAAGCGGGACAGGGGCATTAGGCAGTAACTCTACTGCTGTGCCACTGTGGTCCTTACTTTTGCTGGTATCATTCTGTGGCAATATTTAGCCTACAAGTCACAAGTTCGCCTTTCTGCATCTTGCCTGAGCATGCGCCAGTTCAAAACACACAACCATAAACCAATTTCTTGTTCATTATTACCTTCATTATACGTTAAGTGCCAGAATCTAATCAAAGCAAATACCACGCTGTGCAGCTTAAGTGATTATATTTAAAAAATTCTTCAAATTAATAAAGCACATTCTATTCAGATCACTCTTTTGCATCTCGCTGAGATACGATTAAAAAATTTCCTTCAGAAGTTAAAGGGACCAGTTTCATCAACATAAATCATCTTTGATCTTCGAAGACAATTCACCTTGAAATTGGTAATGCAGTTATGTAAATGCCTCAAATTGTCTGATGCCATTTTTTAACCTCAATTTTAATTAAAAAGGAAAACAAACCTTTAAAAAAAAATGTCATGCCGCATCACACATTTATCATAGGCATCAGTAGGGGGTGCTTACAACTCTACATGCATTGATTCAGGAGTTACGTCATTTTAAGAATGCATAGTTTAGTTTTAGTTTTGAGATACAGTGCGGAAACAGGCCCTTCGGCCCACCGAGTCCGTGCCGACCAGCGACCCCCGCACACTAACACTCTCCGACACACACTAGGGACGATATTTACATTTACACCAAGCCAATTAACCTACAAACCTGCACGTCTTTGGAGTGTGGGAGGAAACCGAAGATCTCGGAGAAAGCCCACGCAGGTCACGGGGGGAACGTACAAACTCCGTACAGACAGCACCCGTAGTCGGGATCGAACCCGGGTCTCCTGGTGCTGCATGCGCTGTAAGGCAGCGACTCTACCGCTGCGCCACCGTGACCACCCTAGAATAATAAAGACACCAAACGCTGGAATAACTCCATGGAACAGGGATTGTACCTACGTTTGGCGAAAAAATGAAATGTGTGGGAAGGAACTGCAGTTGCTGGTTTAATCCGAAGATAGACACAAAAGGCTGGAGTAAGTCAGCGGGACAGGCAGTATCTCTGGAGAGAAGTCTCGACCCTCAGCAATTTGGGCCGAGACCCTTCTTCAGACTGATGTCAGATGAGAGGGAGATACATAGATAAGGAAGTGTAAGGTGTGAACACGGGACAAAGGGGATGGAGATCAAGGACAATGTCGAAGAGATCGTTGTTAGCTGGGAGAAGGTGACAACAAAGCAAGTAGTCGGAGAGAGTCAGACTGGTCGGAGAACTGGGAATGGGGAGGGGGTGGAGGGAGAGGGAAAGCAAGGGTTACTTGAAGTTAGAGAAGTCAATGGTACACAAAAGGCTGGAGAAACTCAGCGGGTGCAGCAGCATCTAAGGAGCGAAGCGATGTTTCGGGTCGAGACCCTTCTTCAGACTTCTTCTTGGAGAAGTCAATGTTTATACCGCTGAGGGGTGAGCTGCCATCAAGCATGTTTTTAGAAATGGTCACAGAGTGAGTTTAATTCATGAGTTTTTTATTTTGTTGGCATATGAATGTATTAAAGATGTCACGCATTGTATCAACGCCAGCCGTTGTTGCAGTAACAAGTTCCTTCTTGATCTGCTGAATAAGGACTGCGACAATATCACAGCCCTGGTGTAACAGCTTGCTGTTGCAACCCACTTGCTCGTGTTACTAGAATATATTAATCCTTTGTAGTGCCTATGAGTCAGGGAGTAAGTGTTCTTTCCACCATGAGATAGAAATAAGCATATACGACAAATCTATGTGCACTGATCTCCTGGTTGCCAAACACTTTAACTCCCCCTCCCATTCCCACACTGACCTTTCTGTCCTGGGCCTCCTCCATTGTCAGAGTGAGGCCCAGCGCAAATTGGAGGAACAGCAACTCATATTTCGCTTGGGCAGCTTACACCCCAGCGGTATGAACATTGACTCCCTAACTTCAAGTAACACTTGCTTTCTCACTCCATCCCCTCCCCAACCCTAGCCCACAGCTAACAACGTACTGGTTCCTTTCGCATAGGAACATATAAAAGTAGGTGCAGGAGTAGGCCATTCAGCCCTTCAATATGATCATGGCTGATCATCCCCAATCAGTACCCCGTTCCTGCTTTCTCCCCATATCCCTTCATTCCGTTAGCCCTAAGAGTTAAATCTAACTCTCACTTGAAAACATTCAGTAAATTGCCCTCCACTGCCTTCTGTGGCAGAGAATTACACAGATTCACTACTCGCTGGGTGAAAAAGTTTTTCCTCATCTCGGTCCTAAATGGCCTGCCTGTTATTCTTAACTTGTGACCCCTGGTTCTGGATTCTTGAACTGTGACCCCTGGTTTGGCATTTTTTTCATTAATTTGTTCTATATCTCTCTACAGCACCGTCAACGTCTCTCGTTTCCCTCTCTCTCCCCTGACCCTCAGATGGAAGGAGGGTCTCAACCTGAAACTTCATCCATTCCTTCTCTCCAGATATGCTGCCTGTCCCAATAGACAATAGACAATAGACATTAGACAATAGGTGCAAGAGTAGGCCATTCGGCCCTTCGAGCCAGCACCACCATTCAATGTGATCACGGCTGATCATCCACAATCAGTACCCCGTTCCTGCCTTCTCCCCATATTCCCTGACTCCGCTATTTTTAAGAGCCCTATCTTGAAAGTATCCGGCCTCCACCGCCCTCTGGGGCAGTGAATTCCACAGACTCACCACTCTCTGTGAGAAAAAGTGTTTCCGTTCTAAATGGCTTACTCCTTATTCTTAAACTGTGGCCCCTGGTTCTGGACTCCCCCAACATCGGGAACGTGTTTCCTGCCTCTAGCGTGTCCAAGCCCTTAACGATCTTAGTCCCGCTGAGTTACCCCAGCAGTTTGTGTCTATCTTCGTTTTAAACCAGCATCTGCAGTCCCTTCCCACACAACATCAATGTATTGATGGATGTAGGTTAATCTGCGGCCAGTTATTGAAAGATATGTTGTCTTGGCTTTGACTCTGCTAGTTCCAGGGTCAAAATGGAAGATAAGATATCTGTGCTGGATGTTGAGCTGAATAAATAATGCAAATCGTAATTAAGTAGCATTTTAATCGGTGGGTTGCATCTCATACAAGTAGTGCTAGAGGAAGATACAAGTAGTGCTAGAGGAAGATAAATGGTGTTGGGTGTGCATGCTGTTTTAACATATTTAATAAACAGTATAGAATGTGCCGTGTTTGCCAGTGTTTCCAAGATCACTTCCAAAGAGAAACACATGCCGTTATATCATTTCATACATATCCTACCTTAAATGTAACACATAGAGTCATGCAATGTGGAAACAGGCCCTTCAGCCCAACTTGCCCACACTGACCAACGTGCCCTGTCCACACTAGACCCAGCCTGCGTTTGGGCAATATCCCTCGAAAACCTGTCCCATCCATGTACCTGTCCAAATGTTTTTTATACGCTATGATGGTACCTGGCTGAACTACCTCCTCCGGCAGCTCATTCCATACACACACTACCCAAGAATTTCATTGTTCTATCTGTGATATCTATCTATATATTACTAAAACTCTCATCTTGTTTGTGATTCTGTGAACGTGCGTGCGTGATCCCAGAACTACGCCAAAACGGTACATGATAGCGCTACCATTTTTGACCACCTTACTCACAATTGTTTTGCGGTGTGTTTTTTAATCAGATTGATGGTATATTTTACAAGTTATTTACATTTAAAACTTTTACTTTTCACTTACCTTCTCTCAAATCCAATTGCTGGTTCAGCCGGTTACAATGTTGCCAATCACAGGACACTGAGTCCTGGCAGCAAGTGCACTAGCAAGTGCAATTGTTTTTCTTTATGTCTAAAATGAGGGAGGGTGAATAAGGGGAAATGAGCCGCCCCAGCGCAGTTGGGGGCTATGGGTGAGTGGTGCAATATTGTATTGGGGGAATGGGTGAGTGGTGGAATATTGTGTTGGGGAACGTGTTGAGTTGGGCGACCAGGCCTCCCGTGTGACAGGGACCCAACGGGTCCCAATTGGTCAAGTATGACAACCAAACACGTGAAAATAAGGTGCCCCTCAGGTTCCTATTAAATATTTCCTTCCTCAACTTAAACCCATGTCTTCTGGTTCTTGATTCCCCTACACTGGGCAAAAGACAGTATGCATTGACCCTATCTATTTCCCTCATGATCTTATACACCTCTATAAGACTATGGATCGCAGAGGATGAGACTAATCATAGTCAGATATTTTGCTGAAGATTTTCCATGATTTTAAGAACCCCTTATCAATTTTCCAGCATTCAACGCCTTTCAATACAGTATCGAAGCAGGATATAGACACAAAAAGCTGGAGTAGCTCAGCGGCTCATGGAGAAAAAGAATAGGTGACGTTTCGGGTGGATACCCCATCGAGTCTGAATAAAGATTGAGACCCATCTTCAGTCTGAAGAAGTGTCTCGACCCGAAACGTCACCCATTCCTTCCACTGCCCGCATCTGCAGTTCCTTCCTACCCGTTTCATCCATCTGGGATATGATGGATTTTTCTCAGGCAGGTTTGCTCGATGAATAGCAGGTGGAAAAAGCGGGCACTTGGCGTGTGAGAAACGACAACGCTAATTTTTAATCCTGGCGGCTTGAGGACATTTTCGCAAAGTGCAAACTGAGAAGAAAAGGGGACGTGACTTTGTCGAATTTCATCGCGGTCTTAAAAATCCAGTGGCAAAAAAAATCTTTCCTCAGGCTCGTAAGGTTCAATAGTGTGTTAGTAAATTACTATTGAACTGCTATTGATTTCTGACTCTACTGAACTTAGATAGCTATGACTTTCTGGTGTGGGCGAGAATAAATGTACAAGGGATTTGTACTGAAATGGAAAAATTTCTATGAAATATATGAACACATCACGAGTTTATCACTGGTGTGGAGATGAGAGACATTATCACTACAAGGCTAGGCTGACAATTAAGGAAACTGTATACTGTTATGTCACCTAATGCTGCAATATGTCAAGTCTATTGATAATAAAGCCACGATATATTACAACAACGCGTCACGATGTTTTCACTTCTCCTGTAGGATTGTGGTTTATCATCGTTCCACTGATATTTGCGGGAGCTTATTAGGATGACAGATATCCGTGCTGGAATTTTTTTAATGTTTAAACTCACATCCAGTCCCTGCGTCAAGCTTTATAGAACACATCGCTGAACGCACCAAAGGTCAACAGTGTGCAGGAAGGAACTGCAGATGCTGGTTTACACCGAAGGCAGACACAAAGTGCTGGAGTAACTCAGCGGGACGGGCAGCATCTCTGGAGAGAAGGAATGGGTGACGTTTCGGGTCGAGAACCCTTCTTCAGACTGAGAGTTACTCCAGCATTGTGTGTCTGTCTTCGCTAGATGTCAGTCAGCGTGGGAGAAGGGTGTGGACCTAAAACGTCACCTATCCACTTCTCCTTCTTGCGTGTGGCATGCACAGCCTAAAGTTGTAGGACAACTTGTTCTATTTGATCTTACATGATTGCATTAGTCGAAACAGGACGGACCACGTGAAGGTTGCAATCTTCCACCCCGTCACCTATCCATGTTCTCCAGGGATGCTGCCTGACCCGCTGAGTTACTCCGGCAGTTTGTGCCTTTCCTTGCAAATACAAGGCACCTCTAACACCCCTGCTGTTTGGTTAGAGATTCCCAACATAAATGTTAACTTTTTTGAGCAAATAAATTTATTCACAAATTTATTTTTTTATCCTAAAGAAGGGCCTCGGCCCAAAACGTCACCCATTCCTTCTCTCCAGAGATGCTGCCCGTCCCGCTGAGTGACTCCAGCTTTTTGTGTCTATCTTCGGTTTAAACCAGCATCTGCAGTTCCTTCCAACACATAATGAATTCCACAGTGCTGCTTGATAAATGTTGCCCATAAATCTCACTTAGTCTTTGACAGTGTGTGTGGACTCTACTAAGCTGCACCTTTCATCAGAACTTTCCCATCTCACATTGTTCCCTCTTTCTTAGCGGTAGGTTTATACCCGGTTAGTTTTTAGTTTCTTTAGAGATACAGCGTCCCACTGAGTCCGTGCCGACCAGCGATCCCCGCAGGCTGACACTAACCCACACACACTGGGGGCAAGTTACAATTATACCAAGCCAATTAGCCTGCAAACCTGCACGTCTTTGGAGTGTGGGAGGAAACCGGAGCACCCGGAGAAAACCCACGCGGGTCACGGGGAGAACGTGCAAACTCCGTACAGGCAGCACCCATAGTCAGGATGGAACCCGTCCTGTGGTCCGCCCTGTTTCAGCGAATGCAATCAACCCGGCGTGCACAAACATAGAAAATAGGTGCAGGAGGAGGCCCTTCGAGCCAGCACCGCCATTCATTCTGATCACGGCTGATCGTCCCCTATCAATAACCCGTGCCTGCCTTCTCCCCATATCCCTTGACTCCACTAGCCACTAGAGCTCTATCTAACTCTCTCTTAAATCCATCCAGTGACCTGGCCTCCACTGCCCTCTGTGGCAGGGAATTCCACAAATTCACGACTCTCTGGGTGAACAATTTTTTTTCTCACCTCAGTCTTAAAATGGCCTCTCCTTTATTCTAAGACTGTGTGGCCCCTGGTTCTGGACTCGCCCAACATTGGGAATCAAATAAGATCAAATGGAACAAGTTGCCCGACAACTCTAGGCTGTGCACGCCATACGCAAGACGCAAGACGAAGACTTTCTCTCAACAGCTGACCTAAGGAGCCCAGCAGACTAACATCCCTGTGTTAACGAAGAAACTGCAGATGCTGGAGAATCGAGGGTTACACAAAAAGCTGGAGAAACTCAGCGGGTGCAGCAGCATCTAAGGAGCGAAGGAGATAGGCGACGTTTCGGGATTTTCTCAATTCTGTTAACCCTTGCTGTCTCCTCCCCTTCCCACCTCTCCCTCAGCCCTCGGGCCCAGGCATTCCCTCTCTCTAGATCTCCCTCCCCCACCCTAGTCGCACTAGCTTCTCATTTTCACACCACAAACAGCTTACAATGGCTTGTTCCCTTTATCATCGATACTTTTTTGCATATCTTTCACTCATTGTTCTTTATCTCTCCACATCACCGTCTATATCTCTCGTTTCCCTGATCCCTGACCAGTCTGAAGAAGGGTCTCGACCCGAAACGTCGCCTATCTCCTTCGCTCCTTAGATGCTGCTGCACCCGCTGAGTTTCTCCAGCTTTTTGTGTAACCCCCAGACAAACATCCCTTTAGGGCAGAGCAAATCAGCCCCCAACCATTCCTCCTCACTAATTATATCTCGTGGCTAAGCGCAGAAATGTCTAATTATTGTGCCGGCAAGATTCTAACAGCTGTCTTTGCCATTAATAGAGGCAAATTCCAGCCATTAGCTGGTCCCACGATCAATTAGCAAAGTTGAGTTCTCCCCAGCGCCTCGCCAAAGACAAGGGACCTCTTTTTAACAAATTCTCACAGGCGAGGAATTGAAATGGTGGTGCAGCTGGTAGTGCTGCTGTCTCGCAGCTCCGGAGAAACTGGTTCGGAAGATCTAAGTCACAGGAGCAGAATTAGGCCATTTGGCCCATCGAGTCCACTCCTTGATTGTGCTGCTGGCCTTGTAGATATTTGAGGTGGGTCGTTGGTTATATGGCTCTCAACTCTTTGCTCCTGAAAGAGGGGCCGCACGGTGGTGCTGCACCGGAGACCCGGGTTCGATCCCGACCTCGGGTGCTTGTCTGTACAGAGTTTGTGCGTTCTCCCTGTGGCCCGCGTGGGTTTTTCTCCGAGATCTTCAGTTTCCTCCCACACTCCAAAGGCGTACAGGTTTGTAGGTTAATTGGCTTGGTGTCAATGTAAAATTGTCCCTAGCGTGTGTAGGGTAGTGTTAGTGTGCGGGGATCGCTGGTCGGCGCGGACTCTGTGGGCCGAAGGGCCTGTTTCCGCACGGCCTCCCTAAACTAAGCCAAAAATAGGGTGACGTTATTGATAAAACGCGCCAAGCGTTCTGTTTGTGGTGCTTTAGGTTTAGTTTGAAGTGCCTCTCTTCACCTCTCAGTCAGTCAGCCAGTCACACCGGTTCTCTCGTTCAGCCACTGAGGGCACAGAAAACACTTTAGCCAACTCACCATTAATTTATAAGAATGATAATGACTGTCGCGGTTTGACAATTCTCACTGGGTTTTATTCTCATAGTGCGGAGATCCTCTCTGCGAAAAGAGATAGTCTATAATGACACCGTAGGTCTATTCTCCATCTCTTAAAATAATGGGGCTGTTTAAGCTATCAGAGAATATGACACGCATGAGCAGCGATGATATCATGAGCCAAATTATCACCATTACTCCGGAACGATTTGGAAAAGAAGGACAAGCGGATATAAGTGACAATAATGTCACACTAGACATAGAACACATTTATTTGCTCAAAAAAGTAAACATTTGTGTTGGGAATATCTAAAGCCCCTGTCCCACGATGTGAGTTCACACTAGAGCTCTCCCGAGTAAAAAAAAAATCAATCTCGTGGTGCCTCATCACGAGTATTTTTTTACTCTTGGAGATTTTTCACGCTGTTGAAAAAACTTCACAGGTTTCCGCGTTTCCCGTGTACCTGCCGTTAGCGTTACGAGCCGCTACGAGACGTCCACGAGCTCCGACGTAGCCGCTACGTACATTCTACGTACTTACCACGAGTTAGATTATTATTTTTTTAACTCGGGAGAGCTCTTGGGTAAACTCGTATCGTGGGACAGGGCCTTAACTCTCGGACACCTCCTCCTACTTACCCCTGGACCATGACCCCACTGACGAACACCAGGCCACCATCTCGAGCACCATAACCGACTTCATCAGCTCCGGCTCCCTACCCCCCCGAGCCTCCGACCTCATCGTTTCCCAGCCCCGCACGGCCCGATTTTACCTTCTCCCCAAAATCCACAAACCCGACTGCCCTGGCAGACCCATTGTCTCTGCCTGTTTGTGCCCCACCGAACACATTTCCACATACCTTGACGCCATCCTATCCCCCTTTGTTAAATCCCTCCCCACCTATGTTCAAGACACCTCAGACACTCTCCGTCGGCTCCGTGCATTCCATTCTCCAGCCCCCATCCTCTCATCTTTACCATGGACGTCCAGTCACTCTACACCTCCATCCCCCACCAGGACGGTCTCAAAGCCTCCTCGACCAGAGGAGCAACCCATACCCGTCCACTGACACCCTCCTCCGCCTAGCAGAGTTGGTCAAAGCAGTCTGAAGAAGGGTCTCGACCCGAAACGTCGTCTATCTCCTTCGCTCCTTAGATGCTGCTGCACCCGCTGAGTTTCTCCAGCTTTTTGTGTACCCCAGCTGGTTATTAGTGTGTTAGAGGTACAGTATATTTGCAAGGAAAGGCAGAAAATGCTGGAGTAACTCGGTGGGTCAGGCAGCATCCCTGGAGAACGTAGATAGGTGACGTTTCAGGTCCAGACCCTACTTCCAGACTGACCGACTTCTAGCAAAGACGGACACAAAAAGCTGGAGCAACATCAGTCTGAAGAAGGGTCTCGATCCAAAACGCCATCCTTTCCTTCTCTCCAGAGATGCTGCCTGTCCCACTGAGCTACTCCAGTATTTTGCGTCTATCTTCGGTGTAAACCAGCATCTGCAGTTCCTTCCTAAACAGACCCCCTCCTCGCCTTCTTTCAACCCCTCCTCTGCAATCTGTCTGACAAAAGGCCCAAAATGACACCCATCCATGTTCTCCAGGGATGCTGCCTGACCCGCTGAATTACTCCGGCATTTTGTGCCATTTCTCAGGTAAACCAGCGTCTGCAGTTCCTTGCCTCCACAGTATTTTTTCCGCAAGTCTAAGTGACTGGGACTTTTACCGAGGCAGGCCACAAAACAAAATACTGCAGCCTCTGTAAATTTGAGATAAAAACAGAGAATCCTGCTAATACACAACATGTTAGGCAGCGTTCATTGAAAGAGAGATATAATTATGTTTCAGATTGATGAGATTTCTTCTGAAAATATGATGGAACGACTGATCATAAGGTCATAAGTGACAGGAGCAGAATTAGGCCATTCGGCCCATCAAGTCTACTCCGCCATTCAATCACGGCTGATCTATCTCTCCCTCCTAACCCCATTCTCCTGCCTTCTCCTCATAACCTCTGACACCCGCACAAATCAAGAATCTATCTATCTCTGCCTTAAATATATCCACTGACTTGGCCTCCACAGCCTTCTGCGGCAAAAAATTCCACAGATTCACCGCCCTCTGACTGAGGAGATTCCTCCTCATCTCCTTCCTAAAAGAACATCCTTTAATTGTGAGGCTGTGACCTCTCCCACTGGTGGAAACATCCTGTCCACATCCACTCTATCCAGGCCTTTCACTACTCTGTACGTTGAAATGAAGTCCTCCCTCATTCTTCTAAACACCGGCGAGTGCAGGCCCAGTGCCGACAAACGCTCAACAAATGCTGATAGTTGGGCCTCAACCTGATATCTATCTCCTTTGCCTGATCTGAGGTATGACAGCAGCCAGCCGTCAGCTCTGAGACAGTTTACCTTGTTGTTTATTGTCACGTGTACTGAGGTACAGTGAAAAGATTTTTTTTTTCGCGTGGAAAAACATGATTATAATCAAGTTGATCACATTGTACAGATATGGGATAAAGGGCAGAATGGTTTTCCGCAAGATAAAGTCCAGTAAACTCTGATTAAAGTTAGTATAATGCCCCTGTCCCACTTAGGAAACCTGAACGGAAAACTCTGGAGACTTTGCGCCCCACCCAAGGTTTCTGTGCGGTTCCCGGAGGTTTTTGTCCTCCGGCAACCACCTTCAACTAGCATCGCAACCGGCCTCGACTAAAAAATTACCGATTTTTAAAACGGAAACCACTGTCGACCATTAGGGAGACTGACAAAAACCTCCGGGAACCGCACGGAAACCTTGGGTGGGGCGCAAAGTCTCCAGAGGTTTCCGTTCAGGTTTCCTAAGTGGGACTGGGGCATTAGGATCTCATATGAAGTAGATGGTAGGTCAGGACTGTTCGCTAGTTGTTGATGGGATGGTTCAGTTGCCTGATAAGAGCTGGGGAGAAACTGTCCCTGAATCTGGAGGTGTGCGTTTTCACACATCTGCATCTCTTGTGTAGGAAGTAAAGGTCCTGTCCCACTTGGGTGTCATTTAAGCGACATCATCTATGCGATTCATTTATGCGCGTGGTGAGGCGTGGTAGCGTAGGCCGTGACGCGTGGTAGCGCACGGCGACCCAGGATTTGGGGATTCTCAAAATCCTCGCCCGCCACCTGCGTGGCGCGCAAATGACACCCAAGTGGGACGGGGCGTGAACTGCAGATACTGGTCTAAACTGAAGATAGACACAAAATGCTGGAGCAACTCAGCGGGACAGGCAGCATCTCTGGAGAGAAGGAATGGGCGACGTTTTGGATCGAGACCTGGAATAATCAAAAGCTGCAGGATAGAAATGTCTGGAGAATTATGATGTTTAAATGTGGAGGATATTGAATGAAGGAATAAGTCTATTGGCCAAGTATTCACATACAAGGAATTTGCCTTGGTGCTCCGCCCGCAAGAGACAACATGACATACAGTGACAGTTAGGAATGACACATAAAACACTATCGATTATTGATTTCACAAACTCTCAGAACGAGATCATCTATCTTTTGTGTTGATAAGAATCCATCAGTGATAATTCTCCCAATGATATTGGTATCGGAAGAACACTGAAGAAGGGTCTCGACCCGAAACGTCACCCATTCCTTCTCTCCAGAGATGCTGCCCGTCGCGCTGAGTTGCTCCAGCATTTGGCGTCCGTCTTCGGTATCTATTGTTCGGTGGGAGATTGGGAAGTGTGAAGAAGCCACACCTCCAGATTGAGGGAGAGCTTGATGAAAGAGGGGAGAAGATGGGCCGGGGGACGAGACTCAACCCCGATCGTCTGCTAAATGTTGGCACCCAGGTTCCCAAAAGCAGCGGAGACCACGACACCCTGGGGTCGCATCGCCAGCTTACGACCTTGGATCAATGGAACATCAGCCACAATGTCATCATTTATGAAAGAAATCTGCAGATTCACATGAGCAGCAAGACTGGTGTCAGAGTGAATCGGCTTTGCTAAATCATTAGTGATTTTCACCCATGCTAGCGAACACTTAACACTGCCCAGAAACATGTGTTACAGCCGGCACTCACAATGATGGGCTTAAAAGCATTAAAAAAAAAACAGGCTGAGTTTATTGATTTTTATCAGTGTTTATTGAACAATACTTTCAGCCTTTCAAGCTTATTAATAATCTGTTCTCATTCCCAGAATGGCAAAATGGAAAAGCAATCTTCCATCTGAATTCTGTCCAACAGGATGGGTGGCCTGCAAGTTTTAATTAAGAAGGACAGGGCTAGGAGGAGCAGGCAACGTATCTCAAGTGTAAACAGTGCATTGGCAATCAATGGGCAGAAGCCAATTCATTTACTCCCATTTGAAAAGGAACGTGTGAAGCTCATCAATAGTTTGTGAAAATGTTGGGGCCAATTAATTCTAACTGACAGCTGTTCAATCGACTGACTGACAAAAATCCAGTGGGTTCAATAATTAAAAAAACGCGTTTGGATGGGTTAGTTTGCCCGCTTATGACCGCTACAGTGGTCCATTGATGCTATACTAGCCACCCGCCATCCATTATAGACAATAGACAATAGACAATAGGTGCAGGAGTAGGCCATTCAGCCCTTCGAGCCAGCACCGCCATTCAATGCGATCATGGCTGATCATCCCCAATCAGTACCCCGTTCCTGCCTTCTCCCCATATCCCCTGACTCTGCTATTTTTAAGAGCCCTATCTAGCTCTCTCTTGCAAGCATCCAGAGAAGTTGCCCCCACTGCCCCATTCTCCATTAACTGTCGAAGATGGACACAAAAATGCTGGAGTAACTCAGCGGGACAGGCAGCATCTCTGGGGAGAAGGAATGGGCGACGTTTCGGGCCGAGGCCCTTCTTCAGGCTCCTGGATAGGAACAGAGAACAGGGAACAATACAGCACAGGAACGGGCCATTCGGCCCATTGAGACCGTACCAGGCACCCAACAGGCAAAAGGTACAGAAGTGTGAAAACACACAATTCAGGGACAGTTTCTTCCCAGAGCTGTTATCAGGCAACTAAATCATCCTACCACAACCAGAGAGCAGTGCTGAACTACTATCTACCTCATTGGTGACCCTCGGACTATCTTTGATCGGACTTTGCTGGCTTTACCTTGCACTGAACGTTATTCCCTTATCATGTATCTGTACACTGTGGATGGATCGATTGTAATCGTGCATTGTCTTTCCGCTGACTGGTTAGCACGCAACAAAAGCTTTTCGCTGTACCTCGGTACACGTGACAATAAACTAAACTGAACTAAACGTCCATTTATACCACTCCCATTTGCCACCAACTACTGCTAGACTCCTAGAACATAGGTAGACAAAAGTGCTGGAGAAACTCAGCGGGTGCAGCAGCATCTATGGAGCGAAGGAAATAGGCAACGTTTCGGGACGAAACGTTGCCTATTTCCTTCGCTCCATAGATGCTTCTGCCTCCACCATCACCCTTGGCAATGCGCGATCCAGGTCCTCACCAATCTCTGTCTAAATAATATTTTCCTAACTCCTCCTTTAAGCTTTCCTCCTCTCAACGTCTAAATGTTTGGACATTTCCACCCTTCTTCTACTGAGAAGTAGTGTCTCAGTGTCTCAGCATCTTCTACTGAGGGAAGAAGAGTCCCGACCCAAAACGTCACCTCCCCATGTTCTCCAGAGAAGCCTCCTGACCCACTGAGGTACTCCACCACTTTGTGTCTTTCCTTGGTAAAAAAGCATCTGCAGTTCCTTCTTTCTGTATCTCAGTGTTGTCTATATATTGTTATGGGGAGAAGGCAGGATGAGGGGGAGAGATAGATTAGCCATGATTGAATGGTGGTGTAGGCTTGATGGGCTAAATAGCCTTATTCTGCTCCTTATGAACACGAAATAGAGGCTTGGCGGTTTAACAGAAACCTAGAAATAGGTGCAGGAGTAGGCCATTCGGCCCTTCGAGCCTGCACCGCCATTCAATATGATCATGGCTGATCATCCAGAATCAGTACCCCGTTCCTGCTTTCTCCCCACATCCCTTGATTCCGTTAGCCCCAAGAGCTAAATCTAATGCCCCTGTCCCACTTAGGAAACCTGAAGGGAAACCTCTGGAGACTTTGCGCCCCACCCAAGGTTTCCGTGCGGTTCCCGGAGGTTTTTGTCAGTCTCCCTAATGGTCGAAAGTGGTTTCCGTTTTAAAAATCGGTAATTTTTTAGTCGAAGCCGGTTGCGATGCTAGTTGAAGGTGGTTGCCGGAGGACAAAAACCTCCGGGAACCGCACGGAAACCTTGGGTGGGGCGCAAAGTCTCCAGAGTTTTCCGTTCAGGTTTCCTAATTGGGACAGGGGCATTATTCTCTCTTGAATACACCCAGTGAATTGGCGTCCACTGCCTTCTGTGGCAGAGAATTCCACAGGTTCACAACTCTCTGGGTGAAAATGTATTTCCTCATCTCAGTCCTAAACGGCCTAATCCTTATCCTTAAACTGTGTGACCCCTGGTTCTGGACTCCCCCCACTTCGGGAACTGTTCTAGAACTGTTCAGAAGCCCATTTCTCCCTTGACCTTCCTCTTCAGTCTGCATCCAATTGTCTATATTGCTTGTTTCCTATTATAGCTGCGATTCCTCCTCTCCTTAACGAATCTCTTTAAGCCCAATAGTAACAGATAGATCAACTCCTCGCGACACGGCTTTCCACTTGGGGTTTTTTTGGGGGGGACTGTGCCTTGATTTCAATTAATTAGAAATCTCTTGAATAAAGTGAAAGATGGTACCAGTGCAAGGGATGTAATGTGAATGGGACTGAGAATCTCCAACCAATACTTGGCATCTTTACTGAACCCTTTCAATTAGTGACATGAAGCTGACTTTGGTTGGATGGTTGATACGATGCAATCTAAGTCCATTGAACTTAAGCCTCTTAAAATCCTCTTCTCTGCCTGAATAACACGTACTAAACCTGGGACTTAAGTATTTGTTAAAATAAGTGAGTTTGTTTAGTGTTAGACAACAGACAATAGACAATTGATGCGGGAGTAGGCCATTCGAGCCTTCAAGCCAGCACCACCATTCAATGTGATCATGGCTGATCATCCCCAATCAGTACCCCGCTCCTGCCTTCTCCCCATATCCCCTGACTCTGCTATTTTTAAGAGCCCTATCTAGCTCTCCCTTGAAAGTATCCACAGAACCGGCCTCCACCGCCCTCTGAGGCAGAGAATTCCACAGACTCACCACTCTCTGTGAGAAAAAGTGTTCCGTTCTAAATGGCTTACCCCTTATTCTTAAACTGTGGCCCCTGGTTTTGGACTCCCCCAACATTGGGAACATGTTTCCTGCCTCTAGCGTGTCCAAACCCTTAACAATCTTATATGTTTCAATAAGATCCCCTCTCATCCTTCTAAACTCCAGAGTGTACAAGCCCAGCCGCTCCATTCTCTCAGCATATGACAGTCCCGCCATCCCGGGAATTAACCTTGTAAACCTACACTGGGCTCCCTCAATAGGAAGAATGTCCTTCCTCAAATTAGGGGACCAAAACTGCACACAATACTCCAGGTTGTACACTCCACAATGCTAAATTGCAGAACGAAGGTATTCATGAAGGAAAAGGTTGGTTTTGGTAACAGGGCAGCTGCGAGTCCATGGAATTTAGAGATACAGCGTGGAAACACGCCCATCAGCCCCACCGGGTCCGTGCCAACCTGCAATCATCCATACACTAGACTGTCAGGGACAATGTGGAGAAGGCGGGAGAATGGGATTGAGAGGGAAAGATAGATCAGCCATGAGTGAATGGCAGAGTAGGCTTGATGGGCTGAATGGCCTAATTCTGCTCCTGTTATGAACTAATGAACTAGCCCTATCCTACCAACTGGAGATTAATTTCCAGGATAAAGTCAATTAACTGGCAAACCCGGAGTGTGAGAGGAAACCAGAGCACCTGGAGAAAACGCACACAAACTCCGTACAGACAGCACCTGTAGTCGGGATCGAACCTGGGACTCTGGTGCCGTGAGGCAACAAATCTACTGCTCCACCACTATGTCTCCCATCTCTATGACCCCAATGTATTACGTGTAGTTCTGGTAGGCCCCATAACAGGATGGATGTAGGACATGTTGGTCGGTGCGGGCAAGTTAGGCCGTAGGGCCTGTTTCTATGCCTCGATTGTCGAATCTGCATAAGATTGGTGTGGACGCAATGGGCTGAAGGGCCAGGTTGTCTGGAGCAGGATTCAATGAACATAAATCTCCCCATTTAAAAACCCCCATTTTAATACCAATAAAAGAGTTCTTAACAGAAAGTTTCTACACTTATTAGGTGAAGGATTTTCAACAATGACACTTACGGGCCTGTCCCACTTTTTCGGCAACTGCCTGCACCCGTCATCGGTCGTTGCAGGTCGCCGAAAATCTTCAAAAACATGTTCAAAATCCAGCGGCGACCAGAACAAGGAACGACCCTTTGGGTGACTACTCACGACCATACGGGCTACATCCCGCGACATGTCACCTGTATGGTCGTGAGTCGCCCCCACAGTCGCCCAAAGAGTCGTAGCGTCTTTCTGGTCGCCGCTGGATTTTCAACATGTTGAACATTTTTGGCGACCTGCAGCGACCCGTGACAGGTGCCGGCAGTTGCCGAAAAAGTCGCGTAAGTAGGACAGGCCCATTAGAGTGACTCCATTAATGGCATTCAAATATTCTCAAAAAATATATACACTTGGTTCATATAAGATATAGGGTGGCACGTTGGAACAGCGTAGAGTTGCTGCCCTACAGACTTGAAACGCTGGAGACCCGGGTTCGATCCCGACTACGGGTGCTGTCTGTACGGAGTTTGCACGTTCTCCCCGTGACCGCATATGTTTTCTCCGACATCTTCGGTTTCCTCCCACACTCCAAAGACGTGCAGGTTTGTAGGTTAATTGGCTTGGTGTAAGTGTAGATTATCCCTAGTGTGTGTCGGATAGTGCTAATATGGGGGGATCGCTGGTCGGCACGGACTCGGTGGGCCGAAGGGCCTGTTTCTGCGCTGTATCTCTAAACTAATATGTGCTGTGATTAGAATCAAATAATTTCACCTTCACTGGTATTAGTCAAGACCTCGTTATTCATCTTGGTTTGGAAACCAAAGACATCACAACCATATATTATTGTTCTAAAGGTTCACCGAATGCAAACCATTCTATTTTTACACGGATATTTATGCTTCTCAGTTGCTGGGTCATCCCTTATTATCCAAGGAGGTAACCTTGGGGGTTTTTTTTTCCGGAAAGATTCCTGTGGATTTAATTGTCTCAAACTGAAAGTACCACTTTTTTGGAAGTCATCATCTCTGGGCGTAAGCAGGCTGTTTTGTAGATACAACACAGTTCGGCAAAACCTCAAGGTTATGCTGTTCACAAGCGGCAACTATTGTGGCAAAATCAAATCATTTCCTCCATTATTTCGACAAAACAGGCTCAACAAATATTGTTTTTGAATCTCAGTGTGGAGACAGGCCCTTTGGCCCAACTTGTCCACACCGGCCAACGTGTCCCAGCTACACCTGCCAAAGCTTGGCCCATATCCCTCCAACGTACCTGTCCATGTACCTGTCTCACTGTTTCTTAAACGTCGGGATAGTCCCAGCCTCAACTACCTCCTCTGACAGCTCGGTCCATACACCCACCACCCTTTGTGTGAAAAAGTTACCCCTCAGATTCCTATTAAGACTTTCCCCCTTCACCTAAAACCGAACAATGTTTTGTTAAGGTAACACCATATTAACCATATCATGGATTCTTTGGTACAAAACATGGAGTCACCTTATAATTAACTGGCATAGAAACAGGTCCTACAGTCCATCATATCTGCGTCAAGTAGCCATTTATATTAATCCAACATTAATCCTATTTTATTCTCTCAATATTACCATCTGTTTCCACAAGATTCTATCGCCCACCTACAAACTAATTTCTACCTGGGTTTTGCCAGGGCTTGATCACTCTATACACTGGTGCAAAGGGTCTTGACCCAAAACGTCGCCCATTCCTTCTGTCCAGAGATGCAGCTTGTGTCTATCACTCGTTCTATCCTACACAGTGGAGACAGCTTACAGAAGCCAATTCGCATTCAAACCCGCACGCCTTTGGGATGTGGGTGGAGGCCGGAGCGTCTGGAGAAAACCCATGCGGTCACAGGGAGAACACACAAACTCAGCACCCGAGGTCAGGATCGAACCGGCGGCTCTGACACCGTGAGGCAGCAACTCTACCACGGAGCCACTGTGCCTTGCTTTCTCGTTTTGCCAATTCTGTGGGAATGCAGAAGCCACAGGCTTGAGGTGAGACTGGGAAAGATTTAATAGGGACCTGAGGGGCAACCTTTTCACTCACAGGGCGGTGGGTCTATGGAACGAGTTGCCAGAGGAGGCAGTTGAGGCAGATACCCTATCAAGAAAGACTGAACAGGGTGCAGCTCCTTATAGGAGGAAGATAGAAGAGGGGAATCGACAGGGTGAAAGCACGGAGTATTTTACCCATCGTCAGGGAATTGAGAACTGGAGGGCACAGGTTTAAGTTGAGGGGGGGAACAATTTAATAGGAACATGAGGGCAGTCACGGAGGCGCAGCGGTAGAGTTGCTGCCTTACAGCAGTCGCAGCGCTGGAGACCCGGGTTCGATCCGGACTATGGGTGCTGTCTGTATGGAGTCTGCACGTTCTCCCCGTGACCTGCGTGGCTTTTCTCCGAGATCTCCGGTTTCCTCCCACACTCCAAAGACGTGCAGGTTTGTAGGTTAATTGGCTCGGTGCATGTTAGTGTTAATGTGCGGGGATCGCTGGTCGGCGCGGACCTGGTGGGCTGAAGGGTCTGTATCTCTAAACTAAATGTTTTCACTCAGAGGTCGGTGGGTGCATGGAACGAGCTGCCAGAGGAGATAGTTGAGGCTGGTACAAGAACAGCATTGAAAAGACACTTGGATAGCTACATGGATAGGAAGGTTTTGGAGGGATGTGGGCAAAGGGGAGGGTGATCAATCTGTTAAGTACATTCTACGCGCATCAGAAGCCCCCCCCTCCATGAGTTATATTATTGACCTGTTGCCCTTAAAGTGAATTTGAGATGTAATTGGCCATTCTAGACACCAGGTCCAAAAAAATTGACTTTATTAAAGCTTGCTTGATCACTGGCAGTTCATGGATATTCATAGACCAATAGTATTATCAAAAGACAGTCTGACCATTCAAAGCAAGTTTATCAATCGATCACTTTAAATGACTCATTACGCGTGACTGGATTGGCCAAAAACAGCGTTCAGATGCTCTAAATAATTCTTTTTATTTCATCTGAGTGGAGGTTCATTTATTTATGAGTTGGGAGACACGGATAACTGGAGCAAAAAGTGCCAGAATAACTCAGCGGGTCAGGCTGCATCTCCAGAGAACGTGGATAGGTACAGAGTGCTGGAGTAACTCAGTGGGTCAGGCAGCATTCCTGGAGAATGTGGATAGGTAACGCTTTGGGTCGGGACGCTTCTTCAGACTGATTGTAGTGGAAAGGGGAGAAGAAAGCTGAAAATGGGGAGAAGCAGGACAAAGGATGGCAGGTAATAGGTGGACAGACACAGGCGAGAGGGGGATAGAATGTAGTGGGAGACAGTCAGACTGGTGGGAGAACTGGGAAGGGGGGGGGGGCGGAGAGAGAGGGAAAGCAAGCATTACTTGAAGTTAGAGAAGTCAATGTTCATACCGCTGGGGTGTAAACTGCCCTGGCGAAATATGAGCTGCTGTTCATCCAATTTGCGCTTGTCCTCACTCTGACTGTGGAGGAGGCCCAGGACAGAAAGGTCTGTGTGGGAATGGGAGGTGGAGTTGAAGAGCTGAGCCACCGGGAGATCAGGTAGGTTAAAGCGGACTGAGCGGAGATGTTCAGCCAAACGATCGCCGAACCTGCGCTTGGTCTCACCGATGTACAGAATGGAACAACGGATCTATTTATCTATCTATCTATCTATCTATCTATCTATCTATCTATCTATCTATCTATCTATCTCTCTATCTGTCTGTCTGTCTGTCTGTCTGTCTGTCTGTCTGTCTGTCTGTCTGTCTGTCTGTCTGTCTATCTATCTATCTATCTATCTATCTATCTATCTATCTATCTATCTATCTATCTATCTATCTATCTATCTATCTATCTATCTTTAGAAGGATGAAGGGGGCTCTTATATAAAATTATAAATGGACTGGACAAGCTAGATGCAGGAAAAATGTTCCCAATGTTGGGTGAGTCCAGAACCAGGGGCCACAGTCTTAGAATAAAGGGGAGGTCATTTAAGACTGAGTTGAGAAAAAACCTTTTCACCCAGAGAGTTGTGAATTTATGGAATTCCCTGCCACAGAGGGCAGTGGAGGCCAAGTCACTGGATGGATTTAAGAGAGAGTTAGATAGAGCTCTAGGGGCTAGTGGAGTCAAGGGATATGGGGAGAAGGCAGGCACGGGTTATTGATTGGGGACGATCAGCCATGATCACAATGAATGGCGGTGCTGGCTCGAATGGCCTCCTCCTGCATCCCTCTATCTATCTATCTGTCTGTCTGTCTGTCTGTCTGTCTGTCTGTCTGTCTGTCTGTCTGTCTGTCTGTCTGTCTGTCTATCTATCTATCTATTAATATCCATTGACTTGGCCTCCACAGGCTTCTGTTATTCATAGTCCTCGATTCCTCAATCAATCTGCACCTTAAACACATTTGCAGCACCCTCTGGACTGAGAACTATGAAGATTCGCTGTCCTAAATACTCTCCCCAGCGCCGCAGACCCAATATTATATTTTATGCTGAACTTATCAAGCAAGTACTGGGATGCTAATCCTCTGAAGACTTCCTGTCTGTTTTATTTTGACATATGGATGAGCTGTGTACAGGCACTTGCAAATGATGGCCATCTTAAGGCGATGAATATTCTTCAATAACAGAAAATGCATTGCAAATGTATTCTGTGCAGAAGGGTTTGGGAGACAATTTAAAGGTCTTGACTTTTTGAGTGTGTCAAAAATCATAAGCGATATTATGAATGTTAAGGACCTTTGAGACCAAGAGATCAGCTGTCATATTGAAAGACTGAACAGGAACCGGCAAAGCTGGTTGAGCTGCTGCCTCACAGCGCCAGAGGCCCCGGTTCGATCCTGACCACGGGCGCTGTCTGTGTAGAGTTTGCTCGCTCTCCCCGCGACCGCCAGGGTTTCCTCCGGGTGCTCCGGTTTCCCCCCCACGTCCCAAAGACTTGCGTGTAGGATAATTGTATAACTATCCTGTGTAAGATTGCCCCTAGCATGTAGGGAGTGGATGTGAAAGTGAGATAGCATGGAAGTGGTGGGAAAGTGATGGACACTGGGCGCTTAATGGACCAAAGGGCCTGTTTCTACACTGTATCTCTCAGTACTAAATATTATTTAGTTTAGTTTAGAGATACAGCATGAAAACAGGCCCACCCAGACCGCACTGACCAGCGATCCCCGCACATTAACACTACCCTACACACACTAGGGACAATTTTACATTTACTCGGTGGGCCAAAGGGCCTGTTTCCACGCTGCATTGCAAAAGTCTACAGTCTGAAGGCTATCATTGCTCTCGGTCTTATTCTCCTGCCTTTCCCCCATAATCTTTGACCCCTTTATTAATCAAGCGCCATCCATCTCCAACTTTGGCAATGAACTCCAACGATTCACTACTCTCTGGCTAAAGAAATTCCTCATCTCCTTTTCTAAAGGTACATCCTTTTATTCTGAGGCTGTGCCCTCTGGTCTTAGACACTCCCAAGAGGAGAAACATCCTCCCCACATCCACTCTACCCAGGCCTAACCCAAGTGTACATTCAGAACAGCCACCGTCACTTTGAATGATGGGGTAGGTTTGAAGGGCCGAATGGCTTACTCCATCTCCTATTGGTTCTGTTGTTCGGACTGTGTCTGACTTTCTCAGATAATGGACAGAATCAACGAAGAGATGAAAAACCTTGCCTTACAGTGAGGACTTAATGAAGCTTTTAAAATATCAACCTTTTCCTCATCTCCGATATAATACGAACAGCATTACATACTTCATTAAGTTCATTCGAAATAAAACGCTTCAATTTCCAAAAGATTCGCCCTTGCTTCTGTGTGGATTGAATGATGTAGAGATTGTGCAGAGTTGTGCATGGATAACCCACTCTTGGAGCATGTGAGTTTTATGTACATTTTACATTGTGAGCAGTTCTGGGCCCCGTATCTGAGGAAGGATGCGCTGGCTCTGGAGAGGGTCCAGAGGAGGTTTGCGAGAACGATCCCAGGAATGAGTGGGTTGACCTACGATGAGCGTTTGTCGGCACTGGGCCTGGAGTTTAGAAGAATGAGGGGGGGGACCTCATTGAAACGTACAGAATAGCGCAAGGCTTGGATAGAGTGGATGTGGAGAGGATGTTTCCACTAGTGGGAGAGTAGGCCTAGAGGACACAGCCACAGAATTAAGGTAGGATCTTTTAGGAAGGAGATGACGAGGAATTTCTTTAGTCAGAGGGCGGTGAATCTGTGGAATTCTTTACCACAGAAGGCTGTGGAGGCCAAGTCAGTGGATATATTTAAGGCAGAGATAGATAGATTCTTGATTAGTGCGAGTGTCAGGGGTTATGGGGAGGAAGGCAGGAGAATGGGGTTAGGAGGGAGAGATAGATCAGCCATGATTGAATGGCGGAGTAGACTTGATGGGCCGAATGGCCTAATGCTGCTCCTGTCACTTATGATCTTATGATCCACAACGTTCTTCCAATGTGCCAATGTTATTGGGGATTCATTCTAAATGCTAATTATCTGCTGATACCCGCGAATAATTATTTTAGAATTTCAGCTTCTGACTAATGAAGAACTACTATTTCATTTTGGACGCAGGATCGGCTTGTATGAGGGACAAGAGCAGGGGACACAGCTCGGTCGCACAATGGCGTAATGGTAGAGTGGCTGCCTTACAGCGCCGGAGTCCTGGGTTCGATCCCGACTACGGGTGCTGTCTGCACGGAGTTTGGACAGAAGGTCTACCCATGACCTGCGTGGGTTTTCTCCGAGATCTCCGGTTTCCTCCCACAATAGATAGGCAATAGACAATAGATGCAGGAGTAGGCCATTCGGCCCTTCGAGCCAGCACCGCCATTCAATGTGATCATGGCTGATCATCCCCAATCAGTACCCCGTTCCTGCCTTCTCCCCATATCCCCTGACTCCGCTATCTTTAAGAGCCCTATCTAGCTCTCTCTTGAAAGCATCCAGAGAACCGACCTCCACCGCCCTCTGAGGTAGAGAATTCCACAGACTCACAACTCTCTGTGTGAAAAAGTATTTCCTCATCTCCATTCTAATGGCTTACCTCTTATTCTTAAACTGTGGCCCCTGTTTCTGGACTCCCCCAACATCGAGAACATGTTTCCTGCCTCTAGTGTGTCCCAACCCTTAATAATCTTATATGTTTCAATAAGATCCCCTCTCATCCTTCTAAATTCCGGAGTGTACCAGCCCAGCCGCTCCATTCTCTCAGCATATGACAGTCCCGCCATCCCGGGAATTAACCTTGTAAACCTACGCTGCACTCCCTCAATAGCAAGAATGTCTTACCTCAAATTAGGGGATCAAATAGCAAGAATACTCCACACTCCAAAAACGTGCAGGTTTGTGGGTTAATTGGCTTGGTGTATGTGCAACTGGTCCGTTGTGTGAGTTGGGTAGTGTTAATTAGCAGGGATCGCTGGTCGGTGCAGACTCGATGGGCTGAAGGGCCTGTTTCCGCGCTGTATCTCTAAACTATAAACTAAACTGCAGATGGCGAAGTTTATTTTAGGAAGCTGTTATTGTGGGAATAGTTAGTGTTGTGGACTGTAGCCTCAAGCCTGATCAATACGGTCTTATTAACCATATTCTGTTGCTGGCCTTTTCAACCCTGGTCTATGACAGATGTAACACATGCAAATGTCAAATGTAGCGATGAATCTTAACCAGCTAAGGGCTGGGAGGGTAGACAAAAATGCTGGAGAAACTCAGCGGGTGAGGCAGCATCTATGGAGCGAAGGAAATAGGCGACGTTTCGGGTCGAAACCCTTCTTCAGACTGATGTGAGGGTGGGGGGAGGAAGAAAGGAAGAGGTGGAGCCGGAGGGCTGAGGGAGAGCTGAGAAGGGGAGGAGACAGTAGGGACTACCTGAAATTGGAGAAGTCAATGTTCATACCGCTGGGGTGCAGACTGCCCAAGCGAAATATGAGGTGCTGCTCCTCCAATTTACGGTGGTCCTCACTTTAAAGAAGGTCTGGGAGAGATTGTTTTCAACCTGCAAGATTGGAATCAAGAAGGGGGGTGTCATAGAGTCACAGTGTGTAAACGGGCCCTTTGGCCCAACTTGCCCATACTGACCAAGATGCCCCGTCAACACTACTCCCACCTGCCTGCGTTTGGCCAAAGTCCCTCTAGATTCAAGATTCAAGATTCAAGATCCAATTTAATTGTCACGTGTACAATTGAGGTACAGTGATATTTGGGTTACCGTACAGCCATAGTGAGTAAAAAGCAACGATGCACGCGGCAAATAAAATAAAATTTGACATAAACATCCGCCATGGTGGAATCCTCATTCCTCACTGTGATAGAAGGCAAAAAAGTTCAATCATCTTCCTCCTTTGTTCACCCGTGGTCGGGGCCTTTGAACGAGGAGGTCTCCAGTCCCGTCCATGTACCAGTCCAAGTCTGTACCTGTAAAATGTCATTGTACGGCCTGCCTGCACCACCTCCTCTGGCAGTTCGTTCCTTGCACACACCACCCTCTGTGTGAATATATTTCCCTTCAGGTTCCTATTAAATCTTTCCCCTCTCACGTCGAGTACAGACACCTTATGCTTTACACCTGTTTGATTTATGAGTCTTATGAACACCATCGTACATTTAATACCTTGTTCACACTTGTATATTGAATTTAATATACAGACACTTTGATTTCAGCAATCGTATTTTTGAAATCACCCACTCAAATTTTCACCTTATAGTGTAGGTCTATTGGGGAATTTTTCAATTTAACCCTGAATCAAGTTTGCTTCTGTGACAGTCTGAGCTGGACTGACATATGTTGGTGTAGAAAAGAACTGCAGATGCTGGTTTAAGACAAAGGTAGACACAAAATGCTGGAGTGACTCACTGAGAAAGGGTCTCGGCCCGAAACGTCGCTTATTCCTTTCTCCAGAGATGCTGCCTGTCCCGCTGAGTTTCTCCAGCATTCTGTCCCTACCTTCGGTTTAAACCAGCATCTGCAGTTCCTTGCTACACAGTGTAGTCGCTTATATGTTCAACATGCCCGTTTAGTTTAGTTTAGAGATACAGCACAGAACGAGGCCCTTCGGCCCACTGAGTCCGTGCCGACCAGCCATCACTTGTACACTAGTTCGATCCGACACACTGGGTACAATTCACAGAAGCCAATTGACCAACAAACCTGCATGTCTTTGAATTGTGGGAGGAAACCGGAGCGCCCGGAGAAACCCACGCGGTCACGGGGAGAACGTGCAAACTCCGTACAGACAGCACCCGTAGTCGGGATCGAACCCGAGTCTCTGCCGCTGTACGGCAGCAACTCTACCGCTGCGCCAGCTTGCCGCCCCATATACGTTTTTGAATTACGTGCTGCCTTTCGAAAACGCAACCCCCGCATAAAATGCGAAGTGTCCGCAGATAGTCCGATTAACCATTAATATATCAGACACTCTGAGAGTCATAGTCATTGTTATAGAGTGACACAGCGTGGAAACAGGCCCTTCGGCCCACCTTGCCCACCCGGCCAGCACGTCCCAGCTACACTAGTCCCACCTGCCCGCGTTTGGTCCATATCCCTCCAAACCCGTCCTATCCATGTACCTGTCTAACTGTTTCATAGAAACATAGAAACATAGAAAATAGGCCCTTCGAGCCTGCAGCGCCATTCAATATGATCATGGCTGATCGTCCGCTATCAATAACCCGTGCCTGCCTTCTCCCCATATCCCTTGACTCCACTAGCCCCTAGAGCTCTATCTAACTCTTTCTTAAATCCATCCAGTGATTTGGCCTCCACTGCCCTCTGTGGCAGGGAATTCCATAAATTCACAACTCTCTGGGTGAAAAGGTTTTTTCTCACCTCAGTCTTAAATGACCTCCCCTTTATTCTAAGACAGTGGCCCCTGGTTCTGGACTCGCCCAACATTGGGAACATTTTTCCTGCAACGATGGGATAGTCCCTGCCTCAACTACCTCCTCTGGCAGCTCGTTCCATACACCCACCACCCTTTGTGTGAAAGCTTGGGAAATGGTTGTCGGGTTGAGAATAATAGATTGTTAGTGTGCGGGGATCGCTGGTCGGTGCGGACTCTGTGGGCCAAAGGGCCTGTTTCTGTGTTGTATCTCTAAGCTAAGCTAAACTAAAACTTCAATAGACACAAAGTACGCTGGAGTACGTCAGCGGGACAGGCAGCATCTCTGGAGGGAAGAGGAACGGGTGACGTTGCGGGTCGAGACCCTTCTTCAGACTGGGAGTCAGGGGAGAGGGAGACACGGAGATAAGGAAGTGTAAGGTGTAAAAACGAGACATCAAAGGGGATGAAAGTCAAGAAACAAGCGTTCAGTCTGAAGAAGGGACTCGACCCGAAACGTCACCCGTTCCTTCTCTCCAGAGATGCTGCCTGTTCCGCAGAGTTACTCCAGCTTTTTGTGTGTATTTTCGATTTTTAAACCAGCATCTGCAGTTCCTCCCTACACATTAAATACACAGTGCTTTGCTCAGCCTTGTGGCTATAACCACCCATGGTGTTACACACTGTGTATGATGCTTGTTGGTTCAACTGACGAGCCACAATTAGTACATCGTCACATAGAGCGTATAATTCTTGCATACCACCTTTCCAATGGATTGTACTGGGCACGATTCCCATAGCAGCCATAATTGCTAGCTTCTGTGACAAGAACATAACCTCTAATCTGCTCTGAACTCGGCACTTTGCTTGTGAGTGGGAGTGTGATCCTTGTACGTGTAGTTTAGTTTAGAGATACAGCACGGAAACAGGCCCTTCGGCCCACCGGGTCCACGCCGACTAGCGATCCCCGCACATTACACAATAGACAATAGGTGCAGGAGTAGGCCATTCGGCCCTTTGAGCCAGCACCGCCATTCAATGTGATCATGGCTTCTCCCTACGCACACTAGGGACAATTTTTACATTTACACCAAGCCAATTAACCTACAAACCTGCACGTCTTTGGAGTGTGAGAGGAAACCGAAGATCTCGGAGAAAACCCACGTTGGTTACGGGGAGAACGTGCAAGCTCCGTACAGACAGCGCCCGTAGTCGGGATCGAACCCGGGTCTCTGGCGCTGTGAGGCAGAGTGTTTCATTGCCACGAAAGAAAACCCATTTGCTTCACCCAAAACCATTACTTGTCCACGGTTAGCCGCCATTTCCGTTCACGATAGACGTCACGCTGTTAAAAATTGTAATCGAGGTTTTAGAATGTAACGTGTCGCAAATCTTCAAGTCCACTCCGAGCCATTCAACAGAGGTGAATCCATCTTCAGATGAGCGTTGTCAGATCACGGTCATTGTCTTTACTTACAATGAGGTGGCAAGAACCTTGAGTCATTATAAGTACATAAGTGATAGGAGCAGAATTAGGCCATTCGGCCCAACAAGTCTACTCCACAATTCGGTCATGGCTGATCTATCCCTCCCCCTCAACCCTATTCTCCTGCCTTCTCCCCGTAGCCTCTGACACCTGTGGCACAGAGGCACTGCCTCGCAGCACCAGAGACCCCGGGTTCGATACTGACCTCGGGTGCTGTCAGCGTGGAGTTTGCACGCTCTCCCTGTGACCACGCGGGTTTCCTCCAACATCCCAAGGACGTGCGGGTTTGCGGGTTAATCAGCCCGCTGTAAATTGCCCCCTAGTGTGAGCGAGTGATCGATGGTCAGTGTGGCCTTGATGGGCCAAAGGGCCTGTTTCCATGCTGTGTCGCTAAACTAAACCAAACTGTATTGGTCTGTTTCAGTGTATCTGGATCTCACCACATTTGTGCCAGTAAACGTGATTTGACGTGATTTCATAAGGGAAAGCAAAGTCTGGAAATTAATCTGTAATCCACATGGAACGTTGGCGAGCTAGATTTAGAAAAATGGGTGCAATGTTTGGAAATTCTTTCCGACTGGAGCATGTCGGCCAGTGTGGGCAAGCTGGGCCGAAGGGACTGTTTCCGGGCTGTATCACTCTATGACTCTATGACCACTGACCCAAACCTCACCTCACCTCTCCATGTTCTCCAGAGATGCTTCCTGACCTGTTGAGATGTTCCAGCACTATTTGTGTGTCTTTTACTGTTAAGGGCCTGTCCCACTCTCACGGCCTAATTCACCGCCTTTTCTACTCGTGGACATTTTTCATCAGGCTAGAGAAACGCCCCGACCCACTTGATGCCACGAGTACCTACGACTGGCATCACGGCCCGCTACGACCTACCTACGACCTCGTGACGACCATGCTGCGAGTATGAGTCAAGGGCAGAGGTCTGAATAAAGGGGCTGTCCCACTGGACGAGCCAATTCAAGAGTTCTCCCGCGTTTCCCCTGATTCGAACTCGGAGAATTACGGTAACGGCCGCTCGTCGGTACTCGGGGCTCTCGTGGACATTTTTCAACATGCTGAAAAATCTTCACGAGTCTTCACGAGCTTACCGCGTTTCCCGAGTACCTGCCGTTAGCGTTACGAGCCGCTAAGAGACGTCCCCGAGCTCCGACGTACCCGCTACGTTCACTCTACGTGCTTACCACGAGTTTGATTTTTTTTTAAACTCGGGAGAGCTCTTGAATGACCTCGTACAGTGGGACGGGCCCTTAAATCAGCATGTGCAGATTCTTGGCCTGTTTCCGCGCTGTGTCACTCTGCGACTCTCTAACTCTAATTCCAATTGATAAAACCTGCCCATCGCCAGCCATTGTGTTCTTCAAGGTTGGGAAACAGTTTAAGTTTGCTTGCTGTCAGGGTAATGGACGTGTAAGAGAGGAACGGTGAAAGCTGACAGCTTCCTCCCATTGTACACGTTGCCTTTCACTTCTTGGAGAGGGACTCAAAGCAATGCATTATTGAAGCTCGGATAAACCTTGACAAAAGGCTTCAGCACAATGCCTCCAGGACAACACCGAGCTACGTGTGTGTTCAGAGCGCTGTTTCCCCACATTTTTAATGTCAATTCTCCAGCTGTCAAGTCAAAGACTGCGGGAACCAGACAAAGCGCACAGCGCTGGAGAACAAAGCTAATAGAAAAATGTATTGGTCAATCAAACCAAAGGGAGCTTTTACAAGGCTATTGTCAGGGAGAACTATTGGCGTGCCAGTCAAATGAACTGCCCATGTTACAGAACACAGTATATTAACGTCCATTACTTTTCCAAGCCACCGTGGCTTCCGGTTGAATCTGGCCCTTCTCCTTCTTCCTGCATTGTTCGTCATGTTCGATATTACTCCTGCTGCTCGTATCCGCAGAGTGGTTCCCTTGGACAGGCTCGATGCAGGAAAAATGTTCCCCGATGTTGGGGGAGTCCAGAGCCAGGGGTCAAACAGCTTAAGAACAAGGGGTCGGCCATTTCGGACTGAGATGGGGGAAAAACTTTTTCACCCAGAGAGTTGTGAATTTGTGGAATTCCCTGCCATAGAAGGCAGTGGAGGCCGATACACTGGATGTTTTCAAGAGCGAGCTAGATAGAGCTAGATAGGGTTAACGGAATCAAGGGATATGGGGAGAAAGCAAGAACGGGGTACCGATTTTGGATGATCAGCCATGATCATATTGAATGGCGGTGCTGGCTCGAAGGGCCGAATGGCCTACTCCTGCACCTATTTTTCCATGTTTCTATAGGTTATTGATTGGGGACGATCAGCCATGATCACAATGAATGGCGGTGCTGGCTGGAAGGGCCGAATGGCCTCCTCCTGCACCTATTTTCTACATGTCTCTATGAGATTTTTAGTGTAGGAAGGAACTGCAGATGCTGGTTTAAACCAAAGATTGGCACAAAGTGCTGGAGTAACTCAGCGGGTCTCACAATGTGATTACATAGAGCTGGTGTTTCATCGAACAGAGCAATATCAGTTTTGTACCAAAGTGCGGAACAGCACCATACGACTGGAAGAGCAATGAAAATCAATTTCCCTCTTTTAACCTGAAAACAAATTCAAATTCCTTTCTGTAAATACAGCCCTGCTGGCAATGCTCTTCAATGGTTTTGAAACATGTAACAAGGCAGGCATGTAACTAACGCTCCAGATTCTCAGAAGCTCAACGTCACGAGCTGCTGGCCTATTGCCAGAAGCCGCACTGGAAAGCCTTAAAGCAACAAAAAAAAAAAAATCCGGAATGTTTTCCTTTAAATATCGAAAGCCTGGCTTAAATCTGCTCCAACCAGCAATGATACAATTGCGTCAACTGGGAAGTGGGACATTTGATTGGGATTGTTCGCTGAACAATATAGCTACGTTATAAAAAAGTGTATCAACGCTTGACAGAAATGTTTCCCTTAGATTATTAATATATTCGCATCCCGGAAGAATCTGTGGAATTCTCTGCCATAGAAGGCAGTGGAGGCCAATTCACGGGATGTATTCGAGAGAGAGTTAGGTATAGCTCTTAGGGCTAATGGAATCAAGGGATATGGGGAAAAAAAGCAGGAACGGGGTACTGATTCTTTTCTGATCAGCCATGTTCATATTGAATGGCGATGCTGCCATGACTGATGGGCCAGGCGGCCTAATTCTGCTCCTATCACATGACCTTATGATCTTATGAAGGGCCTGTTTACATAGAAACATAGAAAATAGGTGCAGGAGGAGGCCATTCGGCCCTTCAAGGCAGCACCGCCATTCATTGCGATCATGGCTGATTGTCCCCAATCAAAAACCCGTGCCTGCCTTCTCCCCATATCCCTTGATTCCACTAGCCCCTAGAGCTCTATCTAACTCTCTCTTAAATCCATCCAGTGACTTGGCCTCCACTGTCCTCTGCGGCAGGGAATTCCATAAATTCCTCCAAGCTGTATCCCCAAGACATATTTGGTCTGCAAATGCATTGCATCGTTGCGATCTATTTACCCTTCGAACGGCAAACAGTTAACGGAATAGTCGGCTCAAGTGTCTGAAACTGCATTGGAATATAATTGGAATTCTCTTCCAATTCAGGACCAAGTGAGCTGATGATGGGTCACCCCTGGGATCTCGCCTGTCACTACACATTTAAGAAATTAGCTCCAAAATATCCAGTCCGTCAAACCTCATATAAATACGTTAGATTTCTTTTTAATTAGCAAGAAAAGTGCCCTTGCATTATCACACTCAAACCGATAAGTTCCATTCCCTGCAAGAACTGACCACTTATCTTTACCCAAACTTCCATCTTTGCTGTCTGATCCCCTCAGAAACATAAGTACTGCCAAATATAAAATACACTGTTTTGCCTTAGGGGTGGTTATTTAGAAGGATATTGATTGAATATGGATCTGGTGTTGTTTAGACTATGTAGCAATTTCACTTCACTTGTGAAGTGCCTGCTCCTGCCTTTGTACGTTCAGCTCCAATTTGGTCAATAAGCCATTAATATTTCAATAATATTGTTGCAGATCTGCGCTGCCTTTTCTGTGCATTGTGCGGGATGTCAACTTCCCCTCTCACACATATGAGATATCGATTTTAAAACCGGTCTTTTAGTGCACGAAATTGCCCATAATTCACGCGTCCCAGTCAGTCGGGCATAAGGGATCATAGAAACATAGAAAATAGGTGCAGGAGTAGGCCATTCGGCCCTTCGAGCCTGCACCGCCATTCAATATGATCATGGCTGATCATCCAACTCAGTATCCTGTACCTGCCTTCTCTCCATACCCCCTGATCCCTTTAGCCACAAGGGCCACATCTAACTCCCTCTTAAATATAGCCAATTAACTGGCAATTCCAGAGACTCACCACTCTCTGTGTGAAAAATGTTTTTCTCATCTCGGTCCTAAAAGACTTCCCCCTTACCCTTAAACCATCACCGTGAACTCTGGAATTCTAGGCTGAAACGTTTCGCTGCAATGGAAGGCTTGGATAGAGTGGATGTGGAGAGGATGTTTCCACTAGTGGGAGAGTCAGGAGCACAGAATTAAAGAATGTTCCTTTAGGAAGGAGATGAGGAGGAATTTCTATAGTCAGAGGGTTGGCTGGTGAATCAGTGGAATTCTTTGCCACAGAAGGCTGTGGAGGCCAAGTAAATGGATTTTTTTCCTCTGATTGCTTTGTGATCACCTTCTCCCAGCTAACAACGATCGACTCTACATTTTCCTTGATCTGCATCTCTTTCAATCTCTTTGAGAAAGAATGAGTGACGTTTCGGGTCGAGACCCTTCCCCACACTAAGAAATCCTTGCTTTCCTCCCACATTTTGGGGTTAAAGATAATCTATCTCTGCCTTAAATACATCCACTGACTAGGCCTCCACAGCCTTCCGCGGCAAAGAAATTAGATTTATTTTTTAATTTTGCCCTGCAGGTAACAGATTACCTTGCCCAAAATCGTGAACGGTTGCTGATTTTAGTGACTGGCGCGATGCAATAACCTCAGCAATCTTTCTCATAACAGCAATTATAATTGGAATCACTCCGGCTACAGAGATGTATATTTGCAATGTAGCCTTTCTCAACCTCAGGGGTGTCCGACATGCTTTACATAAGAACATGAGGAGTAAGAGCAGGAATAGGCCAACCAGCCCCTCGAGCCTGATCCATCATTCAATAAGATCAAGGCTGATCGGATAATTGGCCTTGGCTCTACATTCCTGCGGGCTCCCTCTACACTCGAATCCCCTGAGATCCTAAACTCAGTCTGGAACCGACTGAAAAAAAAACCAAAGACGCTGTATCTCTAAACAAAGTGGTTATAGGGAGAAGGCGGGAGGATTGGGTTAGCAGGGAGAGATAGATCAGCCATGATTGAATGGCAGAGTAGACGTGATGGGCCGAATGGCCTAATTCTGCTACTGTTCCTTATGACCCACAGCTCTCTGAGATAGAAAATTCCAAAGATTCACAACCCTTCAAGAGAAGAGGGCGGCACGATGTCGCAACGGTAGAGTTGGTGCCTTACGCGCTCGCAGCGCTGGAGACCCGGGTTCGATCCCAACTACGGGTGCTGTCTGTACGGAGTTTGTACGTTCTCCCCGTGACCTCTCTCTTTCCCTCTCTTTCTCTTTCTCTCACTCTCTCTACCTCCCCCTCCCTCACCCTCTCACTTCCCCTCCCCTCTCCCCCCCCTCCCCTCTGCTTCTCTCTCAATCTGCCTCTCTCTCTCCCCCCTTCCCCTCCCCCTCCCCTTCTCCCTCCCCTATCCCTCTCCCTCCCTCTCCCCTCTCCCTCTCCCTATTCCCCCTCTCTCTCTCTCCCTCTCCCTCTCTCTCTCCCTCCCCTCCGTCTCTCTCTCTCCCTCCCTCTCCCTCTCCCACTCTCTCTCCCTCCCCTCTCTCCCTCTCCCTCTTTTTTTTTTTTTAGTTTCAAAAACTTTATTTGACACAATCATATAATACAACACATCAAACCATAATCAAAAATTGCACTATATAAAAAAACATTATAGTACAACAATACAATCATTGTTCACAATACTCTGAACCCCACGCGGTGACCAGCGCCCACGGAAGGCCTCCAGAGTCCCCGTGGACACCGCATGTTCCCGCTCCAGGGACACACGTGCACGGACATAGGGCCCGGAAAAGGGGCAGGCAGCCGACTCTAGCCTGACCATCGACCGCCCGCTGCCTGGACCCGCGAATGGCCATCTTGGCCAGGCCCAGGAGCAAACTGACAGGGAAGTCCCCCCCCATCTCCCTCTCCCTCTCCCTCCCCTCTCTCTCTCTCTCTCTCCCACCCCTCTGTCTCTCTGTCTCCCTCCCTCTCCCTCTCCCCTCTCCCTCTTTCCCCCTCTCCCTCTCCCTCTTTCCCCCTCTCTCTCTCCCTCCCTCTCTCTCTCCCTCCCTCTCCCTCTCCCCTCTCCTTCTTTCCCCCTCTCCCTCTCCCCTCTCCCCCCCTCTCTCTCTCCCTCTTTCCCCTCTCCCTCTCCCCCTCTCTCTCCCTCCCCTCTCTCTCGCTCTCTCTCTCCCTCCCTGGCTATTTCTATCTCTTTGTTCTACGCCATCCCCTCTTCCACCTGTTGCTCTCTGCCGCTCACATGACCTCCCCCCACCCACGTCCATCTTTGCATGTCAGTCACACACACTCCGCTCATTATATTCCCTGTCTTACGGCAACCTTTTTATTTTATTTTAATGTCAACAAAATCTTTTTTTTTTTTAAATTCAGATAAATTAAATCAGATATGAATCAAACTGTGATGGAACGAATGAGTGCTGAAGCATAAGTAAGATAATATTATGCAGAGACGAGGCCTACATAATCATTAGTAATGCTGGATAGAACTGATTATAAGAAATAAACTTGATTTGCATATTATTATTTGAGTAGCACTTCAGGCAATGGGCTGCTAGAATTGGCCTTTAATTCATATTTTATACTATGCTGTTGACACAAATGTGCCACCAAAGCTTAATCCAGCACTCTTCCGAAATACATCTCCGCACATATAGCACGGTAGTTGCTTATTAACTCTTTAGTTTAGAGATACAGCGTGGAAACAGGCCCCCTCGGCCCACCGAGGCCTTGCCAGCCATCGATAACACATTCACACTGGTTCGATGTGATCCCACTTTCTCATCCACTCTATACACACTCATCTCTCAATGCACACTAGGGGCAATTTACAGAGGGCCAATTAACCTAAATTATGTGTAAGAAAGAACTGCAGATGCTGGTTTAAATTGAAGGTAGACACAAAATGCTGGGGTAACTCAGCGGGACAGGCGGCATCTCTGGAGAGAAGGAACGGGTGGCGTTTCGGGTCGAGACCCTTCTTCAGACTGATGTCAGGGGAGGGGGGGGCGGGACAGAGAGAGAATGTAGTCGGAGACAATAAGACTGGTGGGAGGACTGGGAATGGGAGGGGATGGAGAGAGAGCGGGAAAGCAAGGGTTATTTGAAGTTAGAGAAGTCAATGTTCATACCGCTGGGGTGTAAGCTGCCCAAGCGAAATATGAGGTGCTGCTCCTCCAATTTGCGGTGGGCCTCACTCTGACAATGGAGGAAGCCCTTCCCTGTTCTCCCACTAGTCTTACTGCCTATCTTTGTCCCGCCCCCCTCCCCTGACATCAGTCTGAAGAAGGGTCTCGACCCGAAACGTCGCCCATTCCTTCTCTCCAGAGACGCTGCCTGTCCTGCTGAGGTACTCCAGCTTTTTGTGTCTACCTTCGATTTAACCTAAAATCTGCACGTCTTTGGGAAGTGGGAGGAAACCGGAGCATCCAGAGGAAAGACTGTTAAACACCACAAACTCCAAGTAGGCTCTGAACTACATATACGTGGGGGCATTATTTTTATGTTCATGACTTTGCACTATTATTGTTTGTTTGTTTGTTATATATATATATATATATATTCCTCACTTTTTTGTTGTTTATTATTGTTTTACGTGGTACTATCCCGCTGTGGTGGATGTTTGTGTTAAATTTCATTTTATACGGCAGTGTGTATTGTTGCTTTTTACTTAGTATGGCTGTATTTTAACTCTTGGCCTCTTTCACGTCGAGTATAGGAGCAAAGAGGTCCTTCTGCAGTTGTACAGAGCCCTAGTGAGGCCACACCTGGTATTGTGTGCAGTTTTGGTCCCCTAATTTGAGGAAGGACATTCTTCCTACTGAGGGAGTGCAGCGTAGGCTTACAAGGTTAATTCCCGGGATGGCGGGACTGTCATATGCTGAGAGAATGGAGCGGCTGGGCTTGTACACTCTGGAGTTTAGAAGGATGAGAGGGGATCTCATTGAAACATATAAGATTGTTAAGGGTTTGGACACGCTAGAGGCAGGAAACATGTTCCCGATGTTGGGGGAGTCCAGAACCAGGGGCCACAGTTTATGCATAAGGGGTAAGCCATTTAGAACGGAGACGAGGAAACACTTTTTCTCACAGAGAGTGGTGAGTCTGTGGAATTCTCTGCCTCAGAGGGTGGTGAAGGCCGGTTCTCTGGATACTTTCAAGAGAGAGCAAGATAGGGCTCTTAAAAATAGCGGAGTCAGGGGATATGGGGAGAAGGCAGGAACGGGGTACTGATTGGGGATGATCAGCCATGATCACATTGAATGGCGGTGCTGGCTCGAAGGGCCGAATGGCCTACTCCTGCACCCACTGTCTATTGTCTATTGTCTAAATATCACTGTACCTTAATCGCTGCATGTGACAATAAATTTGAGCTTAAATTTGAACTTGACCACATTGAATGGCGGTGCTGGCTTGAAGGGCCGAATGGCCTACCCTTGCACCTATTTTTCTAAGTTTTCTATGTTTCTATGCTTCTTAGAAAAAGTTAGATTCCCATGTCAAAGCTCATGAATTACAACGATAATTCTCACCCATGAATCCTCATAAGAGACATAAGTGCAATATTCTCCTTCAGTTTCCAACATATGAATTATTTGCCTGTCCTGCCTTATTAATGAACCTTCCCTGCGTTGTGTAATCATATTAGTCACGTTGAGTATCAATATCGCACCGCTTCACTTTAGTTCAATATTAATCTAATTACATTGAATACCTCTGCCATATTACCCTGTGTGTTAAGAAGTTGCTGCTCCTGTACAAGGCAGTATCATCTTTCAACAGAGGAATTCTACTGACTAAACCCTAATTGAGATCATTAATAAATATTCTGTTTCGCAGCAATTCCCCAACTCAATTGCACGGGGATTTTACTGGTCATTGGAATCAAAATGGAACCATTAGCGTTACTAACATCCTTTTTTTTCTTAATTAACAGTTCAATTAATTATCTAAATTACAATCACCTACCTGACAGAATATTTAGCCAAAAAATCCCTAGCTTATAAACCTCATCGAATCTTCTGTGGATTGTATAGGAGTAGAGAGGTTCTTCTGCAGTTGTGTAGGGCTCTGGTGAGACCACATCTGGAGTATTGTGTACAGTTTTGGTCTCCGAATTTGAGGAAGGACATCCTTGTGATTGAGGCAGTGCAGCGTAGGTTCACGAGATTGATCCCTGGGATGGCGGGACTGTCATATGAGGAAAGATTGAAAAGACTAGGCTTGTATTCACTGGAGTTTAGAAGGATGAGGGGGGATCTTATAGAAACATATACAATTATAAAAGGACTGGACAAGCTAGATGCAGGAAAAATGTTCCCAAAAGCAATTTACAGGGGGGCCAATTAACCTACAAACCCGCACATCTTTGGGATCATAGAGACATAGAGTGATACAGTGTGGAAACAGGCCCTTCGGCCCAACTTGCTCACACCGGCCAGCTACATGTGTCCCACCTGCCTGCGCTTGGTCCATATCCCTCCAAACCTGTCCTATCCATGTACCTGTCTAACTGTTTCTTAAATGTTGGGATAGTCCCGGCCCCAACTACCACCTCTGGCAGCTCGTTCCATTCACCCACCGCCCATTGTGTGAAAAGGTTAAACCCTCAGATTCCCACGAAATCTTTGCCCATTCACCTTAAACCTCTGTCCTCTGGTCCTCGATTCCCCTACTCTGTGCGTCGACCCGATCTATTCCTCTCATGATTTCGAACACCTCTATAAGAATAGAGTCCCGGCCTACTCAAACCCCTCCCCGCAGCAGTGTTAAACACCTGCTATTTCATCAAATCTACCAAGGTTGTTGAAGCAGTTGGCAGGTTGGAAGCGCGAGCTGGTAGTGCTGAAGGAACAAGCCCTGCATGTCATCAATCACCGGCGCAGAATCTGATATTCCTGCAGCAGTCGATGGTATTACAAGCGAGGACAAACAAAAGACCCTAATCAGACATTAGAAAACCTGGCGCTTCCAGACAATGTACAGTGTTCAAAATCATGAGTGGAATAGATCGGGTAGATGTGCAGAGTCTCTTGCCCAGAGTAGGGGAATCGAGGACCAGAGGACATCGGTTCAAGGTGAAGGGGAAAAGATGTAATAGGAATCTGAGGGGTGACTTTTTCACACAAAGGGTGGTGGGTGTATGGAACAAGCTGCCAGAGGAGGTAATTGAGGCTGGGACTATCCCAACGTTTAAGAAACAGTTAGACAGGTACATGGATAGGACTGGTTTGGGGGGATATGGACCAAGCTCAGGCAGGTGGGGCTAGTGTAGCTGGGACATGTTGGCCGGTGTGGGCAAGTTGGGCTGAAGGGCCTGTTTCCACGCTGTAACACTCTACGGGACATTCACTGACGCTTGTCTGTCACACACGCAACGCTGCCAGCCTTCTGAAGTCACGTTACACGCACAAGTGCCGGCTCGACAGAAACATGATTTAGTGTCACAGGAAAACATGACACCTTGCAATAATCGGCCTTCCATTTTATTTCCATTTTAAACGATTCAGGGACAGTTTCTTCCCAGCTGTTATCAGGCAACTGAATCATCCGACCACAACAAGAGAGCGGTGCTGAACTACTATCTACCTCATTGGTGACCCTCGGACTATGCTTGATTGGACTTCACCTGTCACTAAATGTTATTCCCTTAAAGCCCTGTCCCACGGTACGAGTTCATTCCAAGAGCTCTCCCCGAGTTTGCCCCAATTCGAACTCGGAGATTTACGGTAACGGCCGCTCGTCGGTACTCGGGGCTCTCGTGGACATTTTTCAACATGTTGAAAAATCTTCACGGGTGTTCCCGTGCTTACCTGCCATTAGCGAGTCTTCCTGAGTACCTGCCGTTAGCGTTACGAGCCGCCAAGAGACGTCCCCGAGCTCCGACGTACCCGTTACGTTCATTCTCCGTGCTTACCACGAGTTTGATTTTATTTAAACTCGGGAGAGCTCTTGGAATGAACTCTTACAAGTGGGACAGGGCTATTATCATGTATCTACACACTGTAAATGGCTGGATTGTAATCATGTATTGTCTTCCCGCTGGCTGTAGAGCACGCAACAAAAGCTTTTCACTGCACCTCGGTACACGTAAACTAAACTAAACTTGATCAGTACGGGGATCAGGCACTTTGGAGAGAAGGCAGGTGAATGGCGTTAGGAGGGAGAGAAAGATCAGCCATGACTGAATGGCGGAGTAGACTTGATGGGCCGAATGTCCTAATTCTGCTCCTATCACTAATGACTTCAAGAGAGTTCAATTTAGCTCTTGGGGATAAAGGAATGAAGGGATATGGGGGAAAAAGCAGGAACGGGGTACTGATTGTAGATGATCAGCCATGATCACATTGAATGGTGGTGCTGGCTCGAAGGGTCGAATGGCCTACTCCTGCACCTATTTTTCTATGTTTCTATGTTTCTATGACCCTATGACCTCCTAAACTGAAAGCTATTTTTGTTAGTAGACAAAAATGCTGGAGAAACTCAGCGGGACAGGCAGCATCTATGGAGCGAAGGAATAGGTGATGTTTCGGGTGGAGACCCTTCTTCAGACTGTTACATCGTTCTTTAAAAATAAAATAATTCTACACACACCACCGCCCTAATTCTCTAGCCTTATCATGAAGAATTTAATCTAAAGGTGGAGTTTGTTCAGGTTTGCCCGTAACGTCACTTTTCAGACACGATGATGTCGAGAGGTAAAGAACAATGAATGAAAGATTTGCAAAACTCTCCACATCACCGTCTATATCTCTCGTTTCCCTGCTTCCTAACCAGTCTGAAGAAGGGTCTCCACCCGAAAACCCGAAAACATTTCCGAGACATTTTCCTTCTCTCCAGAGATGCTGCCTGTCCCGCTGAGTTACTCCAGCACCCTGTGTCTATCTTTGGCCCGAAACGTCACCCATTCCTTCCCTCCAGAGATGCTGCCTGTCCCGCTGAGTTACTCCAGCACAATGCTACCTTAGCTAGTGGGCCAATATCGAAGTCTAGGCAGGTGGATCTACAGTCTAAAAAACTCCCACCATCCAAATTAGTCTGACTGAGAGAAAGAAAACACAGCTAATTTTCAATCGAATACCAAATTCTTGCAAAATAATGATGGTTTCATATTTAATGTTCTATCCAAGGGATTGAGATATAAATCACCTTATAATTGAATTACTTCATGTAGACAGAAATTATTCTAACAGTAAAAGAAAGGACTTAAGGAAATCTTATTAACTTAATGATATCACATTAAGAGCCAGTTGCATGAATACATTTATCCAGATTATAAACTTTGTCTTGTTTACTGCAGAGGTTTTAGACATCAAATCCAATAAGCCACGAGTTTATTAATTGGTATCACAAGCAGTGTTTATCTGACAATGTGTTAGTTCACCCTTGTGGCTCGCGGTGTCAAAGCTGCAACGTTAGCAATCACTCGATCACTGGACAAGAGTTGCTGCCTTGCAGAGCCAGCGGCCCGAGTTCCATCCTGACCACGGGCGCTGTCTGTACGGAGTTTGTACGTTCTCGTTTCACGGGCAAAAAAAAAATAGGGTTTTCTCTGAGATCTTCGGTTTGCTCCCACACTCCAGAGACACGCAGGCTCACAGGTTCACAGACAATGCCCCACCTACCGGAGTGTGACGGCCCCCCCCCCCCCCCCCCCCAGAACCTGGCTGAACCGACCCAACCAGCTGTGACCTGCGCCAGATACTGGCAGAACGGCATCTGAGATTGCAACGGACTCGAAGAAGAAGACAGGTTAACCGGCTACCTCTCTAAATTGCCTCTAGTGTGCAGGATATGAAAGTGGGATAACACAGAACAAGCGGGGGCAAGCGATCGCTGGTCGGCACGGACCTGTTGGGCCGAAGGGCCTGTTTCCACACTATGTGGGAAGTCTAGAGTCTAATAGTTGTGTCGGTGGAGTGAAATGATGAAGATTGGCAGACTGCGGAATAATCCCCTGACATATCAGATAAAACCACGGGCCCCTTGCGATTTATCAGTGAAATACAGATTTGATAAGACATACACAGACAGGAAAGGTTCGGAGGGAAAATGTAGAGACAAAGAACTGCAGCTACTGGTTTAAACTAAATTCAACATCGATGAAAACATCAGCAACGCAGTGGTGCTGGTTTCCGACGGGAACGGTGACGGACGCACCACACATCTCCGTCCTCCGGTTCAAAGCTGCGTGACCGCAACTTCTACTGAAGTGTGTGGATCGTCCGCCGTTTGACGGGTCTTGTTTTTGATCCTGCTGGGGGTCCACAGCCCCCTCCTCACCTGGCAAACCAGGTGGGGGAGACGGTTTAGTCGCCGACTTTACGACCATGGAGCGGGTAGCGCGGGGTTACACGGTGCCCGTGGCGGGGGGAACTTCCCCCAACCTGACCTTATACCAAAGATAGACACAAAGTGCTGGAGCACCTCTGGAAAAAATGGACAGGTGATGTTTTGGGTCAGGACTCTTCTTCAGACTGTACAAGGATCCCGACCCAAAACGACACCTATCCTTTTTCTCCACAGATGCTGCCAGACCCGCTGAGTTACTCCAGCACTTTGTGTCAATGTGATGTTTGGAGGGGTGTTGGTCTCGACCCGGAACGTCACCCTTTCCTTCTCTCCAGAGATGCTGCCCGTCCCACCGAGTTACTCCAGCGTTTGGTGCTTATCGGCGGACAAATGGGACAAACTCAGCTGGTCAGCATTGACAGGTTGGGCAGAAGGGGCTGTCTCCGTTTAGTTTAGTTTAGTTTTGAGATACAGCGCGTAAACAGGCCCTTCGGCCCAACCAGTGCGCACCGACCAGCGATCCCCGCACATTAACACTATCCTACACACACACATGAGGGACAATTTACACATACACCACGCCAATTCATCCACATACCTGTACGTCTTTGGAGTGCGGGGGGAAACCGAAGGTCTCGGAGAAAACCCACGCAGGTCACGGGAGGAAATAAGTGCAAACTCCATACAGACAGCGCCCGTAGTCGGGATGGAACCGGGGTCTCCGGCGCTGCGAGCGCTGTAAAGCCCCTATCCCACATTCCCGAGTTAGTCCCGAGTATTCCCCTTGATTCAAACTCGGAGAATGTCCGTAGCGAATCCGTAGGAGGCCGTAGCAAGCTCGTAGATATTCCGTAGCGGCTCGTAATGCCAGCCGTAGGTACTCGGGGCTTCTGGTAAGTCGGGGCGTTTTTTCAGCATGTTGAAAAATGTCCACGGGTAAAAGGAATACGGCTTGCATCTCCGAGTTTGAATCAAGGGGAAAACTCGGGAGAATTCGCGTGTTAACTCGGGAAAGTGGGACGGGGGCTTAAGGCCGCAACTCTACCGCTGCGCCACCGTGCTGTGTGACTGCCTGACATTGAGAATGATCGAGACAGAGGCAAAGGCAGGTAGTTGAGATTCTAACCCACAGATGCAAGGCCCACTGAGGGAGGCAGGCAGGCAGGCAAAGCTTCGAAAGTAACACACCCTCCGGCTGAATGGCAGAAGTAGCTCAGCCATTTTAATGATTAGAATTACTCATATGCAAATCAAATGTAGCTGTGATTTGAAGAGCCAACACCTGAAGTCACATTTTTAATCTAGTTTAACTAAAAAAATTGGAATAATTACCTGGTTTAGACGAATATTATCTTAAACGACAGAAAGTGCCCTTTATTTCACCGCAGTGGCAATTTGGAAGTGCTGATTTAATATTCTACCCCCAGGATTTTCAGTAAAGTCTCGTTTCAGTCGGTACTCTGTACCACAGAACCTTCCTCAGAGAAAGTACAGAGCTGATCTTTCAACAGAACTTGCCACAGCTCTGGGGATTAAGTTTAAAGTTTCAGCTCAATTTAATAATTGGAAAACTTTACTTTTTTCAACAAAACAAAAACCCGACATCCAACGAACGCACAGTTTAAGCAATAATGAGGACCCCAAATGTACACACACCTAAAATATTTTTTAAATGAAGATTATTCTTTACTCTATCCCACCTCAGGATGATCTTGGAAGATTGCCATCTCTATTCATGTTTAGTTTAGTTTCGAGATACAGCGCGGAAACAGGCCCTTCGGTCCACTGGGTCCATGCCGACCTGCGATCCCCGCACACTAACACTACCCTACACACACGAGGGATAATTTTACATTCATACCAAGCCAATTAACCTACAAACCTGTACGTCTTTGGAGTGTGGGAGGAGACCGAAGATCGGAGAATTTGAGGAAGGACATTCTTGCTATTGAGGGAGTGCTGCTTAGGTTTACAAGTTTAATTCCCGGGATGGCGGGACTGTCATATGCTGAGAGAATGAAGCAGCTGGGCTTGTACACTCTGGAGTTTAGAAGGATGAGAGGGGATCTCATTTAAACATATAAGATTGTTAAGGGCTTGGACACGCTAGAGGCAGGAAACATGTTCCTGATGTTGGGGGAATCCAAAACCAGGGGCCACAGTTTAAGAATAAGGGTAAGCCATTTAGAACGGAACACTTTTTCTCACAGAGAGTGGTGAGTCTGTGGAATTCTCTGCCTCAGTGGGCGGTGGAGGCCGGTTCTCTGGATGCTTTCAAGAGACAGCTAGATAGGGCTCTTAAAGATAGCGGAGTCAGGGGATATGGGGAGAAGGCAGGAACGGGGTACTGATTGGGGATGATCAGCCATGATCACATTGAATGGCGTTGCTGGCTCGAAGGGCCAAATGGCCTACTCCTGCACCTATTGTCTATTGTCTATAAAACCCACGCAGGTCACGGGGAGAACGTACAAACACCGTGCGCGCAGCACCCGTGGTCGGGATGGAACCCGGGTCTCTGGCGCTGCAAGCGCTGTAAGGCAGCGACTCTACCGCTGCGCCACCGTGACCGCCAGCGCTAACCAGTCACCAGAAAGACAATCCATGATTACAATCGATCCATTTACAGATAAACGGCTTGGTAAAATTGTAAATTGTAAAAGCCCTGTCCCACAGTACGAGTTCATTCCAAGAGCTCTCCCGAGTTTGCCCTGATTCGAACTCGGAGATTTACGGTAACGGCCGCTCGTCGTTACTCGGGGCTCTCGTGGACATTTTTTATCACGTTGAAAAATCTTCACGAGTCTTCCCGTGCTTACCTGCCGTTTAGCGAGTCTTCCCGAGTACCTGCCGCCAGCGCTAAGAGACGTCCCCGAGCTCCGACGTACCCGCTACGTTCATTCTCCGTCCTTACCACGAGTTTGATTTTTTTTTAAACTCGGGAGAGCTCTTGGAATTAACTTGTACCGTGGGACAGGGCTTATCGCTGGTCGGCGCGGAGTCGGTGGGTGGAAGGACCTGTTTGGTTTAAAACGTCAGATTCAAGCACGCCAGACATCATTCTGCAGTGTTCCTGCTCGAAGTATAAAATGGGAGGGTGGGGAGAATACTAAATACAATATTCCGCAGCAGAGAAATATTTACACTGAGTTGGTTGATGAGAATTAGTAATTATGTCACAGCTCAGTGGAGGGATCACCTACCAGAAGCAAATAAAAACAAGCTCATCGTGGCTGATTTAGCATTCAACAAGTATACAGGGGAAGAATTCTTCTGTGGCTGTGAATTGTTACCAAGCAGTCAACAATCCATTCTGTCGCGCTTGTTTCTGTGCCATATCTCCGAACTAAACCAAACTACAAGACTGTACATACATGATCAAAGGTTACGGGGAGAAGGCAGGAGAATGGGTTCGTAGAATCATAGAATCATAGAAAATAGGTGCAGGAGTAGGCCATTCGGCCCTTCGAGCCTGCACCGCCATTCAATATGATCATGGCTGATCATCCAACTCAGTATCCCGTACCTGCCTTCTCTCCATACCCCCTGATCCCTTTAGCCACAAGGGCCACATCTACCTGCTTAAATATAGCCAATGAACTGGCCTCAACTACCTTCTGTGGCAGAGAATTCCACAGATTCGCCACTCTCTGTGTGAAAAAATGTTTTTCTCATCTCGGTCCTAAAAGACTTCCCCCTTATCCTTAAACTGTGACCCCTTGTCCTGGACCTCCCCAACATCGGGAACAATCTTCCTGCATCTAGCCTGTCCAACCCCTTAAGAATTTTGTAAGTTTCTATAAGATCCATAGGGCGGACTACGTGAAGGTTGCAATCTCCCACCCCATCTATTCCCCTCGTGAGTTTATACACCTCCGTAAGATCACCCCTCATCCTCCTGCGCTCCAAGGAATAGAGTCCCAGCCTGCTCAACCTCTCCCTACAGCTCAGACCTGGCAAAGATTCTCGTAAATAAAACTTCGCGTAAATCTTCCACCCAGTCTATTCCTCTCATGATTTTATTCACACGATTTTATTCCCTCCAACAGCGGAGAACCCGAGGCTATGCCGCTGTGAGCAGCTATCAGTCGGGGACTGGCAGTGGTCTACCATCTTTCTCCGACATCTACGGTACACACGCTGGGACACATCAGGCAAAGCTCGCCGCAGTAATCAGCTCCCCTCAGTTACGCTAATATTCTACACTTAACACTGCCGCTGGTCAAAATAAATACGAACATGCTCGAAAAACAAACAGGGGAGATTTTTGCCACTGACAGTGAGTTACTGTTATTCCCTCTCTCGTATGAAGGGGTGATAACTCACTTGCACCGGTGGCAGTGGTGAATGATGAGACCCTTTTATATTTCACTGTAGTGAAGGAACACCTGCAACTTACAGCCTCCGATGAAATATAATTCACTGGATGGGTTTCTTTCTGAATCAGTCTGAAGGAGGGCCTCGATCCCGTAACGTCACCCGTTCCTTCTCTCCAGAGATGCCGCCTGTCCCGCTGTGTTACTCCAGCATCCCACTAAAGGTCGCCTCTCCTTATCCTTCTTCAGTCTGAAGAAGGGACCTGGTTCAAAACAGTGCCTGTCCAGTCGCAAGCTTGGCCCATATCCCCTGAAATGTCGCCTGACCTGTCCCACCTGCCCGCGTGTGGCCCGCACCCCTCTACACATTTCCCATCCACGCACCTGTCCTTCAGTCTAAGTAGTCAATTAGCCCTCCAATTCCAACTTAGGATATGGGAAGAAACAGGAGCTCTTGGGCTATTTTGAACGTACCTCGTTCTATCAGAGTCATAGAGTGTGGAAACAGGCCCTTTGGCCCAACTTGCCCACATTCACCAACATATCCGTCTACATCAGTCCTACTTGCCCATATCCCTCTAAACCTGTCCTAGCCATGTACTGATGAAATGGTATACCCATAGATGCTGGCGCACCTGCTGAGTTTCTCCAGCACTTTTGTCTACTATCCATGTACCTGTTCAATTGCATCTTAAACGTTCCGATAGTCCCGGCCTCAACTACCTCCTCCGGCAGCTTGTTCCATACACCCACCACCCTTTGTGTGAAAAAGTCACCTCTCAGATTCCTATTAAATTTTCCCCCGCTTCACCTTAAACCTATGTCCCCCTGGTCCTCAATTCCCTTACTCTGGGCAAGAGACTCTACCCGATCTATTCCTCTCATGATTTTGTACACCTCTATACGATCACCCCTCATCCCCCTGCGCTGCAAGGAACAGAGACCCAGCCTACTCAACCTCTCCCTGCAGCTCACACCCGTGAGTTCACGCAACATCCTCGTAAATCTTCTAGCCGATCCAATGATTTTATTCGAATGATTTTATCATTCAGATCTGCTCAACGAGATTACCAGCCATTTGGCTGGGGAGAGGTGCGCTCTGCGTCCATATGGCACACAAGCCTTCCTTGGATAACGCTAAGTGGTGCTGCCAACTTGACTGATGTTGCTGATTTACATCTCGGCATCTCTTGTGGACTCATATTTGAGCTCTCGTCGCTCTTCTGGCTGTGCGCCTCGGCAAGGGAGGTAGCGCCTTGCCAAGCGAGTTACTCAGGAAACGAGTTTGCATCTCTCACCCGCAGGCGCTGATGAGGAACTGTCCTGTAATCATTCTGCAGTTCCAATGCCAGGGAGTTGGGGTTTGGTCGAATATTGCCGCGTGCACTGTGGGAGGCCACAGTGGAAGGCTTTTGGTTTTGCACGCTGTCCAGCCAAATCAGGCTGTGCGAAACATGATACAGTCAAGGCTTCAGAATGAAGAAGGGTCCCGACATGAAATGGCACCTATCCATGTCCTCTAGAGGTACTGCTTGACCTACTGAGTTACTCCAGCACTTTGTATTTTACCCAAGGTTCCCTGGGATCTGCAGTTGTAGATTAGTACGGGTGTCAGGGGTTGTGGAGAGAAGGCAGGAGAATGGGATTAGGAGGAAGAGATAGGTCAGCTTTGATTCAATAATGGAGTTGACTTGATGGGCTAAATCGCCTTTATTCTTCTCCTATCACTGGGTCCTATTCACTGGAGTTTAGAAGGATGAGGGGGGGATCCTATAGAAACATATACAATTATAAAAGGACTGGACAAGCTAGAGGCAGGAAAAATGTTCCCAATGTTGGGTGAGTCCAGAACCAGGGGCCACAGTCTTAGAATAAAGGGGAGGCCATTTAAGACTGAGGTGAGAAAAATCGTTTTCTCCCAGAGAGTTGTGAATTTGTGGAATTCCCTGCCACAGAGGGCAGTGGAGGCCAGGTAACTGGATGGATTTAAGAGAGAGTTAGATAGAGCTCTAGGGGCTAGTGGAGTCAAGGGATGTGGGGAGAAGGCAGGCACGGGTTATTGATTGGGGACGATCAGCCATGATCACAATGAATGGTGGTGCTGGCTCGAAGGGCCGAATGGCCTCACCCTGCACCTATTGTCTATGTTTCTATGCTTCTATCACTTATGACCTTATGTACAGAAGCAGGGCCTTCAGCCCAACTTATCCACGCTGAACACGAAACCACATCAACGCTAGTCCCATTTGTTTGTTTTATGTCCATATCTTTAGTTTGGCTTAGTTTAGAGATACAGTGTGGAAACAGGCCCTTCGGCCCATCGAGTCCGCGCCAACCAGCGATCCCCGCACGCTAACACTATCCTGCACACGCTAGTGACAATTTACAATTATACAATGGTGTTAGGAGGGAGCGATAGATCAGCCAAGATTGAATGGCGCAGTTGATTTGATGGACCGAATAGCCTAATTCTACTCTTATTTCTTAACCAGCTCGTCCGCCCACCAGATAGACACAAAATGCTGGAGTAACTCAGCGGGACAGGCAGCTTTTCTGAGGAGAGAAGGAATGGGTGACCATTCTCTTCCTCCTTCCTAAAGGAAAGGTCGAGACCCTTCTTCAGCTGGGACCCCTCTGCACTTCCGCTCACAATGTTTGTGGTTCCATCCTGGGGGCTGGAGTTGGATGCGCGGGAGGTGGTCTCGGAGGGGAGGATGCTCCTCAAACTGCGGGAGAGTCCAGGACTAGAGGACGCAGCCTCAGAATTGAAGGACGTTCCTTTAGGAAGGAGATGAGGAGGAATTTCTTTAGTCGGAGGGCTGTGGAGGCCAAGTCAGTGGATATTTTTAAGGCAGAGATAGATAGATTCTTCATTAGCGCGGGTGTCAGAGGTTATGGGGAGAAGGCAGGAGAATGGGGTTAGGAGGGAGAGATAGATCAGCCATGATTGAATGGCGGAGTAGGCATGATGGGCCGAATGGCCTAATTCTACTCCTATCACTTATGACCTCATGACCTTATGAACTAGGCTGTTGGTGGGAGCTAGACAGCAGTGTGGCATCAACCCATTGCGATCCATCAATGAAGATTGTGGAGAGAAAAATTGGTGCAATTTATATTCATGGTAGATCACGTCTATTGACTTTGAAAGAGCTACCAAGCTGCGTGTGTCTGGAGATTGGAGCGGTTCGGAGATGCAGGGTGAAGCTGGCCAAATATCTTTAACTTGCTTCGAGCTTTTTACTGTTGTGTCAGGATGATGCAAAACTTACCGCTGTGAGTTTTCTTTTATTGAAATCCTTGGTAAAATGTGTTAGAAAAATTGTAAATGGAACTCCTACTAATCTACCCTTTAGAAACATAGAAAATAGGTGCAGGAGGAGGCCATTCGGCCCTCCGAGCCAGCACCGCCATTCATTGTGATCGCGGCTGATCGCCCCCAATCAATAACCCGTGCCTGCCTTCTCCCCAGATCCCTTGACTCCACTAGCCCCTAGAGCTCTATCCAACTCTCTCTTAAAGCCATCCAGTGACTTGGCCTCCACTGCCCTCTGTGGCAGGGAATTCCACAGATTCACACCTCTCTGGGTGGAAAAGTTTTTTCCCACCACAGTTTTAAATGGCCTCCCCTTTATTCTAAGACTGTGTGGCCCCTGGTTCTGGACTCACCCAACATTGGGAACATTTTTCCTGCCTCTCGCTTGTCCAGTCCTTTTATAATTTTATAGGTTTCTATAAGAAATACGAATATAAAGCCAGGGGGCAGAAGTTGGATATTTAGCCCTGGAGACTAAGTGATAGGAGCACAATCAGGCCACTCGGGCAGCACAGTGAAGCAGCGGTAGAGTTACTCGCAGCGCCGGAGACCCGGGTTCGATCCCGACTGCAGGCGCTGTCTGTGCAGAGTTTGCACGCTCTCCCCGTGACCTGCGTGGGTTTCCTCCGAGATCTTTGGTTTCCTCCCACACTCCAAAGACGTGCAGGTTTGTGGTTCCATTGGGTTGGTCTAAGTGTGAATTGCCCATAGCGTGTGTAGGGTAGTGTTAATGTGCGGGGATCGCTGGTCGGTGCGGACTCAGTGGGCCGAAGGGCCTGCCTTTGGGTTTAGTTTAGAGACACAGCGTGGAAACAGACCCTTCGGCCCACCGAGTCCGCACCGACCAGCGATCCCCGCACACTAACTCTATCCTACACACACTGGGGACAATTTTTACATGTATTCCAAGCCAATTAACCTACAAACCCGCACCCCTCGGGGAAAACCCACACAGGTCACGGGGGGAACGCACAAACTCCGTACAGACCGCACCCCGTGACCGGGATCGAACCCGGATCTCCGGCGCTGCGAGAGCTGCGTGGCAGCATCTCTACCGCTGCGCCACCGTGCCACCCCGGGTTGTGGGGGGGAGCAAGAGCACCCACGAAGCCACAGGAGGTGCTGGACGTGCGAACTCCACACAGGGAGCAGCCGAGCTCGGGATCGAACCCGGGTCGTCGAACCTACGAGGCACCATCTTTCCCAGCTGTGCCGTGCCGCCCAATGCTGGCTTGGCCTCGGGACATCTGCAAACATTTTTGTTTATTTTAATGGTTAGACTCTTTTAATTGTTATTGTCAGTTTGTGATTACCATTTTAATTACAGCGCAGGTTGAAGTACGTTTGGTGGCTATTTTCTCTGCTAAAGCGCACTATTAGAGTTAATTGTTTCCATCCAAGTGTAGCATCCATCAGCTGCGATTGTAGTCGGAGCTGCAGAGAGGTAAATACAATGGGTTTTCTCTCCCAGTCTCATTTTTAAACTGATTAATGGACCTTTTGTTGATTCAGAAAATGAAGGAGAATTCTGGCAAAGTTTGTCACAGCAGTGGATTAAGGTGCCGATGGAACAAAGGAATTAAGAATAATTGGACATTTTAGCAAAGACAGAGTCTTTGTTGCGGTTTCTTGTTGACTTATAATAACTCATTGGTCTCATCGATTCTCAAAGAAGCAACCCACAAGCCATTCCCCCCCTTGAGAGCTAGACAGGGCTCTTAAAGATAGCGGAGTCAGGGGATGTGGGGAGAAGGCAGGAACGGGGTACTGATTGTGGATGACCAGCCATGATCACATTGAATGGCGGTGCTGGCTCGAAGGGCCGATTGGCCTACTCCTGCACCTATTGTCTATTGTCTGTTTCCCCCCCCCCCAGTTCCCTTGTTCTCTCTCTCAACTCCTCGTCGTGTCCTTCCTTGCCTCAAATCTGAATGAGGGGAGGTTTACAATGAATAACAAAGGTGGCGCAACGGAGGAGTCGCTGCCTCACAGCGCCAGAGACCCGGGTTCGATCCCGACTGCGGGTGCTGTCTGTACGGAGTTTGTACGTTCTCCCCGTGACCTGCGTGGGTTTTCTCTGAGATCTTCGGTTTCCTCCCAAACTCCAAAGACGTACAGGTTTGTAGGTTAATTGGCTTGGCATAAATATGTTTAAAAAAATGTCGCTAGTGTAGGATAGTGTTAGGTAGACAAAAGTGCTGGAGAAACTCAGCGGGTGAGGCAGCATCTATGGAGCGAAGGAAATAGGCAACGTTTCGGGCCGAAACCCTTCTTCAGACTGATAGAGTGATAGTGTTAGTGTGCGGGGATCGCTGGTCGGTGCGGACTCGGTGGGCCGAAGGGCCTGTTTCCGTGCTGTATCTATAAACTAAACTAACCACAGAACGTCTTTGAGATGCAGGAGGAAACTGGAAACTGGAGCACCCGGAGGAACCTCAGGAGATAACATCAAAGATAGACACAATAAGCTGGAGTTACTCAGCGGGACAGGCAGCATCTCTGGAGAGGAGGAATGGGTGACGTTTCGGGTCGAGACCCTTCCCCGGGTTAATGAGAAGTACAGGCGAGGTGTGTGGATTGCGATCAACAATAGACAATAGGCGCAGGAGTAGGCCCTTCGGCCCTTCGAGCCAGCACCGCCATTCAATGTGATCATGGCTGATCATCCACAATCAGTACCCCCGTTCCTGCCTTCTCCCCATATCCCCTGACTCCGCTATTTTTAAGAGCCGGGGCAGTGAATTCCACAGACTCACCACTCTCTGTGAGAAAAAGCGTTTCCTCGTCTCCGTTCTAAATGGCTTACTCCTTATTCTTAAACTGTGGCCCCTGGTTCTGGACTCCCCCCACATCGGGACTCCCCCAACATCCCCTGACTCCGCTATCTTCAAGAGCCCAAGCAGCAGAGACGGCTGGAAAAGTGGAGCAGGCGGGGAAATCTCTCTTAATATCAGTGAGCGTCGAAGAAAAAAAAACCTCCTGAAGCCTTGCTTGCGGGTGTCAGGCTTCAAGATCAAGTGCAAAGTCGATCAGGCTAAGCTATTCCTAAATGATTGCCTGCCGATGTTGGGATGGGTTGGACACTGCGATCGGCACAGAGGTTCAATGCTCTGTTTGTAGAGTGCTCAGTTTACCTCAGAGCTATTCCAGTCTCTGGCACTAGAACGGAACATTCACAACTGCATTTGTGTCCCCTCCAGCACTGTCAGGCAACAGTAGGGTTATGTTTCTTTAATCCCATCTGTTTACAAATCCAAATGTTCCACGGGGAGGAGAAGGAACAGAATGTCGACGTTAGACACACAAGATGCTGGAGTAAGTCAACGGGACAGGCGGCATCTCGGGATGGAAGGAATGGGTGACGTTTCGGGTCGAGACCCTCCCTCAGGCTGGGATATAGATCTAACTCATTACGGCTCTGCTATTGTGTGCAAATGGACTGCACCGGGATATTTTAAGAAGGAACTGCAGATGCTGGAAAATCGAAGGTAGACAAAAATGCTGGAGAAACTCAGCAGGTGCAGCAGCATCTATGGAGCGAAGGAAATAGGCAACGTTTCGGGACCCGCTGAGTTTCTCCAGCATGTTACATATAAGATTGTTAAGGGCTTGGACACACTAGAGGCAGGAAACATGTTCCCGATGTTGGGGGAGTCCAGAACCAGGGGCCACAGTTGAAGAATAAGGAGTAAGCCATTTAGAACGGAGACGAGGAAACACTTTTTCTCACAGAGAGTGGTGAGTCTGCGGAATTCTTTGCCTCAGAGGGTGGTGGAGGCAGGTTCTCTGGATGCTTTCACGAGAGAGCTAGATAGGGCTCTTAAAAACAGCGGAGTCGGGGGATATGGGGAGAAGGCAGGAACGGGGTACTGATTGGGGATGATCAGCCATGATCACATTGAATGGCGTTGCTGGCTCGAAGGGCCGAATGGCCTGCTCCTGCACCTATTGTCTATTGTTTGTCTACCCGGGATATTTTAATGTGCTTTTATCTATAGTTTTGTTGGATCTGATAGTATTATTTTGACCTGAGCCTGCACGACAAAGCTTTTCACTGTACCTCCTGTATAAATGACAATAATAAATTGAGAGCTAAATGGGTTGCTGATCTTGCATTAGAGTGACTTTGTGAGCTCAGATTATAACCTGAAGCTAACCATTCAGTTCTGTAACTCATCCCCTGTCCCAGCAGAAACTGTGGGAATGTCGGAAGGGAGTGGGAAGGGAAAACCACTTAACTCCCACCACTGTGGTCACAATGTCATGGGTGATAGGAGCAGAATTCGGCCATTCGACCCATCAGGTCTACTCCACCATTCAATCATGGCTGATCTATCTCTCCCTCCCAACCCCATTCTCCTGCCTTCTCCCCATAACCTTTGACACCCCGTACTAGTCAAGAATTTGTCTATCTCCGCCTTAAATATATCAACATGGCTTGGCCTCCACAGCCATCTGCAGAAAGAATTCCACAGATTCACCGCCCTCTGACAAAAGGAATTACTCCTCATCTCCTTCCTGAAAGAACGAGGCTGAGTCCTCTAGTCCTAGACTCTCCCACTGGTGGAAACATCCTTTCCACATCCACATCCTTTCCACATCCACATCCACTCTATCAAAGCCTTTCACTATTCTGTACGTTTCAATGAGGTCCCGCCTCATTCTTCTAAACTCCAGCGAGTACAGGCCCAGTGCCGACAAACGCTCATCGCGCACCCCTCCTAACCCCGTTCTCCTGCCTTCTCCCCATAACCCCAGATACCCGTACTAATCAAGGATCTATCTACCTCTGCCTTACACAGTACGTTCTCCCTGTGACCACGCGGGTTTTCTCTGGCAATCCTACTTTCCAGTGCCATCCTCGGCCCTACCCTCTCCCCTACGCGCAGGGTGTCCAAAGATGAGGCATGGTGGGTAAACAGTCCTGCATCGTCTGCCCGTCCCACCGTTAGATTTTTCTTTGCCATTTTTACCAGCTGGGCTGGAGTGACCTTTGTACAGTTTCCAGCTCATTACATCTCTCCTCAGCCTTTTGATAAGTGTTTCCAGGCCATTACACCTATTAGACCCAGCCTGTCGACAGTCATTAGAGCAAGTGAACTCTTGACCCCTCCGCGCTAGACACAAAGTGCTGGCGTAACTCAGCGGGACAGGCAGCATCTCCGGAGAGAAGGGCGACGTTTCGGGTCGAGACCCTTCTGCAGACTGGTTGGGCATAAGGGAAACGAGAGATACAGACGGCGATGCGGAGAGATAAAGAAGAATGAATGAACAATATACAAATAAAGGAAACAGGCCATTGTCAGCTGTTTGTTGGGTGAAAATAAGACTTGGATGGGGGAGAGAGAGAGAGAGAGGGAATGCCGGGGCTACCTAAAGTTAGAGAATTTAATATTCATACCACTGGGCTGTAAGCTGCCCAAGCGAAATATGAGATATGAAATATGAAAATTCCTGGGCTAAATATGTTGAACAAAAGGACACAAAGTTCTGGAGTAACTCCAAAGGTCAGACAGCATGAACATCTCTGGGCGAGCATCTTCACCCGACATCATTCCGAAGAAGGGTTTCGGCCCGAAACGTCGCCTATTTTCTTCACTCCATAGATGCTGCTGAACCCGCTGAGTTTCTCCAGCACTTTTGTCGACCTGTCTGAAGATCTGTCCTGGACCCGGCACATAGATGCAGTCATATACGCCACCCATCAACGCCTCCACTTCCTGAGAAGGTTGGGCAGGTTTAGAGGAATTTAGAGGGATATGAATCAAATTCATGCTGGTGGGACTAGTGTGGATGAGACATGTTGGTCAGGGTTGGCAAGTTGGGCAGAAGGGCCTGTTTCCACACTGTATGACTCTACAAGACTCTGAGGAGATTCGGTATGTAGACGAATACTCTATTGACCAACAGGTGGAGAGATGAGAGCATTTACTGACTGGTTGCATTGTAAATTGTCCTTAGAGTGTAGGATAGTGTTAGTGTACACAGCAGTCGCTGGTCTGTTTCCACACTGTATCTCTATAGTCTAAAGTCTCAACAAGCCCACAAACAAATGTGTAGGAAGGAACTGCAGATGCTGGTTTAACCAAAAGATAGACACAAAATGCTGGAGTAACTCAGGGGGACAGGTAGCATCTCTGGAGAGAAGGAATGGGTGACGGGCCTGACACACTGGGCGATCGTTTCTGCGACTGCCGGCGTCATTGACTGACGTATCAGGGTCGCCGAAAGATTTTGAACATTTCAAAATCCAAAATAAATGTTGCGGCACTTGAGGAGACGTCTATACGTCGTCAGGCCGCGGCTTTTCCGGTGGCCTGGTACGTCAGTCAATGATGCCGGCAGTCGGCGAAAAAATCGGCAAGTGAGACAGGCCCTTGACGTTTCGGGTCGAGACGGAAGAAGGGTCGAGTTGTCCACCTTTGGCCCACAATGTCCACGGCGAACATGGTGTCAAGTTAAACTAATCTCCTCTGCCTGCACGTGCTCCATAGGCCACCTCCATTCCCTGCATCTCCACGCGCCTGTCCAAAAGCCTCTGACACACCTCTATCGTATCTGCCTCCACCTCTAGTCCTGGCAATGCGTTCTAGACACCTAAGGCAGGTGGAGATGAGTGAAGTATTGATAGACTGGTTTTGCCAAAAGGTTCAGTGGGAAAACTAAATTGAAAACTAAAGCAGATTTGTTAAAAAAAATTAAGCATTCTGAGCCTTTTTTAATATTTAAGTGATTGGTTTAGTTTAGAGTTACAGCGCGGAAACAGGCCCTGCGGCCCACCGGGTCAGCGCCAACCAGCAATCCCCGCACGCTAACATTATCCTACACCCACTAGGGACAATTTTTACATTTACACCAAGCCAATTAACCTACAAACCCGCACGTCTTTGGAGTGTGGGGGGAAACCGAAGGTCTCGGAGAAAACCCACGCGGGTCACGGGGAGAACGTGCAGACTCCGCGTCTCCAGCGCTGCATTCGCTGTAAGGCAGCAACTCTACCGCTGCGCCACTGTGACCGCCCGAAGGTCGCATGGATATTATGTTTCCATGTTAGATCGGGCTAACGTCACAATAACGTTACAGGTGGTTTATTACTAAAGGGTGTCACTGGCTTGGTGCATCAACTGCACGTGTATCTGAAGAACGGGTAGATGTACACAGCCTCTTGCCCAGAGGAGGTGAATGGAGGACTAGAGGACATAGGTTTGAGGTGAAGGAGAAAAGATTTAAAAGGAATTTGAGGGGTAACTTTTTCACACAATGGGTGGTGGGTGTATGGAACAAGCTGCCAGAGGAGGTAGTTGAGGCTGGGACTATCCCAATGTTTAAGAAACATGGATAGGACAGGGATATGGACCAAACACGGGCAGGTGGGACTAGTGTAGCTGGGACATGGTGGCCAGTTTGGGCAAGTTGGGCCGAAGGGCCTGTTTCCACGCTGTATCACAATGATCCTATAACAATTGTTGCAGGTAGATTGGGATTGCACAGAGCCTGTTTGCCACAAGCAGAAGCTAAAGCTGATTTTAGCTCCTATTAATCATAGACCTGACCTAATCAATCTTTGGTGTGAAAAAAAGCTGTCACAACAAGTGCTTACCGTAATGAACAAACCATTACAAGCTGCCTCTGTGTTTCCATTGTACTGGAGGATTAAGTTCACAATAGCCATTAGAATTGCCTGTTGAGATAAAATGTTCAGTGAACAAATGAATGTTGTGTTACAGAGAGATGGTAGCTCGTGCAATTTAATTTAATTTGGAGATACAGCGCACAAACAGGCCCTTCGGCCCAACGGGTCCGCACCGACCAGCGACCCCCCCCCGCACATTAAGGGGCCTGTCCCACTTGGTGATTTTTTCAAGGAGTGCCGGCGTCATATCAGGGTCGCCAAAAGATTTCGAACATCTCAAAATCCAGCGGCGACAAAAGAAAATGTAGCGATAGTTGAAAGAACGCCGCGCGCCAGTACGCCGCAAATGTTTCTGTGACCTGATGCATCAGTCGCTGAACAAATCGGCAAGTGGGACAGGACCTTAACACTATCCGACACACACTGGGGACAATTTACGTTTATACCAAGCCCATTAACCTACAGACCTGTACGTCTTTGGAGTGTGGGAGGGAACCGAAGATCTCGGGGAAAATCCACGCAGGTCACGGGGAGAACGTACAAACTCCGTACAGGCAGCACCCGTAGTCGGGATCGAACCAGGGTCTCTGGTGCTGTAAGCGCAGTAAAGGACCTGTCCCACCAGCATCCGACTCCACGCGGTAAGCGCGATCAAACTAGAAGCGGGGGCCGCGAGGAGGTCGGGTGATCCCTGTACAGGGCCGTTCCCAACAGCATGCGCCTGCATGCGAAGAGCGTGCGACCAAACCAGCAGCGGGGGCCGCGCGGAGGTCGGGTGAGTGGCGCAACGCGGCGGGAAGTGAGGCGAACTTGGAGCGAAGTCTTAAAGGTAAGTTCGCCAGGACAGAGAGGGACACACAGAGAGGGTCACGGAGGCACACACAGAGAGGGTCACGGAGGCACGACGTCGAGGCGGTGTGTAATGCGTCGAGGCGACTGCGAGCCGACAAGCCGTTGCCGCGCGGAATTTTTGAACATGGTCAGTTTTTCGGAGCCCCGCGCGATGTCGGGACGAACTCCGCACAATTCCGCACGGCTCCGGCGATCGAAGTGGGACCGGCCCCGCGACGCCGGACGGCTCAAGCGACCACGTTAGGTCGCGCTCATCGCATGGCGTTGCATGCTGCTGGGACAGGCCCTTACACGCCTTGGTGTTGAGGTGAAAAAGTCTTTTGGCACACTGCCCTTCATCTGTAAGGCCATTGAGTGTAGGAGTTAAGATGGAATGTGTCGGAAGGAACTGCAGATGCTGGTTTAAACCGAAGATGGAGGCAAAATGCTGGAGTAACTCAGCGGGACAGGCAGCATTTCTGGGGGAAATTTCTGGGTGACGTTTCGGATTCAGACATTTTCCCAGAGATGCGTCTGACCCGCTGAGTTACTCCAGCTTTTTGTGTCCAACTTCAGGTAACAGATGATCTCAGACCATAATAAACCTACACCTACGTGTAGCGGAGCAGAAAATGCAGACCAACTCAAACGCCACAACCTCCCTGGAAACATGGTCATAAGGTCGTAAGCGATAGGAACAGAATTAGGCCATTCGGCCCATCAAGTCTACTCTACCATTCAATCATGGCTGATCTATCTCTCCCTCCTAACCCCATTCTCCTGCCTTCTCCCCATAACCTCTGACACCCGTACTAATCAGAAATCTGTCTAGCTTCGCCTTAAATACATCCATTGACTTGTCCTCCACAGCCATCTGCAGCAAAGAATTCCACAGATTCACCGCCCTCTGACTAAAGGAATTACTCCTCATCCCCTTCCTGAAGGAATGAGGCTGTGTTCTCCACATCTACTCTAAGCCTTTCACTATTCTGTATGTTTCACTGAGGTCCCCCCTCATTCTTCTAAACCCCAGCGAATACAGGCCCAGTGCCGACAAACGCTCATCATAGGTTAACCCACTCGATCCTGGGGTCATTCTTGTAAACCCCCTCTGGACCCTCTCCAGAGCCAGCACATCCTTCCTCAGGCAGCTTGTTCCATACCAAAAACCACCCTTTATGTGGAAAAGGTTCCCTAAGATAAGGTGCCCAATGTTGCTCACAATATTCCAAATGCGGCATGACCAGTGCCTTATAGAGCCTCAGCATTACATCCCTGTTTTTGAATACAAGCCCTCTCGAAATAAATGCTAGCATTGAGTTTCACATTTGAGTTTCCTTATCCTCTCCTTCTTCTTAGGCCCCCTTCGGTCATGGCTGACCATGGGTGTCTCCAGGGTTGGAGGACGCCTGTGCGTGACTTTGTTTAACGTGGGGCGACTGGTGCACAGACAGCCACCCCACGGTCCTTGACAGATCTGGGTCAGGATCCAGTGGCACGGAGTCCAAGACGACCGGAGACCCTTTTCTGCCGCAGTCTTCATCCGCCTTCCCAGCCGCCGTGACGCTCCACTAAGGTCAGCCATCGTCCTCCGCCTGTTCCACCGTTGAGGTCTTGGTTGGGTTGCTCTTTGTCAGAGACCAGACCTCCCCCTCGACCTTACCGCCGTGGGTGGCCCTACCGGGAGCATCGCTCCAGCCGGCATCGCTCTCAGGATCTCTGGACCACGACAAGGTGACAATCCACGGAGAAGACCCCTCCACATCCACTCGATCCAAGCCTTTCACCATCCGCTCGTCGTAATATAACACTACGGTGCTATAACAAGAGCAACTTGGCATCCGCACTTAAAAAATTATGATGTACAAAGAATTCCCTCCGCTCTGCTCCACGAGGTCATCACAATTTAACCTGCAACTTTTCAAATCTGACACTTAATCCATGCACATAAATCATGTACGAGTCCTATTATTTCTTAATTATCTCTTTGTATTCAGACACATGCTCTGTCTGCCACAGCGACTACTGACTGACTCATCTGAGATTTACAGGTCAGCTTCCTCTTTAGTCAACTGGTTTACATATATTACGAGCCGCCAAGCACTAATAGCACAGTCAATCTTCTTTACCATGTATAATTCCGCTCGCTCGCAGGGTGTGAACCCGCTGTACGTCTCCGCAAACCCCAACGCGGTAAGCAGATCCATCAAAAGTGAACGGAAGATTATTCAACAAGAGAGCAAAGGGGCTGCGCAACACCCGACAAAACGCTGGGGTAACTCAGCGGGACGCGCAGCATCTCTGGAGAGAAGGAACGGGTGACGTTTCGGGTGTCGAGACCCTTCTTCAGACTCGGGGTCTCGACCCTGTCCCGCTGAGTTACTCCAGCATTCAATAGTTCTGAGAGCTGCCTTCATTCTCACACACCGCAGTCCCACACACCCGGGCGGGACACGGTGGCGCAGTGGCAAACTTACCTAAGGGCCTGTCCCACTTGGGCGTCATTTGCGTGTAATTTACGCGACATCGGGCCGTGCACGTGATGTGCGCATTACATGCGCGTGGTGACGCAGGTAGTCGCGCGCGGCGCCCCAGGATTTTGGGATCTACAAAATCTTCGCGCGCCATCTGCATGTCGCCCAAGTGGTACAGGCCCATTACTGCCTAAGGTGCCTCCTGTAGGGCATGTAGGGCAGCAACAAAGGTCCTCCACTCCTGTCTGTTCTGGGCCACTACCCAGCATCTGGCCACTACCCCAGGTCAGGTCCATTGTTTTCATTTCCTCCTCTACAGTTCGACGCCAGGTGGTTTTGGGTCTTCCTCTTTTCCTGTTCCCTTCGCTGTCCAGTGCAGGGCTATTCTTGGGATGCTGTCTGGTTACATTCATCCCAGCATCTGTCGATAGCCCTGGAAGTCCATCACGCCCAGTAGTGTTGATTTCTTCAGTTGCTGTTTCCGTAAGACATTTGTTTTACGAGACAGGGTTGTTAGCTCTGTGCTCAACCCACAACCTGGAGGACCAGTGGATCGCTCTTCGTCTCGCCTCTACCCTTCCACCTGTCCAGCGTGGGAGACCCTAACAGGAGACGAATCTCCCGCTGGCATAGCTCTGGGGGTCACTGAGACACACAAGCTCCCCGACCACGACAAGGTTGCAGTCCAACGGTGATGCAGCGGCAGAGTTGCTGCCTTACAGCGCTCGCAGCGCCGGAGACCCGGGTTCGATCCCGACTACGGGTGCTGTCTGTACGGAGTGTGTACATTCTCCCCGTCACCCATGTTACCTCCCACACTCCAAAAACGTGCAGGTTCGTAGGTTGATTGGCTTGGTGTCAATGTAAAATGTCCCCAGTGTGTGTAGGGTAGTGTTAATGAGCGGGTCGGTGCGGACTCAGTGGGCCGAAGGGCCTGTTTCTGTACTGCATCTCTGAACTTCACTAAACTTGCAGCTTTTGGGCCTGTTTCCCACGCTGTATCTCTAAACTAAACTAAACTAAACTAAACACCCCTGAAGTGCCTTACGGGGGGGGGGGTTTGAGAGATGGGTCATTTATTTATAGCAAGAGAAACAAAGAAACATAGAAAATAGGTGCAGGTGTAGGCCATTCGGCCCTTCCAGCCAGCACCGCCATTCAATATAATCAAGGCAGATCATCCAAAATCAGTACCCCATTCCTGCTTTTTCCTCATATCCCTTGATTTCTTTAGCCCTAAGAGCTAAATCTAAAAGCCCCGTCTCAATGTACGAGTTCATTCAAGAGCTCTCCCGAGTTCAAAAAAAAATCAAACTAGAATGTAAGTAGCAGGTACGTTGGAGCTCGGGGACGTCTCTTAGCGGCTCGTAACGCTAACGGCAGGTACTCGGGAAACGCGGTAAGCTCGGGAAGATTTTTCAACATGCTGAAAAATGTCCACGAGAGCCCCGAGTACCTACGAGCGGCCGTTACCGTAATTCTCCGAGTTCGAATCAGGGCAAAACCCGGGAGAGCTCTTGGAATGAACTCGTCCAGTGGGACAGGGCTATTACTCTCTCTTGAAAGTAGAACTAAAGTTAGAAAACTTCTGCAAGGAAAGACAAAATTAAATCTCCAGTGAAGGTGACGGTGTCCAAGGACCCGCTCTGATTTAATTCCCTGAGCAGAGAGCCATGCCAGATAGCAGCGTTCTACACAAAGTGGACAAGAAATGGGAAAAACATTTACGCTGGTACTAAAAGGTCAGTGGCATTCACTTGTTACATCCCCACAGCTTTGACAACACTTAACCAAGGTGCGAAATATTAACATCCTTCTCTGGTTACTTCTGAGAAGCCGGGCTAACAAATGCCATGAAGGGAAAATACATTTTAAAATAAAGACATACGTTTTCAAGAGAGAGTTAGAGATAGCTCTTAGGGCTAATGGAATCAAGGGATATGATTCAGTTCAGCCAATTCACAGTTGAAGAATAAGGGGTCGGCCGTTTAGGACTGAGGCGAAGAAAAACTTTTTCACCCAGAGAGTGGTGAATCTGTGGAATTCTCTGCCACAGAGGGCAGTGGAGGACAATTCACTGGATGTTTTCAAGAGTCAGTTAGGTAGAGCTCTTTGGGCTAATGGAATCAAGGGATATGGGGAGAAAGCAGGAACGGGGTACTGATTGTGGGTGATCAGCCATGATTACATTGAATGGCGGTGCTGGCTCGAAGGGCCGAATGGCCTACTCCTGCACCTATTGTCTATTGTCTATGTTTCTGAATGATTTATGAGCTGTGTTTACCACAATGAGAATGGGAGTGGAAGACAGAACTGTATAAAGAAGGGAACTGTTAGCCTCCAAAGGAGAACTGAGGGGCCGAACAGCCTTGAAGAAGGGTCCCGATCCGAAACGTCACCTATCCATGTGATACGATACGATACGATTGAACTTTATTTATCCCAGGAGGGAAACTGATCTGCCAACGGTCATAATACACGAGATACATGAAATATGAAATTAAAGTGACGAATGGAAAGTCCAGGATTGGGGATGCGCAAAGATTGGGGAGGGGGTGGGGGGAGGAGGGGGAGGAAGGGCAGACAGTCTACCCTTCTCTTGGTGAGGAACAGCTTCTTCCCAGCTGTTATCAGGCAACTGAACCGTCCTCTAGCCAGCTAGCGTGTGACCCTGACCTCCCATCTACCTCATTGGAGACCTTTTGAACTATCTTTGATCTGATTTTATCCTGCACTAAATGTTATGCCCTTTTATCCTTCGTCCTTGCAGTGCGGACGGCTTGGTCGCAGTCACGTACATTCTTTTGCGTGTCTGAAGAGCTTGACGAATGCGTGTACCTTTTGCGAATGCAACACACTCCGAGGAAGGGTCTCGACCCGAAGCGTCGCCCATTCCTTCTCTCCAGAGATGCTGCCTGTCCCGCTGAGTCACTCCAGCATTTTGTGTCTATCGTCACTGAACCTCATTACAAGTGCGATAATGACCTAAAAAAGAACACTCTGAACCTAAAGGGAACATCCAGCAGGTCTGTGGAGTAAACCGTTTAAGACTACAGTCTGATCTCAAATCCCAAGACAGAAAGTAGTTTGTATTTATTCTCTCCAAGAGTGCCTCTGCCACGCCATCTCTCTTCATCTACAATCTACTGCTTTCCCCCTCATGTCCTTGCCCCATTCTTCTCCTTCTTGCGTGTGGCGTGCACAGCCTAAAGTTGTCGGGCAACTTGTTCTATTTGATCTTCCGTTTGTGCGCGTCGAGTTGATTGCATTAGTCGAAACAGGGCGGACCACGTGAAGGCTGCAATCTCCCACCCCTCCTTGTCCCATTAAACAAATCAATGCCGTTCATCTCCAACACTCCTAGAGTCGTTGAGCTTTATCCAAATGAGGTACAACCTCTAAAGACTGTGTCCATCTTAAATGGAAACAAAATCGATGTGGGAGCAAACTTGGCCTTGGAATCACTGAGGCTGGTATTGAGAGACCTGGATTAATCACTCCAAGATGAAAGTTCCAAACCTCTCAGAAAACGGACTCGTAATGCCCCTGTCCCACTTAGGAAACGTGAACGGAAACCTCTTGAGACTTTGCGCCCCACCCGAGGTTTCCGTGCGGTTCCCGGAGGTTTTTGTCAGTCTCCCTAATGGTCGAAAGTGGTTTCCGTTTTAAAAATCGGTCATTTTTTAGTCGAAGCCGGTTGCGATGCTAGTTGAAGGTGGTTGCCGGAGGACAAAAACCTCCGGGAACCGCACGGAAACCTTGGGTGGGGCGCAAAGTCTCCAGAGGTTTCCGTTCAGGCTTCCTAAGTGGGACAGGGGCATAAGTAATCAAACAAATCGAGGATCAATAAAGACTGGAAGTGCTGGATTGTTATTGAAGTCCACCAGGTTTGCTGATTTTAGTGCTGTGTAGTGTAGTTTAGATTAAAGATGCAGTTGCGAGCGACAATGGCGGGCTTGTGCAGTCTCAACTCTGGTGAGTTCTGGCAAGGCTCATGAGTCCAATTTGTGAAGCGCACACTCGAGGGGCAGTGGGTTCAGGAGATCATCGTTGGCGGGTTAGGGAAGATGGCTGCACAAAAACCTGCGCGCGAATGAGTTCAAGGTGGAGAAGCTGTTGCACTGTGACAACCCCTCACCCTCTCGGCCGCAGAGGTCAGAGTCCAGTGGTCCAGAGTCCAGTGTCCAGTGGTCCAGAGTCCAGTCCAGTGACCCAGAGTCCAGTGGCCCAGAGTCCAGTGGCCCAGTCCAGTGGTCCAGAGTCCAGTGGTCCAGAGTCCAGTGGTCCAGAGTGGAGACTTCTTGGCTTTAGTGGGTGGCTGTGTCATCTTTAGCGCTCTGACTAGCCCTTCGCATTCCACAGTGTGTTGCTGCGTCGCCTTTCCAGCCGTTGGTTCATAAAGATCTCTTCCGCCTGGCGCGCCAAAGCAGACTTTCCATGAAGGATGAGCATGTCCCACAGGTTGAACTGGACTACATGGTATCAGATGCAAGGCTATGCCTTGACCTGGCAGTGCATACACATACACAAACATACACACACACACACACATACATACGTTTCTTCTCCGTGGATTGTCACCTTGTCGTGGTGGAGAAGCTTGTGTGGACCTGAGATCCTGAGAGCGATGCCGTCTGGAGCGATGCTCCTGGTAGGGCCACCCACGGCGGTAAGGTCGAGGGGGAGGTCTGGTCTCTGACCAAGAGCAATCCAACCAAGACCTCAACGGTGGAACAGGCGGAGGACGATGGCTGACCTTAGTGGAGCGTCACGACGGCTGGGAAGGCGGATGAAGGCTGCGGCAGAAAAGGGTCTCCGGTCGTCTTGGACTCCGTGCCACTGGATCCTGACCCAGATCTGTCAAGGACCGTGGGGTGGCTGTCTGTGCACCAGTCTCCCCACGTTAAACAAAGTCACGCACAGGCGTCCTCCATGAGAGGACAGTCATACACGTTTCGAGTGACTGCCGATGATGATCCATACATAATCAACATAAAAACATAAAGCATCCAAACACAGCTGGACTAGTAGGACCAGCACCTTTTTTTGAAGCAGCGTAGTAACTATCCAAGGGACTATTGGACAGGTACATGGATATGTAGGTGATAGAGGGATATAGGTTATGTGCAGGCAGACAACAATTGCTCTTGCCACTGTTCAGCGTAGACATTGCAGGATGCTGGGCCGGATCTCATGCTGCACCGTTCTATGTTTAGTTCAGTTTAGTTTAGAGATAGGGTGCGAAACAGGCCCTTCGGCCCACGGCGACAGGCACCCATCGCCTGTACGCCAGTGTTATCCTGCAGACTGGGGCCAATTTACAGAAGCCTATTAACCTACAAACCTGTACGTCTTTGGAGTGTGGGAGGAAACTGGAGGTCTCAGAGAAAATCCACGCAGGTCACGGGGAGAACGTGCAAACTCCTCACAGACAGCACCCGTAGTCAGAATCGAAGCATGGGTCTCTGGCGCTGTGAGGGGGCCTGTCCCACTTTCACGACCTAATTCACGACCTTTTTTACCTGGTGGACATTTTTCATCAGGCTAGAAAAACGCCCCGACCTACTTGATGCCACGAGTTCCTACGACTAGCATCGCAGCCCGCTACGACCTCGTGACGACCACGCTGCGAGTACGAGTCAAGGGCAAACTCGGCAGAGGTCGTGAATTAGGTCGTGAAAGTGGGACGGGCCCCTAAGGCAGCAGCTCTACCGCAGCACCACCACGACTGCCCTTTACACTTTGCCCCTCTCACCTTAAAACATCGCATATTCCTTTTCTCCAGAGATGCTGCCTGACCCCCACTGTGGTTACTCCAGCATTTTGTGTCTATCTTCAGTGTGAATCAGCATCCGCAGTTACTTCCTACGCCCATGCATCACATTCAATTTTACGGGGGGGGGGGGGGGGGGGGAAATCAAAGTGTAAAACTCTCAGCAAGGCAACAAAATATCATCGATGGGTGGTCCGATTCTTCAGCGAGTTACCTCAATAATTTATACCCCATAACTGGGAGGCTTTGATAGAAATGTCCTCATTTTCTGGAGAGAAAATATTGCATTGATAATTTTCAATCAGCATTAAATTGGAAGCTTTGTTTCTGAGCAAGCGCCTTTAAAAAAAAAAAAAACATTAATTTGAAACGTTTAAGTAGTGTTTGCAATTATCATGTTCACGAAATGTCGTGACATTAATTTCTTCAGTGATGTTCGACAACAGTTACAGCCACTTCCATAGCCTGCGGCCGTGAGCAAAAAGATTACAAAATTAAATATACATTTTCTTTTTTTAACATGTAACAAGTTACTCCGCTCATTAATGTTCGTAATAAAAGGTTTTTTTTTTCCCCATTCCGTCGGTGCGTGACATTCTGATCTATAATAATGCCCGAACTGGACTTTTTATTGCAATTGGAAATTAAATTGATCTGTACTCGTTAGGGTTCGGAAGAATGGGGGGGGGGGGGGGGTACCTCATTGAAACTTTCCAAATAGTGAAAGGCCTGGATAGAGTGGATGTGGGAGGATGTTTCCACTAGTGGGAGAGTCTAGGACCAAAGGCCTGCGCGGCCTCAGAATAAAAGGATGTACATTTAGAGGAGCAGCACCTCATATTTCGCTTGGGTAGTTTACACCCCAGCGGTATGAATGACTTCTCCAATTTCAGGTAGTCCCTGCTTTCTCCCTCCTTCCCCTCCCCTTCCCAGCTCTCCCGCGGCCCACTGTCTCCGCCTCTTCCTTTCTTCTTCCCGCTCCCCACCCCCCACCCCCACATCAGTCTGAAGACCCGCAACGTCACCTATTTCCTTCGCTTCATAGTTGCTGCCTCACCCGCTGAGTTTCTCCGCATGTCACAGGGTGGTGAATCTGTGGAATCCATTGCCACAGCCGGCTGTGGTGGCCAAGCCCGTGGATATTTTTAAAGCGGAGATAGACTGGTTCTTGATTAGTGAGAATGAGTGAATACTTAATTGTCGCATGTGACCACTCACAGTGAAGTTCATTGCTTGCCTACACAAGGTATACAAACAGTCCCTACATAAAGGGCACTGGTAAAGCTAGAAAGTGTCAAAGATTCTGGGGAGAAGGCAGGACAATGGGGTTGAGAGTGAAAGAGAGATCAGCCATGATTGAATGCGAGACTTGACTCGATGGGCTGAATGGCCTAATTCTGCTCCTATGAATGATCAACTTATGAAATTATTTTACAGTCAGGTTAAAAGTAGCCACTTTCAGTCACTGCGCCTAGCTCTGAATTGAATGTGCAGCTATGAGCGCTTGATTAATAGTTTCACTGAGGTCAGCTCTGTTAGACAGGCAGGATGCCAGCGCAGAACCACCAGTCGCTTAGGGTGGTACAGTGGCACAGCTGGTAGAGTCTCTCCCTCACAGCGCCAGAGACCCGGGTTCGATCCTGACCTCGGGTCCTCCATGTGTGGAGGTTGCACACGCTCCCTGCGACCGCGTGGGTTTTCTCCGGGCGCTCCGGTTTCCTCCCACATTCCAAAGACGTGCAGGCTCGTAGGTTGTGCAAGAAAGAACCGCAGATGCTGGTTTGAACCGAAGGTAGACACAAAATGCTGGATGAACTCAGCAGGTGAGGCAGCATCTCTGGAGAGAAGACCCTGGGTCTCGTCCCGAAACGTCACCCATTTCTTCTCGCCAGAGATGCTGCCTGTCCCACTGACTTATTTTGTGTCTATCTTGGGCCTGTTTCCGTGCTGTATCTTTCAATTCCGTTAACCGATCTGATTGATAACCATGTGGAAATTGCAATGCTTGTAGTGTTGCCTTGAAGACTATTGTTTATGCTCAGGTGTTCTCTACTTCCTCTCTTCACTGCGATTGGAACCGCACTCAAATTAACCCAGACTAGGTCATAAGATGATAAGATAGGAGTGATAGGAGCAGAATTAGGCCATTCGGCCCATCAAGTCTCCTCCGCCATTCAATCACGGCTGATCTATCTCTCCCTCCCAACCCATTCTCCTGCCTTGTCCCCATAACCCCTGACGCCCGTACTAATCAAGAATCTATCCATCTCTTAAATATATCCACTGACCTGGCCTCCACAGCCTTCTATGGCAAAGAGTCTCACAGATTCACAACCCCCTGACTAAAGAAATTCCTCGTCATCTCCTTCCAAAAAGAACCTCCTCTAATTCTGAGACTATGATCTCTAGTGCTGGACTCTCCCACCAGTGGAAACATCCTGTGCGCATCCACTCTATCCAATAGACAATAGACAATAGACAATAGACAATAGGTGCAGGAGTAGGCCATTCGGCCCTTCGAGCCAGCTCCGCCATTCAATGTGATCATGGCTGATCATCCCCAATCAGTACCCCGTTCCTGCCTTCTCCCCATATCCCCTGACTCCGCTATCTTTAAGAGCCCTTTCCAGCTCTCTCTTGAAAGTATCCAGAGAACCGGCCTCCACCGCCCTCTGAGGCAGAGAATTCCACACTCACAATTCTCTGTGAGAAAAAGTGTTTCCTCGTCTCCGTTCTAAATGGCTTACTCCTTATTCTTAAACTGTGGCCCCTGGTTCTGGACTCCCCCAACATCGAGAACATGTTTCCTGCCTGTAGCGTGTCCAAACCCTTAATAATCTTAGGTAGATAAATATGCTGGAGAAACTCAGCGGGCGAGGCAGGCATCTATGGAGCGAAGGAAATAGGCAACGATTCGGGCCGAAACCCTTCTTCAGACTGAATATACAGACAATAGACAAGAGGTGCAGGAGTAGGCCATTCGGCCCTTCGAGCCAGCTCCGCCATTCAATGTGATCATGGCTGACCATCCCCAATCAGTACCCCGTTCCTGCCTTCTCCCCATATCCCCCATGACTCCGCTATCTTTAAGAGCCCTATCTAGCTCTCTCTTGAAAGCATCCTGAGAACCTGCCTCCACCGCCCTCCGAGGCAGAGAATTCCACAGACTCACAACTCTCTGTGAGAAAAAGTGTTTCCTCGTCTCCGTTCTGGGGTGGGAAGATTGCAGCCTTCACCTGGTCCGCCCGGTTTCGACGAATGCAATCAACCCGGCGTGCACAATCAAATAAGATGAAATAGAACAAGTTGTCCGACAGCCTTAGGCCGTGCACGCCACACGCAAGAAGGAGAAGGAGAAGTCTCCGTTCTGAATGGCTTACTCCTTATTCTTAAAAGCCTACCCAGCCCTTTCTCTATTTGGCACGTTTCAATGAGAGGTCCCCCCTCGTTCTTCTAAACTCCGGCGTGTAGAGGCCCAGTGCCGTCGTAGGTTAGGTCAATAAGCAGAACACTGGTACAACTTGGTTCCCCAGCTGACGACTTCAACACATCATCGAAGGTCTTGCCGTTATCTGTATGCACGACATGTTCACGGCCTCACAGCCAGCTGACCCCCCCCCCACCCCCCCCCTCCCCTTCGACCCTGTGGCAAATAACATACCTTATCAGTAGTTATACCAAGTAGCAAGAGTGACAGTTCCTAATGAGAAATGCAAGGACGGAATTTAGTCGAGATTCCAATTCAGTTGCGGGGGAAGAGATGAAGAATAATCCTGCTTCTCCGAACGCTATGCAAATTGAATGCTCCCTGGGACGCGCTTGTCGAAATAATAATGACTAAAAAATTCAGATCTTTGAGCTGACATTTAAAAGCGCTATCTCATGCCACTTGCAGTGCTGATTTGCATCCCTGTGTGATAATGTGAGGTTAGCGGGGATTGGGTCTGGGTGAAGAGGGACAGGTAGCTCCATTCTCCTTCTTCACAGAGAATGCTCGGCGCCATTCCACCCGTCGCCAGCGCCGACGGAACGCGGCGGGACGTGCAGCATCCCGGTGGCACCCGGTGGCGGGGTCACTACACCGGATCGCCCCAGCGCGGAGGGAGAGCAAGGAGGGAGGAGACAAAGACTTTGGGACTTTTGCCTTCCATCACAGTGAGGAGGTGCCTGGTGGGCGCACTGCGGTGGATGTTAAACTGTGTTGAGTGTGTGTTTTGTTATTTATTCTATGCAGGACTGCAAGGCTAAACCGTTTCGTTGCACTGAAAAGCGCAAGGACAATAAAATTTAATCTGAATCTGAATCTGAACCTGAATCCCAACGAGAGGAGGAATGGGTCACGTTTTGGGTCGGGACCCTTCTTCAGCAGAATATCCCACTGGCACAGAGGCGCATCGGCAAGGTTACTACCTCACTGCGTCAGGGACCCGGGTTCGATCCTGACTACCGGTGCTGCCTTTACGGAGTTTGTACGTTCTCCCCGTGACCTGCGTGGGTTTTTTTTCCGGGTGCTCCGGTTTTTGCTACATTCCAAACACGTACGGGCTTGTAGGTTAATCGGATTTCTGTAAATTGGTTGGAATTAGTGTACGGGCGATCATTGGTCGGTATGAACTCGGTGGGCCGAAGGGGCTGTTTCCACACTATCTCTAAAATAAACTGAACATAGAACATAGAGAGGTTTTCACACAGAGAGTGGTGAGTCTGTGGAATTCTCTGCCTCAAAGGGCGGTGGACGCCAGTTCCCTGGATACTTTCAAGAGAGAGCTAGATAGGGCTCTTAAAGATAGCGGAGTCAGGGGATATGGGGAGAAGGCAGGAACGGGGCACTGATTGTGGATGATCAGCCATGATCACATTGAATGGTGGTGCTGGCTCGAAGGGCCGAATGGCCTCCTCTTGCACCTATTGTCTATTGTCCAAGTAAGTAAGTAAGTTTATTGGCCAAGTATTCATATACAAGGAATTTGCCTTGGTGCTCTGCCCACAAGTAACAACATGACATACAGTGACAGTTACGAATGACTCAGAAAACACTAAACATTAATAATAATAAAACATTAATGATAAAACACCATTGATCAAGCATGTGAACCAACAAAATACCAGATCAAAGGGAGGCTACAGATTTTTGGCTGTTGAGTAGAGCAACTACTCGTGGATAAAAACTGTTTTTATGTCTGGCTGTGGCAGCTTTGACAGTCCGGAGTCGCCTTCCAGAGGGAAGTGATTCAAAGAGTTTGTGGCCAGGGTGAGAGGGGTCAGAGATGATCTTGCCCGCTCGCTTCCTGGCCCTTGCAGTGTACAGTTCATCAATGGAGGGAAGGTTGCAGCCAATAACCTTCTCTGCTGACAAGGAAAACATGACAAGGAAACGTGAGAACAGGCCCTTCGCCCCACAATGTTTGTGCTGAGCATGTTGGCAAGACCAATCCCTATCTGCCTGCACATAACACATACCCTCTGTTCCCTGAATATCCATGCGCTTATCCAAAGGGTCCTAAAACGCCACTATCGTATCTGCTTTCACCACCACCCCCAGCAGCGCGTTCCACACACCCACCACCCTCTGTGTAAAAGAACTTGCTCCGCACATCTCCTTTAAACGTTTTGTATTTGGAGTGTGGGAGGAAACCAGAGATTCCAGAGAAACCCCACACAGGTCACGGGGAGAACGTACAAACTCCGTACAGACAGCACCTTTTAGTCAGGTTCGAACCCGGGTCTCTGGCGCTGTGAGGCAGCAACTCTACCGCTGCGCCCCCGTGCATTGAATGTAATTTAAGGAATTAAACTGCAGATGCCGGTTTATAAAGAAAAGCCTCAAAGTGATGGAGTAACTCAGCAGGTCAGACAGCATCTGTGGAGGAAAGGAATAGCTGGTGTTTCGGGTCGAGACCCTTCTTCAGACAGGTCTGAGACTCCAGTCTGAAGAAGGGTCTCGACCCGAACCGTCACCCATTCCTTCTCTCCAGAGATGCTGCCTGACCCGCTGAGTTACTCCAGCACTTTGTGCCCTTCTCTTCGATGCTGTAGTGAAGTGCACCAACAGTCTGACATTATAACAGAAATAATTGCAGTGAGAAGCGACACAGAGTGCGATTTCAACCCAGTAAATCCACCAGAATGTCGTGGCCTTTAATCAATTAGAGATGCAGAAGTTGCATGAAACATGATAGCAAAAAAAAAAAATTATTTAAAAAAAACCTCTTCAGAAATGTCATGTTGCTTCCAATTTACAGTCATGACAAATGTTAGGTTTTGCAATTTAAAATAAACTAACCTTCTTGGAATTATCAGCTTTGTACAAAGAGGGACTGACTGATCTGTCTGGCAGGCACTTCTAGTTACCACTGCCCACTCGTTTTGTTCATCAGAGAACTTGCAGCATCTGAATCATTGACAAACAAAAGCAGTTCTCCCTTTGGCAGTCAATGGGTGCAAGGTGTAGCGTTGATGGGTAAACGGTACATCTGTGGAGAGCCGACGGTTTTGATGAGAACATAAAACAGGCAGAGACCGAAAGACACAAAGAGACGCAGTAAAGGGCCTGTCCCACTTGCATGCGATTGCATGCGTTTGGCGCGACCAAACAGAAGCGGAGTTCGCGCGAAGTCCGCGCTAAGTTCGCGCGTGACATCATATGCGTCATACCTGCCAATCAGCTGGGCTGGAGGCGGGCCGCCGGAGTTTCGGCGTCACACGGCATCGGGGGGGTGATGTCATCTCGCAACGCCACGCCGGGCGATGACGTCATCGCGCAAAGCCACGCGCTAGGCGTACGCCGTCAAGACGCTGTGTACGACCGCAATACGCCTGCGTGCCGACAGGCCGTTGGCGCGCAAAGATTTCGGACACTGTCAGATTTCCGGAGCCCCGCGCGATGTCGGAACCGGACCGGCACAACTCCGCGCTTCTAAGTGGGACCGGCCCCGCGCGGCCATACGGTGCCCATGCGCCTCAAGCGACCACGAGGTCACTTAATTTGCGAGCCAAGGTCGCGTAAGTGGGACAGGCCCTTAACTCAGCGGGTCAGGCGGCAACTCTGGGGAACATGGATAGGTGACGTTTCGGGTCGGGACCCTTCGTGAGACTCTGAAATCTGAATCTGAAGAAGCATCCCAACCTAAAGCATCACCTTTGGATTAGTTAAGTTTAGTTTAGTTTAGAGATACAGCACGGAAACAGGCCCTTCGGCCCACTGAGTCCGCGCCGACCAGCGATCCCCGCACATTAACATTACCCTACGCACACTAGGGACAATTTTACATTTACACCAAGCCAATTAACCTACAAACCTGTACGTCTTCATGGCCTCTAGGAGTAGAGGTCATAGCCACAGAATTAAAGTCCGTTCCTTTAGGAAGGAGATAAGGAGCAATTTCTTTAGTCAGAGGGTGGTGAATCTGTAGAATTCTTTGCCACCAAAGGTTTATGGAGGCCGAGGGCTATGGATTAAGAAAATCAATGTTTTATCCCAAGCGGAATATATTATATTATAGGTCTGAGCCACCGGGAGGTTGGTTATTAGGTTTTAACGATCGCCAAGCCTCCGCTTGGTCTCACCGATATAGATCATCTGGCATCTGGAGCAGCGGATGCAGTAGATGAGGTTGGAGGAGGTGCAGGTGAACCTTTGTCGGACCTGGAAGGACTGCTTGGGTCCCTGAAAGGAGTGGAGGGGGGAGGTGAAGGGACAAGTGTAGCAATTCTTGTGGTTGCAAGGGAAAGTGCCCGGGGAAGGGGTAGAGCGGGAGGGGAAGGGAAGAATTGACAAGGGAGTTGCGGAGGGAGCGGTCTTTGCGGAAGGCAGATGGGGGGAGGTGGGAAGGATGTGGCGAGTGGTGGGGTCATGTTGGAGGTGGCGAAACTGGTGGAGGACTATGAGGCGGAGGCTGGTGGGGTGAAAGGTGAGGACCAGGGGGACTCTGCCCTTGTTGCGAGTGGGGGAATGGGGAGAGAGGGCAGTGTTGCGGGGTATGGAGGAGACCCTGGTGCAAGCCTCATCTATAGTGGGGAAGGGGAATCCCCGTTCTCTGAAGAATGAGGACATTTGTGATGACCTGGTGTGGAATAGATCAGCTGTGATTGAATGGTGGAGTAGACTTGATGGGCCAAATGGCCTAATTATGCTCCTATCACTTCTGAACCTATGAAATCAATACTCATACCACTGGGGGGTGTAAGCGAAATATGAGGCGCTGTTGTATGAGAGAAGAGTTGGTCTTGGCATCATATCCAGCACGGCCACTGCGGGCCAAAGGGCCTGTTCTTATGCTGTACTGTTCTATGTCCGCTGTTCTATCCCAACCTCTCCGCTCCCTTCACCCAGTCTGACGAAGGCTCCTGACCTGAAACGTCACCTGTCCATCGGTGGGGGCAACGGTCGATGACGGAGGGGGATGGACCACGTGGGAGTGCGGACCCCGCTGCCGGGGGGGACCGCCGTGGGGAGGGGAGGGGGGGGGGGGGAGAGAACTAAGGAGGACCTGCCGCGGAGGTACTTTGTCACTTAGTAAGTGCCCTGCATGTGGCTCGGACACTCTGGAATTTAGAAGGATGAGAGGGAATCTTATTGAAACATATAAGATTATTAAGGGCTTGGACACGCTGGAGGCAGGAAACATGTTCCCGATGTTTGGGGAGTCCAGAACCAGGGGCCACAATTTAAGAATAAGGGGTAAGCCATTTAGAACGGAGATGAGGCAACATTTTTTCACACAGAGAGTTGTGAGGCAGGTTCTCTGGATGCTTTCAAGAGAGCTAGATAGGGCTCTTAAAAATAGCAGAGTCAAGGGATATGGGGAGAGGGCAGGAACGGGGTACTGATTGGGGATGATCAGCCATGATCACATTGAATGGCGGTGCTGGCTCGAAGGGCTGAATGGCCTACTCCTGCTCCTATTGTCTATTGGGAACGTCGGGAACATGTTTCCTGCCCCTCTTTGTGTCTATCTAGGGTTTAAACCAGCATCTGCAGTTCCATCCGACAGATTCAGGTGGTTTGTGGTTTGGGGCAACTTTAAGGAACGCAAACGGCCGCCACTCATCAAAGCAATGAATTGGAATTGGGAGAATTTGATCTTTAATATAAAGCACAGTGTGACTTCCGAACAACACTTCAGAACCTGCTGTGACTTTGTGCAGTGTTTATCTGTTTTAAAGTCATTCACCAAGGGTCTCCAAGGTAAATGCTGGCAAACTCCGCTGTGGTGTGCAATCAATCAATTCCTTTTGGAAAATTAACATTTTGTTTGAAAAATTAGAAAACAAGATTTCAACACGCTTTCAACAGCAGAAGTCTTTGAAACACATTGACATTTGTAAAATGGAAAGATGAGAAAAATCAGATGTTGGAATCTCGAGTAGAAAAAAACTGCTGGAGGAGCTGTTGGATTCATACACAGGGTGGTGGGTGTATGGAACGGGCTGCCAGAGGACTTTTATTATTACTGAAGGGTGTCACTGGCTTGGTGCATCAGCTGCACATGTATTTGAAGAACATGAGAGGAACAGATCGGGCAGAGTCTCTTGCCCAGAGGAGGTGAATGGGGGACCAGAGGACATAGGTTTGAGGTGAAGGGGAAAAGATTTAATAGGAATTTGAGGGGTAACTTTTTCACACAATGGGTGGTGGGTGTATGGAACGAACTGCCAGAGGAGGTAGTTGAGGCTGGGACTATCCCAACGTTTAAGAAACAGTTAGACAGGTACCTGGATAGAACTGGTGTGGAGAGATATGGACCAAGCGCATAGCAGGTGGGACTAGTGCAGCTGGGACATGTTGGCCGGGGTGGGCAAGTTGGGTCGAAGGGCCTGTTGCCACACTGTAACACCAACATAGTGCCACACTATGGCTCCAACTCAGCGGGTCAGGCAGCATTGGTGGAGGAACGGAGTCTACTATAGTCTGAGGAAGGGTCCCGACTCGAAATCTTGTCAGTCCGTTTCTCTCCACTGCTGCCTGACCTGCTGAGGTTAGTTTAGCGTTACAGCGCAGAAACAGGCCCTTGGGCCAATCTAGACTTCGCCGACCAGCGATCCCTGCACACTAACACTATCCTACTCACAATAGGGACAAATTTACAATTTTGCCAAGCTTACAAACCTGCACGTCTCTGGAGTGTGGGAGGAAACCGGAACTCCCGGAGAAAACCCACGCGGGTCACAGGGAGAAGGTACAAACTCCGTGCAGACAGCACCCGTGGTCAGGATCGAACCCGGGTCTCTGTCGCTGTGAGGCAGCAACTCTACCGCTGCACTTTGTTATTTTTAATCAATGTTCACAAAGTGGCAGGAATCGCAGACTTTCATTGTTTTGAATTGATGGAGGAACTGAAATTCCATCACATCCCTTGCTTTTTAAGCTTTGCACAGCCAAAATTGATTTTATTTTTCGAGTGCGAGCTGTAATAGAGATTGTTTGCTCTTACACCACTCGGAGTGTTGAGCCAGGCATTGTGTGTGTGTGTGTGTTGTGAGTCATCCACAGCCACTGGTAGAGTAGCTGCCAGACACCCGGGTTCGATCCTGACCACGGGTGCTGCCTGTGCGGAGTTTGCACGTTCTCCCTGTGACCGCGTGGGTTTCCTCCCGCACTGCAAAGACGTGCAGGTCTGTAGATCAATGAGGCTTCTGTAAAATAGTAAATAGTCCCTAATGTGCAGCGGAGTGTGTGGGATAACTGGTCATTGTGGAAGAAAGGAACTGTAGATCCTGGTTTAAGTGGCGGCTGCGGCTCGCCTGCACTCCGTCTGATTTTTCCTTTTTTTGTTGTTTTCTTTTGTCTGTTTTTAAGACTTTTGCCTTCCACCACAGTGAGGAGGTGCCTGGTGAACTCCACACAGCCACCACTGTGGTGGATGTTGTCAACTCTGTCTATCCCTTTCATATGTGTTTACCTTCTTGTGTGTTTTGTTTTGTACTCTCTCTATTTTGTGACATCCTTCTATAACTAGGCGACCGAATGACAATAAAGGATACTTTGACTTACTTTGACTTTAAACCGGAGATGGGCACAAAAATCTGGAGTAACTCAGCGGGACAGGCAGCATCCCTTCTTGTTCTCCTTGCGTGCGGCGTGCACAGCCTAAAGTTGTGGGACAACTTGTTCTATTTTGATTGCATTCGGCGAAACGGGGCGGACCACGTGAAGGTTGCAATCTTCCAGCCCGCAGCATCTCTGGAGAGAAGGAACGGGTGACGTTTCAGGTCGAGACCCTCCTTCAGGCTGCCCACCCCCACTCCCCTCCCCAATCTTTCCACATTCCCAATTTTTCCACTTGTCACTTGTTCACACATTTTGCGTTTTTATGACAGTTGGCCGATCAATTTAATAAAGTACTATTGTATCGTATCGTAGTGATCAGGTTGTCCTTTTTAGGTGAAGGTTACGGGCCAAAAGGGCCTGTTTCCATGTTAAATCGCTCGGCTAAACTAAACTGAGCCCAGGTGGTGGGATGGACAAAGGCCCCAACGCAGCATGCACGGCACAATGTAGAAATGTAGAAACATAGAAAATAGGTGCAGGAGTAGGCCATTCGGCCCTTCGAGCCAGCACCGCCATTCAATACGATGTGTGTGCTGAAGCAAAGCAGGAATTTAATTGTCCTATCAGGGACACATGACAATAAAACTCTCTTGAACTCTTGGACTCTTGATCATGGCTGATCGTCCGCAATCTGTACCCCGTTCCTGCTTTCTCCCCACATCCCTTGATTCCGTTAGCCCTAAGAGCTAAATCTAACTCTCTCTTGAAAACATCCAGAGAATTGGCCTCCACTGCCTTCTGCGGCAGAGAATCCCACAGATTCACAACTAACTCTCTGGGTGGAAAAGTCTTTCTTCGTCTCAGTCCTAAATGGCCGACCCCTTATTCTTAAACTGTGAGTTGTCTGAGCTCGCTGCGTTCAGGGCAGCACCGTGCTGTCGTAAAACCCCCGGGCTGGGAGTCGCTAAATTATTCAAGGGTCAATTGCGAGAATTATGGTGTTGAGATTTTCTCCTGATTTCTATGCAGTCATGAAGAAATATTCATGTGGAAAGTGAATTGCCGCCACAGGCCACAATTATGCAGCTTTAAGGAGAGGCCGAATAAAACGCACTGCTGATTCCATGTTAATTTTTCCAGCGCTTTTTTTTCAGTGATCCGTCTGTTGGAAGTGAGCAAAGTGAAAAAAAATAAAAAATTCCCGCCATCGAATGGTGCTGCGGTGAGTTTGGGCTCGCACAGGTCTCGTACAAACTCAGTACAGACAGCGCCTGTGGTCGGAATCGAACCCGGGTCTCTGGCGCTGTGAGGCAGCAGCTCTCTACTGCTGTGCCACCTTGCACTAAAAATATGATTTAGAATGAAGAACTGCAGATGCTGGGTTTTTTTTTTTTTAAAGTGCTGGAGAAACTCAGCAGGTCAGGCAGCATCTCTGGAGAGGCTGCGTTTCAGATCAGAACCCTTCATCTGTCTGGAGAAGGAGTCTGATCATAAAAGGGCACATCTCCAACTTCTCCAGAGGAGCTGTACAATGCAGATGGACACCAAAAGCTGGAGAAACTCAGCGGGCCAAAGGTACTGCAGTGAGACTGAAACCATTGTGGTTTATTTGTGGGCGGCCACTGTGGCATCGCGGGTAGAGTCGCTGCCTTACAGCGCCAGAGACCCGGGTTCGATCCTGCCCACGGGTGCTGTCGGTTTCCGAGCGTGTACCTCCTCCACCCGTGACCTGCGTGGGTTTTCTCCGGTTGCTCCGGTTTCCTTGGCTTTGAAGGGGCTTTGAGGGGGCACATGGAAACGCAGGGATGAAATTAATTTACCTTGCCACCCTGTTCAGCACAGACCTTGTGGGCCGAAGGGCCTGTTCTTGTTCTGTAAAGGCCCTATAAAATTGTCATGTGTCAGAAGTTATGGAGAGATGGCAAGAGAGTGGGGTTAGGGAGGGAGAGATAGATTGGCCATTATTGAATGGCAGAGTAGACTTGATGGGCCAAATGGCCTAATTCTACTATCACATGACCTTCGGACCGTATAACAAGGCTGATGAAGGGTCTCAACCTGAAACATCACCTATTCCTTCCCTCCAGAGATGCTGCCTGACCAGCTGAGTTACTCCAGCATTTTGCGTCTACCATTCTGGTTAACGTTCTCTGCAGCCTCCCCAAAGCCTGCACACCCTTCCTATAATGGGGAGACCAGAACTGCACGCAACACTGCAAGTTTCACACAAAGGGTGTACGGGCCCAGCTGCCAGAGGAGGTGGCCAGTGTAGATTGACGGAAATTGGCTGGTCCTGCGGTCAAGGGAGAAACGCAGGGCATTAAGACCCTCCTGGTGGGGGCTGGAGGTGTCGAGTGACTGAATGTCCATAGTAAAGAGTGGGGGCATGGAAAACTGAAGCCATTGAAGAGATGAAGGGCGTCTGAGGTGTCTTAGACATAGATAGGCCGAAACGTCACCCATTCCTTCTCTGCAGAGAAGCTGCCTGTCATGCTGAGTCGCTCCAGCATTTTGTGTTTACTTGCCAGAGGAGGTAGTTGAGGCTGGGACTACCCCAACGTTTAAGGAGCAGTTAGACAGGTACATGGATTAGACGGGTTTGGAGGGATATGGATCAAACGCAGGCAAGTGGGACTAGTGTAGTTGGGACATGTTGGCTGGTGTGGGCAGGTTAGGCCGAAGGGCCTGTTTCCACCCTGCATCACTCTATGACTCTAAATGCGGCCCAACCAACGTTCTAAGGAGCTGCTTCACGACTGCGCACAAAACAACTGCCGTTGAGAGGATTTTCATTGCGTTTCGTTGTCAAGTCATTGCTGACTCGGTCACTGAAGTCCACAAGTGGAAGTAGATGGGATACACCTCAACCCGAGGCCGTGGGAAGCACAGGGGGTAGAGCAATCTCCAACATCAACCTGCGCATGGCCAGATATTAGTGCATTATTTGAGATGGTGTCAAATCCTACCTTATAACGGCGCTGTGAAGTGCACGGTGGTGAATGCAGGCAGCCGGTGTTTCTGAAAGTGCATCGTAGAGATGACCCATTGGATTATTTTTGGAGACTTTTAATGAATCTGAAGCTCGGGGAATGCGAGCACTCTACATCACAGTTTGGGAGGGATGAAAATGGAATGAAGGCGCCTGGCAGTGAGGGGGGGGGTGGGAGATTGCAGCCTTCACGTGGTCTACGAATGCAATCAACCTGGCGTGCACAGTCAAGTAAGATCGAATAGAACAGGTTGTCCTGCAACTTTAGGCTGTGGACGCCACACGCTAGAAGAAGAAGGAGGAGGAGAAGCAGTGATGGAATGTGAAACTGCTAAACAATTACGAGCGGGTACCGAGACGTCGTGACCTTTAGTCATGCATGCTCCTGGATTTTACTCCTAGCAGATACAAGGCAATGGTTCGACATACAAATACTGCAGGCATAGGAACATAGAAACATAGAAACTTAGAAAATATGTGCAGGAGGAGGCCATTCGGCCCTTCGAGCCAGCACCGCCATTCATTGTGATCATGGCTGATCGTCCGCTATCAATAACCCGTGCCTGCCTTCTCCCCACATCACTAGCCCCTAGAGCTCTATCCAACTCTCTCTCAAATCCATCCAGCGATTTGGCCTCCACTGCCCTCTGTGGCAGGGAATTCCACAAATTCACAACTCTCTGGGTGAAAAAGTTTTTTCTCAGCTCAGTCTTAAATGGCCTCCCCTATATGCTAAGACTGTGGCCCCTGGTTCTGGACTCGCCCAACATTGGGAACATTTTTCCTGTGGTTGGGCAGGTGAGACTCCTGTTTAGTACAGTGGGATCAGCAAGATTTTTAGTTTTGTTTCTTGTTGTCACGTGTACCGAGGTACAGTGAAAAGCCTTTGCTTACAGAAAAGACTACGCATGAGCACAACCTAGCTGTCCGCAGTGCAGGGACAGAGGACAAAGGTGGACAAAAATGCTGGAGAAACTCAGCGGGTGAGGCAGCATCTGTGGAGCGAAGGAATGTGTGACGTTTCAGGTCGAGAACCTTCTTCAGGCGGGGGGGGTGGGGGAAGAAAGGAAGAGGAGGGGACAGTGGGCTGTGGGAGAGCTGGGAAGGGGAGGGGAAGGAGGGAGAAAGCGAGGACTACCTGAAATTGGAGAAATCAATGTTCATGCATCGTTTAGTGCAGGACAAAGTCCCGATAAAGTCGAATTCTAAGTGTACAAGTTCCTGAGGGGAATAGATTGGGTAAATACACAGTCTTTTGCCCAGAGTAGGGGAATCGAGAACCAGAGGGCATACATTTAAGGCGAAGGTGAAAGGATTTAATGGGAATCTGTGGGGTAACATGTCTACACTAAGGGTGGTGGGGGTATGGAACGAGCTGCCGAAGGAGGTAGTTGAGGCAGGGACTATCGTAAAGTTTAAGAGACATTTGGACAGGTACATGGATAGGAAAGATCCCAACGCAATCTGTCTCTTATCCATGTCCTCCACAGATGCTGCTTGGCTCTCTGCATTCTTATTTAGTTTAGAGATACAGCGTGAATACAGTCACTTTGGCCCACCAAGTCCGCGCTGACCAGCGACCCCCGCACATTTGCACTATGTCCACACGCTCGGGGCAATTTACATTTGTACAAAGCCAATTCGCCTACAAACCTGCACGTCTTGGAGCGTGGAAAGCGTGCACAATCAAGGATCGAATAGAACAGGTTGTCCTGAATGGACGCCACACGATAGGGGAGAAGAAGAAGCGAAAGCACCCGGGGGAAACCCACGCAGTCACAGGAAGAATGTATATACTCCAAACAGTTAGAATTGGGTTCGATCCTGACTACGGGTGCTGTCTGCACGGAGTTTGTACGTTCTCCCCGTGACCTGCGTGGGATTTTCTCCAGGTTTCCTCCCACACTGCAAAGACGTGCAGGTTTGGAGGTTAATGGGCTTGGTATAAGTGTAAATTGTCCGGAGTGCGTGTAGGATAGTGTTAATGCGGGCTCAGTGGGCCTGTTTCCGCGCTGTATCTCTAAACAAAGCTAAACTCAACTACTAACAGTTAACATGTCGTGCGCAGGTAAATGTGTATGTTCATTGGCTGGTGTAAATTATCCCTGGTAGGATAGAGCTAGTGCGAGTGGGTGATCAGTGGTCAGCATGGACTCAGTGGGCCGAAGGGCCTGTATCCAGGCTGTATCTCTCTAAACCAAACTGAACTGAATGCACAGATTGACAGTAACACCATAATTATGCAAGAGTGAGGAAACTTAAGGGGCCTGAAATGTGGTGAGGACAGTGATTGATGGCGCAGTACAGTTCGCCCCTGCCCTGATTCCCTTCATTACACAGTCACATTGCCTTTATTTACCCGATGATTAGAATGACCTGCGTCTCGGGTGAGGATCTCACCATGCCTGGTTTAAGATGAATTAGCCTTCCAACACATTGCAGAACGCCTATGGAAATGCACGATACAAGACAAACCTTTGCAACTCCTTCCCTGCTTATCATTTAACGCAAATCGGCAAAGTGCAAGAGGAAATGTTAGCCGCGCAGGAGATCGGTGGCGCATAATGTCAAACATTAATGCTAGATCTCTGGGGAGGAACAGAAAATGATTAAACAGTCAATCTACACATGAACCAGAACAGACGTGGAATTATTTTAATTTGTCCGATGGGCACATTTCTCTCTCTTCCCTCGTTCTATCCATCATTGTGTTGCGTGTCTGCCTGCGTTTCACCTGTTTTGTTCACGAGGTGCAGGACGGGGAAGAGTTGAAATGTCACCGTGTATCTTTTCAGGAGCTGGCCTTCTTTAGGAGCAGGCAGCGCAGAGTGCGCAGGAAGGAGCTGCAGGTGCTGGTTTAAACCAAAGATAGACACAAACAGCTGGAGTAACTCGGCGGGACAGGCTGCATCTCTGGAGAGAAGGAACAGGTGACATTTCGAGTCGAGACCCTTCTTCAGTACAGGATGTTTAGGGGCGGCACTGTGGTACAGTTGCTGCTTTCCAGCGCCAGAAACCCGGGTCCGACCCTGGCTTACGGGCCTGTCCCACTTACGCGACCTTTTTTGGTGACTGCCGGCACCCGTCATAGGTCGTTGAAGCCCGCCGAAAATATCCAACACGTTGAAAATCCAGCGGCGACCAGAAAGACGCTACGACTCTTTGGGCGACTGAGGAGACGACTCACGGCCACACGGGCGACATGTCGCGGGGTGAAGCCCGTACGGTCGTGAGCAGTCGCCCAAAGAGTCGTACCTTGTCCTGGTCGCCGCTGGATTTTCAACATTGTGAACATTTTCGGCGACCGGCAACGGGTGCCGGCAGTCGCCGAAAAAGTCGCGTAAGTGGGACAGGCCCATAAATGTGCTGTCTACACGGAGTTTGCACGTCTCCCCCCGTGACCTGCGTGGGTTTTTCTCCGGGTGCTCCGGTTTCCTCCCGCACTCCGAAGACGTGCAGGTTTGTAGGTTGATTGGCTTCAGTAAAATCGAAAATTCTCCCTCGTGTGTGTGTGTGTGTAGGACAATGCTAGTGTACGGGGCGATCGCTGGTCGGCACGGACTCGGTGGGCCGAAGGGCCTGTTTCCGCGCTGTATCTCTAAACTAAACTAAACTAAACTAAACTTTATTGTGCTTCAGCACAATGTGAGCGTATCCCTCCAACCTGTCCTATTCATGTACCCGTCTAACTGTTTCTTAAACATTGGGATAGTACCGGCCTCAACCATCTCCATTCCTATTCAATCTTTTCCCCTTCGCCTTAAACCTATGTCCCCTTGTCCTCAATTCGCCTACTCTGGGCAAGAGTCTCTGTGCATCTACTCGATCTATTCCTCTCATGATTTTATACACCTCCATAAGATCCCCCTTTACCCTCCTGCTCTCTAAAGGAATAGAATCCCAGCGTGCACAACCTCTGCCTAGGGATGGAGATTGCAACCTTCACGTGGTCCGCCCTGTTTCGACGAATGCAATCAACCTGGCGCGCACAAACTGAAGATCAAACAGAACAGGTTGTCTTACAACTTTAGGCTGTGCACGCCATACGCAGGAAACAGAGACAATAGGTGCAGGAGTAGGCCATTCGGCCCTTCGAGCCTGCACCGCCATTCAATGTGATCATGGCTGATCATCCAACTCAGTATCCCGTACCTGCCTTCTCTCCATACCCCCTGATCCCTTTAGCCACAAGGGCCACATCTAACTCCCTCTTAAATATAGCCAATGAACTGGCCTCAACTACCTTCTGTGGCAGAGAGTTCCAGAGACCCACCACAAGAAGAACATCTGCATATATCTCAGACCCTCCAGCCCTGGCAACATCCTCGTACATCTTCTCTGAACCCTTTCCAGCTTGACAGTATCTTTCCTATAACATGGTGCCCAGAACTGAACGCAATACTCTAAATGCGGCCTCACCACCGTCTTATACAACTGCAACATGACCTCCCAACTTCCTTACATCTATCTAGACTTTAGACGTTAGAGATACAGTGTGCAATAAAGCACTTCAACCCACTGAGTTTGCGCCAACTAGCTACCACCTTGTACACTAGCACTATTCTACATTTTGATTAGTGCGGGTGTCAGGGTTTATGGGGAGAAGGCAGGAGAATGGGGTTGAGAGAGGAAGATTTATCGGCCATGATTGAATGGCGGAATAGACTTGATGGGCCGAATGGTCTAATTCCGCTCCCATAACTTATTAACTAGGGACAATTTACAGAAGCCAATTAACCTACAAACTTGCTCTTGAGGGAGCGCAGTGAAGGTTTACAAGGTTAATTCCCGGGATGGCGGGACTGTCATATGCTGAGAGAATGGAGCGGCTGGGCTTGTACACTCTGGAGTTTAGATGGAGTTAAGAATAAGGAGTAAGCCATTTAGAACGGAGACGAGGAAGCACTTTTTCTCACAGAGAGTGGTGAGTCTGTGGAATTCTCTGCCTCGGAGGACGGTGGAGGCAGGTTCTCTGGATGCTTTAGATAGGGCTCTTAAAAATAGCGGAGTCAGGGGATATGGGGAGAAGGCAGGAACGGGGCACTGATTGGGGATGGTCAGCCATGATCACATTGAATGGCGGTGCTGGCTCGAAGGGCCAGAATGGCCTACTCCTAGCACCTATTGTCTATTTTCTATTGTCTATTGAACATCTGTGGAATGAGGGAGGAAAGCTGAGCACCCAGAGAAAACCCACACAGTCACGGGGTGTATAAACTCCATGCGGACAGGATCGGACCAACGCATCCGGCCACCCAAATGGGGAAAAATCTATTCAGGCAAAGGATGGTGAACCTTTGGAATTCTCCTCCCTGGAGGTGCTGAGGAGGTTCAGTCCCAGCTTGTACTGAAAATAACGACTGATAAACATTCAAGGAATTAATACAGAGAATGTTTAGGATTATGGCAGCAAGATGAAAGGTCAGCCACGATCTTATTGAAAGTCGGAGAGGGTTTGATGGGCCGGTTCCTGCTCATTTCCCTCCTGTTCTTGTGTGTCGAAAACCCAGCCTCTACTCCCTTGACAGGTCGAAATGCAAAAAAAAAAGCCAGTGAAATTGAAATTGCAGTCTTATCTACTTCTTTCAGGAGGATATAATTGGTTCCAATATTCTATTTGAAGTGCCCAGAGTTCTGGTCAATATTTCTCCAAAGGTGTTTTCGCAAACAAAAACAAAAAAAAAATCAAGGACTTTTATAGATGTTTGTACTTTCTGGCTTTGTACGAGTTAAAGCTGCAACGGTAGTTACATAACAAAATGGCTAGCGTCTCACTCCCTTCATCCATCAGTCTCACTGACAAACATTGGCTGCCCGCCTGCATTTTAACATCTTCATCAATCTTGTCAAACACTGCCAGGGCTTTACGCTGTTCCGTCTCCGAGATCTCCTCCTCCACCTCGACATCGAGAGAGGGAGAGAGGGAGAGAGAGAGAGAGAGAGAGAGAGAGAGAGAGAGGCCCCTGCACACCTCCAACCCTCTCTCCCTCCCCATTTAATGGTTCCTTCACACAAGGCCATCTGAAGATGGCGCGGAACCCGGCAACTCTTTGCGTGCTGGCCCGAGAGGAGGATCTACTATCATCCCATACAGTTAGTGTCATAGGGTGATACAGCGAGGAAACAGGCCCTTCGACCCAACTTGCCCACACCCGGCCAACGTGTCCCAGCTACACCGGTCCCACCTGCGTTTGGTCCTTATCCCTCCAAACATGTCCTATCCAGGGTACACAAAATGCTGGAGAAACTCAGCGGGTGCAGCAGCATCTATGGAGCAAAGAAGATAGGCAACGTTTCAGGCTGAAACCCTATCCAGGTACCTGTCTGACTGTTTCTTAAACATTGTGATAGTCCCTGCCTCAACTGTCTGAAGAAAGGTTCCGGCCCGAAACCGTTGCCCATTTCCTTCGCTCCATAGATGCTGCTGCACCCGCTGAGTTTCTCCAGCACTTTTGTCTACCTGCGTCAGCTACCTCCTCTGGCAGCTCGTTCCATACACCCACCACCCTTTTTGTGAAAAAGTTACCCTAAGATTCCTATTAAATCTTTTCCCCTTCACCTTAAACTTATGTCCTCTGGTCCTCGATTTACCTACTCTGGGCAAGTGCATCTACCCGATCTATTCCTCTCATGATTTTATACTCCTCTATAAGATCACCTCTCATCCTCCTGCGCTCCAAGGAATAGAGTCCCAGCCTAGCTCACACCCTCTAGTCCTGGCAACATCATCATAAATCTTCTCTGAACCCTTTCCATCTTGCCCTCCTCTTTCTCCTCCTAATCTCTCTCCTACCTGCAAATCTAGCACCATTTTCACGTGCTCACTCTGTATCTTTCACTTCGCTCAGACTATTGGGCTTGCAATGGATTTGATTGTCTTTCTACATCCAGTTATCTGATTTGTTTGCTCGCATCTATCATAGATTCCCCTCGACCTCTGTAGTCCTGGAAGAAACAATCCAAGTCTGTCCAACCTCTCCTTGTAGCTACTACCTCCCGATCCAGGGAGAATTGAGGGGCTGTCCCACTTGGACGACCTAATCCATGAGTTTAGAAGACCCTAGACGAGTTGGAAAAAATGTCAAGGTCGTGCTGACTCGCAGAAGTAAAAGACCTACGACCTCCTACGACACCCCTCGACCTCAGTCTTCCACACCTAAGACCAACTACGACCAGCTACGAGTGGAAAATGATCATGATAAAATTAAGTCATGTTTGCATTTTTTTTGTCCCGGGCCAGTTACCGACCTACGACTAGCATCACAGCCTACTACGACCTACCTACGAGTAAAAAGTATCGAGTTTTTCCATGCCGACCTTTTTTTTAAACTCGTGGACATTTTTGTTCAGGCTGGAAAAAAACGCCGCGACCTACTTGAGGCCACGAGTAGGCGGAGACCACTCACGAGCATGAGGAAGAGTTACGAAGACCTCCTACCACCTCGTGGCGACCATGCTGCGAGTATGAGTCAAGGGCAAACTCGGCAGAGGTCGCCAATTAGGTCGTGAAAGTGGGACGGGGGCTTTAGTGCACTTGGTGGCTCTCTGCGTGTCCAACTCATTGACCTTGATGTGACAACAACGATAACAGCACCTTGTGGTCTCTTGGTCCTGAAATCATCTTCCAAGGTCATCCCATCTTCCCAAAAGCACAATCCCCAAAATTGGACACAATGTACCACCTAACCAGAGACAGACACAAAAAGCCAGAGTAACTCAGCGAGACAGGTAGCATCTCTGGAGAAGGAATGGGTGACGTTTCAGGTCGGGACCCTTCTTCATGTTAGACACAAAGTGCTGGGGTAACTCCGCGGGTCAGGCTGAGTTACTCCAGCACTTTGAGTCTTTTTCTTTGTAAACCAGCATCTGCAGTTCCCTGTATCTACTATAGTTTATTTTGGTTTGGTTTAGTTAGTCATACAGCTTGGAGACAGGTCCTTCCGCCCAATTTCCCCACGGCGACCAACATGTCCCAGCTATACTAGTCCCACCTGCCCACGTTTGGCCCATCTCCCTCCAAACCTGTACTGTCTATGTACCTGTCCAATTGCTTCTGAAACATTGCAATAGTCCCTGCCTCAACTACCTGCTCTGGCAGCTTGTTCCATACACCCACCACCGACGTTACCCCTCAGATTCCCCCTTATCCTTAAATCCATGCCCTCTGATCCTCGATTCCCCTACTCGAGACAAGGGGCTCTGTGCGTCGACCCGATCTATTCCTCTCATGATTTTATACACCTCTATAAGATCACCCTTCATCCTCCTGCGCTCCAGGGAATAGAGGCCCAGCCTGCTCAACCTCTCCCTGCAGCTCAGTTTATTATTTCCACGTGTACCGACATACAGCAAAGTGCTAACCAGGTTAACGAAGAAACTGCAGATGCTGGAGAATCGAGGGTTACACAAAAAGCTGGAGAAACCCAGCGGGTGCAGCAGCATCTAAGAGGCGAAGGAGATAGATCTCCTTCGCCTCTTAGATGCTGCTGCACCCGCTGAGTTTCTCCAGCTTTTTGTGTAACCCGCTAACCAGGTTAGTCAGTTCTAAAATTAAAATCATCAACATACAGTGGTAGACTAAATATAAAACCTCATACTCAACATCTGAGCTATCTTCAAAGAAGAAGTTGTGTAATATAAATCAAATGTATAATTAAAAACCAAGGCTTTGTGCTCCGATGAGGAATATGGTGGCTTTGATATCTAAAATACAATGAGATTGATGTTATTAAACTTGCATCAATGCCTTTCTGCACACAAATAACGATTTTAAAAAAATCAAATGCGAACTATGTTCTTAGATACATCTATTAGCTACGCACAGCCTTTGTCACATTCTGCTTTGAAATTATCTCTTTTCTTCATTCAAAGTATTTTCACAGTTCACAAGCAAAGAGAGACATTTTAAATATCAGGAGTAAACCTCTGGAGTTCCAAAATGTCAAAAGAGAAATGGTTAAAGCTGGGAACATTTAATGTGTAAGACAGAACTGCAGATGCTGGTTTAAATCGAAGGTAGACCCAAAGTGCTGGAGTAACTCCGGCCCCTCTTAGGGCCTGTAACATCGGCCCCCGTAGCCCCCTCAAAAGGCCCGACTACGGATGAACAAGGGGATGTGGTCTGGACTTTGTGCCTTCCCTCATAATGGGAACCATTGTGGGGGGATGTTTTTTTTATGTTTATTGTTAAATTCTTTAATGTTTTGTCTTATCTTTATCTATGTGCTGCATGGCAACTCAAATTTCACTACACCAACTGGTGTATGTGACAATAAATGTCCTTTGTCCTTTGTCCTAACTCAGCGGGTGAGGCAGCATCTCTGAAGAGAAGGAATGGCCGACGCTTCAGGTCGAGACCCTTCTTCAGAGATTTAATGTTGGAAGAGTGTTCCAAATCCAGCGGGGGAAAAAAATCTGGGTGCATTTTTGATTTGAAAGGAATAATGTTTGCTCCTTTTCTGCATAGTTCACACTTTAGGCCTAATTTTTTAAGTCATAATGAAGAAATATCTGTCCACACACATCAGCCCTTCACAGCGCCACGATATGCCAAAATACGTCCTAGACCATCAATTACTTTAATAGCGCAATCACTGCGGTAATTATACGAGAAAGGGCAAACTACGTGCAGATAGCAAGATTTAAATGGATAGAGGACAATAAGTACTTGGGTAGTTGATTACCGAGATTAATTCTAGCCATGGAAGAACTCTAATGTCCATCTGACAGAACAGGTGGCCCAAAATAACTGGAAAGAAGCTACAAGGAACTCTATCTTAAAAGAACGTCCTTTAATTCTGACGGCGCGGACTTTGGTGGGCCAAAGGGCCCGTTTCCGCGCTGTATCTCCAAACTAAATTAAACTAAACTAGTTAACTATAATAGTGCAAAACCGAAGTCTATAGTGCAACCGATAACACATTCCATTGAAGATCATAGTTGCTGAGGTTAGTATGGTGCAATGTTCATGTGCCTGATGGGTGCTGGTTTGTTACATATATTCTTATATTAGTGTAGTTTAGTTTAGTTTAGAGATACAGCGCGGAAATAGGCCCTTCGGCCCTCCGAGCCCGCGCCGACCAGCGATCCCCGCACATTAACACTACCCTACACACACTAGGGACAATTTACATTTATACCAAGCCAATTAGCCTACGTCTTCGGAGCGTGGGAGGAAACCGCAGATCCCGGAGAAAGCCCACACAAGTCACGGGGAGAACCAGGGCCGTCTTAACGCATGGGCACGTTGGCCAGTTGCCCGTGGCCCCACGAGCGTAGGGGGCTCCACGCTAATCTATGTATTGTAGAGTGTTATTGCAGAACATGAAAACGGAGAAGAACATCGCAAGTGCATGACGGCATATTTGATTCGGCATGAAGAAGCTGGAGGTGCAGGGGCCCCAGTGCACTGTTTTGCCCGGGGGCCTATAATGCTGTTAAGATGGCCCTGGGGAGAATGTACAAACTCCGTACAGACAAACACCCATAGTCATAGTCAAGATCGAACCCGGGTCTCTGGCGCTGCGATCAATATTTTTATCTGCATTTAAATAGGCAGGTTACACCGCAGCAAGTAGAAATGTCATTGTTCCCTTTGAACAATGACAATTAAACACTCCTGTTCTTGAACATGAACAGGCCATGATGATTTTAAAATGGCAAGCTGAATAATTTGAAGAGAACATATTTATACTTTAGATATAAACATTGCCTTGCGTGAGTTCAACCCAAGAACATTCCCATTACTGAACATTGATACAGCATGAAATTAGATTTTAATGTACTCTCTTCTTAACGTGAATTTTGTAAATGAATTTACCGATTGTCAGCATGTGAGATTTGAGAACATGAATAATTGATCATTGCCGCAGTTTAAAAAATATATTTAATTGGTTGTAAATGAATTAGTAATGATTGGAGAGGGGAGAAATTAGTAATTCCTGTTAAAGTCCATATTTAAAGGAAAACAAAACCTCTCTTACATCAATAGACAATAGGCAATAGGTGCAGGAGTAGGCCATTCGGCCCTTCGAGCCAGCACCGCCATTCAATGTGATCATGGCTGATCATCCCCAATCAGTACCCCGTTCCTGCCTTCTCCCCATATCCCCTGACTCCGCTATTTTTAAGAGCCCTATTTAGCTCCTTCTTGAAAGCATCCAGAGAACTGGCCTCCACCGCCCTCTGAGGCAGAGAATTCCACAGCCTCACAACTCTCTGTGAGAAAAAGTGTTTCCTCGTCTCTGTTCTAAAAGGCTTACTCCTTATTCTTAAAGACTGCTCGGAATGAGCTGAAAAGTCTGTCAGAATCTCACCCACGGCTAGTAGCCTGTCACTAGCACAGTAGAAGGGAGGAGAATTCTTTCGATTAAAGGCAAGCACGGTGGCATAAGGAGCTGCGCGGAGGCCCAGCGGTAGAGTCGCTGCCTTACAGCGCCAGGGACCCAGGTTCGATCCTGACTACGGGCGCTGTCTGTACGGAGTTTGCACGTTCTCCCCGTGACCTGCGTGGGTTTTCTCCGAGATCTTCGGTTTCCTCCCACACTCCAAAGACGTGCAGGTTTTTAGGTAAATTGGCTCGGTATGAATGTAAATTGTCCCTAGTGTGTGTGGGATAGTGTAAATGTGCGGGGATCGCTGGTCGGTGCGGACTCGGTGGGCCGAAGGGCCTATTTCCGCGCTGTACCTCTAAACTAAACTAAACTACAAATTAGCAGGAGGGTTGATCGATCACTCATTCTCTCTCTTGGCTTTTTTCAGCACCCTTGAAGCTCGTGGCAGAGTGGAGCAGCAGGTTGAACTGCTACCTTGCATCTGCAGAGACCTGGGTTCAATCCCAACCTCAGCTGCTCTCCGTGGAGCTTGCATGTTCTTTTAGGGACCGCATGGGTTTCCTCTGGGTGCCCCGGTTTCCTTCCACACCCCAGACATTTAGGTTGATTGGTTAAGTAGGCTGAGCAACTTCAGCAACAGACTGGTTCCGCCAAGATTCAGGGCAGAACGCCACAGGAGATCCTTCTTCCCTGCGGCTATCAAACTGTACATCTCCTCCCCGTTCTGTCATGGGGTAAACTGAGATTGACTCAACCCCCGCCCCCCCCCACCCTCCCCCCCAATCGTTGTACATCCCCAATCCTTTCCACTCGTCACTTTAATTTCATGTTTCATGTATTTTGTGTGTTTTCATGACTGTTGGCAGATCAATTCCCTCCTGGGATAAATAAAGTTCTATCGTATCGTATCATAATCTGCCACTGTAAATGAATACGATCGAGCCATACAATAGGTAGAGCAAAATAGAAAAAGAATGTAGAATATAGTTTTGCTGCATTTCAGCGCAGAGTTTCAGAGAAAAAGTTCAATGTCCTTAGTGGGGTAGGTTGGAAGATCGGGACTACATCCTAGTTTATGAGGGGGCCATTCAGAAATCTGATAAAGGAGGGAAAGAAGTTAGAAACATAGAAAATAGGTGGAGGAGGAGGCCATTCGGCCCTTCGAGCCAGCACCGCCATTCAATTTGATCATGGCTGATCATCCAACTCAGTATCCTGTACCTGCCTCCTCTCCATACCCCCTGATCCCTTTAGCCACAAGGGCCACATCTAACTTCCTCTTAAATATAGCCAATGAACTGGCCTCAACTACCTTCTGTGGCAGAGAATTCCACAGATTCACCACTCTCTGTGTGAAAAATGTTTTGCTCATCTCGGTCCTAAAAGACTTCCCCCTTATCCTTAAACTGTGACCCCTTGTTCTGGACTTCCCCAACATCGGGAACGATCGTTGTTCCTGAATCTGATTGTGCGCGCTTTCAAGCTTTTGTATCTTGTGGCTGACGGGAGGGGGGAGAAGAGGGAGTGACTGGGGTGAGAAAGGTCTGAGATTACTTGATTCCTTGAAAGGTCTGAAGAAGGGTTTGGACCCTAAAGGCCACCTAGTCCTTCTCTCCAGAGATGCTGCCTGACCCCTTGAGTTACTCCAGCGTTTTTTTGTGTTCATCTTCGGTGTATACCAGCAACTGCAGATCCTTCTGACCCGCTGAGTTCCTCCAGTTTTTCTCTATCCTTGATTACATTGGCCGCTGTAGAACTTTGGCAAGTAACGGCGGACCATTCATAGCCACAGAATGGCATTACAGCTGCCATGGACATTTAAGGTGGTAACTATTAGGAGCAAACGAGGGCATTCGATCCAATTTGAGATATCAGCTACCATTCATTCTACAATTCATTCTACCGCCACACAATTAAAGAAAGGAATAGTCTTCATCCTACCATAGTTACCCCACCAGACGCAACTAAATTTAAGGTAGCTCTTTATCTCCAAGAACCGTTTTTTGCTTAAGTCCACACTCCGCCACCTACAGTTTAAATTCCATTTGGAATAGAAACATAAACATAGAAAGATTGAAAATAGGTGCAGGAGGAGGCCATTCAGCCCTTCGAGCCTGCACCGCCATTCAATATGATCACGGCTGATCATCCAACTCAGTATCCTGTACCTGCCTTCTCTCCATACCCACTGATCCCTTTAGCCACAAGAGCCACATCTAACTCCCTCTTAAATATAGCCAATGAACTGGCCTCAACTACCTTCTGTGGCAGAAAATTCCACAGATTCACCACTCTCTGTGTGAAAAACGATTTTGGAGGAAACCAAGTCTCTGGTGAAGCTAATAATGAACGTATTCTGGACAGGGAAATAGTTCTGAAGACCGGGTCTGCAGAATGCTACTGAACAATGCTTTATCAATTTTACGTTAAAATGTTATCAATAAAATGCAGGATGACTACGGGCTGTGTGCAGCTCACTCGGACTAATGGAATACATCCAAAAACAGCTAACAAGTAATCTATCGGATAGCCATGCCACCATCATTATAGTTCCTTGGATACATTAATAATGTCCCTAAGGGCCATTCACATTCCCAAGTCTTTTTATATTCTCAATACACAATCCTAAATGGTTGTCACAAATCTGCTCAAATTGATTTTTAAAATGGATTAATTGGGGGGTGGATGTGCGATAAACATTCCTCAATGGCTGCAGAAGATTCAACCCGTTTTAAACATAAAATCCAATCAATTTCCATGGATTCTTCCCAATGGGTTGGCTTAAGTAGGGACTCCATTGTAAATCAACACAGATAGATTTAACCTTGCAAATGTCATGGACTCCAGAGGTGGTTAGACAACAAATCGTCCTTTAGGGATTGCTCTGCAAGGCATTTTTCACCCAGGTAATCTGCAAACATTTTTTGTTTAATGCTCTAAAGCAGAAATGAAAAGTAGGCAAAATGACCGCAAAGCTTTAACGCAGCAGAGACACGTCAAGGTGTCTCTTGGCAACAGACACAAAAAGCTGGAGTACCTCAGCGGGACAGGCAGCATCTCTGGAGAGAAGGAACGGCTGACGTTTCGGGTCGAGACCCTTCTTCAGACTGAGAGTCGGGGGAGAGGGACACGAGAGATATAGACGGTGGTGTAGAGAGATGTAGAACAAATGAATGAAAGATATGCAAAAAAGTAACGATGATAAAGGAAGCAGGCCATTGTTAGCCGCTTGCTAGGTGAGAACGAGAAGCTGGTGCGAGACCTGGAACGTCACCCGTTCATTCTCTCCAGAGATGCTGCCTGTCCCGCTGAGTTACTCCACCTTTTGGTGTCTATCTTTGTTGTAAACCAGCATCTGCAGTTCCTTCCTACACATTTCGTCCGCCTCTCAGTAATGTTACTCAAAGAAAAATAAACACCTCGCTCTGTTGATAAGGCAGCTGAGGAAAAGCTAAAGCTCGGTCATGGCTTACAACTGAACAAGCAACGGAAGGAGCGAGGGGGGGGGGGGGGGGGATAGAGATGGAACGGTTTGGGGAGGGAATTCCAGAGATTAGGATCTCATGAAAAAGTAGACTGGGCGATCGTTTCGCAGAACACCTTTAACCTGAAGGTGAACTACCTTTAAGGCAGAGATAGATAGATCCTTGATTAGTACAGGTGTCAGAGGGTATGGGAAGAAGGCAGGAGAATGGGGTTAGGAGGGAGAGATAGATCAGCCATGATTGAATGGCGGAGTAGGCTTGATGGGCCGAAGGGCCTAATTCTACTATTCCTTATGACCTTAGTCCACCTGGACCTACCTGATCTCCTGGTTGCCCACTCCCTTTCCCATTCCGACACTGACCTTTCAGTCCAGGGCCTCCTCCATTGTCGGAGGCTTAAAGCAAACTGGAGGAACAACATCTCATATTTCGCTTGGGCAGCTTACAGCCCAGTGATATGAATATGATTTCTCTCACTTCAAAAACCCCGGCATTCCCTCTCTCTCCATCCCTCCCCCACCCAAGTCGCACCAGCTTCTCGTTCTCACCTAGCAATGGCCTTTTTCCTTTATCATCGTTACTTCCTTGCGCATCTTTCATTCATTTGTTCTATATCTCTCTCCATCACCGTCGATATCTCTCGTTTCCCTTTGCATTGACTCTCAGCCCGAAGAAGGGTCTCGACCAGAAACGTCACCTGCTCCTTCTCTCCAGAGAATGTTGGCTGTTTTCCCCGATTTTAATAGTTTCGAAATGTCTCTGAATGTCAGAGACATTTAAAAACCATTAAAATTGAGATTAACAAAGTAATTATTCAAAAAAAAATTAATCATTAACTAAGGGAACATTAAAACACTTATGAATAATTAAAGACATTAAGCTAAAGCAAGATATTTTTTTTAAAAACAAGGTTGACGACATGCCCTCAGATTCCTAAATCTGTCGTTCTGATAAGTTCAGAAGTGATAGGCCATTCAGCCCATCAAATCTACTCCACCATTCAATCATGGCTGATCTATCTCTCCCTCCTAACCCCATTCTCCTGCCTTCTCCCCATAACTGCTGACACCTGTACTAATCAAGAATCCACCTATCTCTGCCTCAAATATATCCACTGACTTGGCCTCCACAGCCTTCAGAGGCAATAGATTCCACAGATTCACCGCCCTATGACTAACAAAATTCCTCGTCTCCGTTCTAAATGGCTTACCCCTTATTCTTAAACAGTGGCGCCCCTGGTTCTGGACTCCCCCAAGCAAAATATGAGATGCTGTTCCTCCAATTTGCGTTTGGCCTCACTCTGACAAAGGACATGTTGGTATGTTGGTCGGCAAGGAGGAGTTGGGCCGAAGGGCCTGTTTCCCTGCTGTATTGCTCCAAGCCTTTGTGCTATTTTTTTCTACGCCACACGGATTTGCTGTTTTGCTCACATCTGGTGAACAGATCTGAAAACCTCATTGCCGATACCCGCAACGGTAATCCTCTCCTCCTTGATTCATATTCAGGTGTTGGAATCATTTTAATTTCAATGAAACCCTTGCTGCTCGCAATTTTAACTTTTAACACCAGTCATTCAATCATAATTAATGTAAGGTGCTCTTGGACAGATGTAAAACATTTTAACAAGAACTTATAAATCAATTAAGCTCTAATATAATTTTATGGCGCTTATTCCACCTGTCATTATTTTGACAAACCAATAGCTAAGGCTTAGTAATATATTCATTTTACACGTCTCCCAGTTTGGGGAAAGCCAGAGAGAAATGTTAACACAACACGTTCAAAATAGAACAGGTTCCTTCAACAGTGTAGCTCTCGCTCAGCGAGACAGGTTAGAAAGATTGTCTGACCCTCTCTCCGACCGCCTGGCATTCATTTGTCAGAATACCGAGTGTAGAAGTTGGGTCAGGCTGCGGTTATATAAGACGTCGGTTAGGCCGCATTTGGAGTATTGTGTGCAGGAAGGAACTGCTGGCGCTGGTTCAAAACGAAGATGGACGCAAAACGCTAGAGTAACTCAGCGGGACAGGCAGCGTTTCTGGAGAGAAACAAATTTCCTGGGCGACGTTTCGGGTCGAGACCCTTCTTCAGACCGAGAGTCGGGGGAGAGGGAATCGCGGGACATAGGCGGCGATGTAGAGAGATACAGAATGAATGAAGGAAAGATATGCAAAAAAGTAATGATGATAAAGGGAACAGGCCACTGTTAGCTGTGTGCTAGGGGAGAACGCATACAGACAATGAGACTCAACGAGACGACTCTGACGCTGGGACGACTTGGGTGGGGGAAGGATGGAGGGGATGGGTGCTTGCTCACCCTCCCCCTAGTCATAACACCCTCCCCATAAGTCATAAACCTTTCACCCCATCAGCCGTCGCATACAACACATCATTCTGCACCTTCTGTACCGCTTCCAACATGATGACACAGAACTGAACACAATACTCTAAAGGGCCTGTCCCACTTTCACGACCTTTTTTACTCGTGAACATTTTTCATCAGGCTAGAAAACACGCCCCGACCTACTTGATGCCACGAGTACCTACGACTGGCATCACGGCCTGCTACGACCTACCTACAACCTCCTACGACCTCGTGACGACCACGCTGCGAGTACGAGTCAAGGGCAAACTCGGCAGAGGTCGTGAATCAGCTCGTGAAAGTGGGACAGGCCCTTAAGTGGACACAAAATGCTGGAGTGACTCAGCGGGACCGGCAGCGTTTCTGGAGGGAGGGAATGGTTGACGTTCTATCTCTAGACTGACTTCCGACACTTGTAGACAATCGAGGCCGGCCGGTTCAGCTTGACCGAGTAAACCTACTTCGCCAAAGGGAGCCTCCAGGTGCTTGTTTACTGAAACCTGGGTGATGTCAAACATGCAGTCAAAAAGGTAATCTGCCATTTGGTACTTCTTCAAAGAATCTTTGTACCCTGAGGTGGGACTCCGTTTTAGGGGAGAGCAGGTTGGGCAAAGAGAAATAAAACCATATTGATCACACCACATAAATATTATAAACATCTTTTTTTTGAAGACCTTGGTTTACAAAGGTAACTAAAGTTTCTCTGCTTGCTGACGCTATCTTTCTGATGGATTGACGATTAGCAATGCATGGCTCAAATTAGTCTTCGACCGGTGGCACAGTGGGGTTGCTGCCTCACAGCGCCAGAGACCTGGGTTCGATCCTGACCATGGGTGCAGTCTGTACAGGGTTTGTACGCTGTCCCTCTGTCCACATGTGTTTTCACTGGGTGCTCTGGTCCCCCCCACCCCCCCCCCCAAAACCCTACACATTCCAAAGACCTACAGGTTTGTAGGTTAATTGGCTTCTGTAACTTGCCCCTAGTGTGTAGCATGCAAAACCGAGATAACTAGTGCATGGTGACCACTGGTCGACACGGACTCAGTGGGCCGATGGGCCTGTTTCCACAATGTATCTCGAAACTCAACTAAAACTCTCAAGAACGTGGATTAATTTCAAGTCAAGTCAAGAGTGTTTTAATCGTCATTTGTCCCGAAATTCTTACTTGCTGCAGAATATGTGAATGTGTAAACATAGTACATAACGGGGGAAGAGGGGGAAAAAAGTTCAATAAATAACAAATATAGTTCAATAATAATATAGCCTTTTGCAGTTTAGAGCTCCGAGTTTATTCTTTATTGTGTTTAATAGCCTGACGGCTGTGAGGAAGAAGCTGTTCCTGAACCTGGACGTTACAGTTTTCAGGCTCCTGTACCTTCCTCCTGGTGAAAATTGACCAGGAACCAAAAATCCCAAACGTTGTTTGATGTCGCAAGTAAGCAGTATTGTCAGATTCTTTCATACGCAGCCGTTTATGGACTCAAATAATATGAATTTTACATGGAAATCCTGAACTGCAGGAGCAGATACAAAGGGGATAGCATGCACAAGATGGGCCGAATGACCTCCCCCATCCTTCTAAGATTCCATATTGTCTTCCCTGTGAAAACATATTTTGTGTCTATGAATGTGTTATAGACAAGGGGCTAGTGAAGTCAAGGGATATGGGGAGAAGGCAGGCACGGGTTATTGATAGGGGACGATCAGCCATGATCACAATGAATGGCGGTGCTGACTCGAAGGGCCGAATGGCCTCCGCCTGCACCTATTTTCTATGTTTCTATGTTTCTAAATATCCATAATTTAAGGGCGGCAAAGTAGAGATGTTACCTCACAGCACCAGAGACCCCGGTTCAATCCTGACCTTGGGTGCTGTCTGTGCAGAGTTTGTACGTTCTCCCTATGACCGTGTGGGTTGGATCCGGGTGCTCCGGTTTCCTCCCACATCCTAAAGGCGTGCAGGTTTGTAGCTTAATTAGCCATTGTAAAATTACCCCTAATGTGTAGGGAGTAGGATGACATAGAACTAGTGTTCAGGTGATCGATGGTTGGCATGTACTCCGAGGGCCGAAGGGCCTGTTTCCATGCTATATCTTTAAACTGAAATAACTAAACTAAATGGCTTTCACTTTATGCACAAACTGAATGGCATAAATGACTAGCAAGTCGGTGGAAGGTGCAAAGAACATTGTCTGGCACTTTTACAAAAATAGCATCCGCACATTGAGGTTCTGTGGCGCAGCGGTAGAGTTGCTGCCTTATAGCCAATGCAGCTTGGGAACCCCGGGTACGATCCTGACTACTGGCGCCCTCTGTACGGAGTTTGCACGTTCTCCCCGTGACCTGCGTGGGTTCTCTCCGAGATCTCCGGTTTCCTCCCACACTCCAAAGGCGTACAGGTGTGTAGGTTAATTGGCTCGGTGTAAATGTTTAAAAAAATTGTCCCCAGTGGGTGTAGGATAGTGTCAATGTGCGGGGATCGCTGGTCGACGTGGACTGAAGGGCCTGCTTCCCGTTCCCGTGCTGTATCTCTAAAATTACTGGAAATATCAGCATTGGTGATTCATCCTGAATTGTGCCAGCAATAGGTTACAGAGCAATTGATTTAGGATTAAGATGAGGAGAACTCTCTTCACTAAAGTGGGTGGAAATGCTGGAGAGGCTTGCAGAGACCAACACAGTTAAAGCAAAGAGAGATGGGGTTTTCTAGATGCATCAAGGAATATGGGGAGAGCAAGGGAATATGGTGAAATGAGGAACTGCAGATGCTGGCTGTAAATAAGCAATTCACAAACTCTTAAAGTGTGCAACATATTTTAATGATAGCACAGGGTATTACATACATCCACAAGCACTGGCTACCATCTTCTACTGAACTGTACCCAGGAAGGGGAAGGCGTTATGATTGATGTTAACTAGGCGGGGTTAATGGTATTGAGGTAACTATGTTATTGGTTGCATATATAAACCATCTACACTGGCGTACCAAAGAAGACACAGAGTGCTGGAGTAACTCAGTTCAGGCAGCATCTCGGGAGAACGTGGATAGGTGACGTCTTGGGTCAGGATCCTTCTTCAGATGGAGAAGGTCCAGAATTAAAGCGCCACCTATCCATGTTCTCCTGAGATGCTGTCTGACCCGCTGAGTTACTCCAGCACTTTGTGCCTTCCCACTGAGTATTCCCTCTTAAAGATAACCAAGTCAGGGGATATGGGGAGAAGGCAGGAATGGGGTACTAATTGGGGATGATCAGCCATGATCACATTGAATGGCGGTGCTGGCTCGAAGGGTCAAATGGCCTACTCCTGCATCTATTGTCTATTGTATATCAAGGGTTTAAGAAGGAACTGTAGATGCTGGAAAATCGAAGGTAGACAAAAATGCTGGAGCAGGAAATAGAAACTTGCCTATTTCCTTCGCTCCATGGATGCTGCTGCACCCGCTCAGTTTCTCCAGCACTTTTGTCTACCGTCTACTGTTTATTGTCTTCCCAAGGGAATATGCTGTTGAGATAGATTAACCACATAAGTCGCCTTCATGAATTGTTTTTTTTTAAATGAAAGAGAAAGTGAATGTGTGAGAATAGAACCCCTAGACGACCAAATGAGTGTAGTTGAAGAGTGAGTAAGTATTAAAAAAAAGAGAAAAACGTTAAAAAAAAAGGACAAAAACAGAAAGACAAACAAAGAGTGATGATAAACCTGCCCTTATCTCTCCCCACCCATCACCAATCCCGTAAATCGGTTTAATTCTGAAGTTGTTTTGCACCATACTATCCTCGTAATGAATCAAAGAATCCATGTCTTTTTCGATAATTGCTCTGGTTTTCCTGCTAAGACAAGTCTCATATCTTCAAGATGTAGCGTCTCAGACTTGTTCGTGAATTTAGAACTATTCACGAGACATCGCAAGGCAATGTCCCATGGTAGTGAAATAGGGACTGATAACCAAACACATCAAACAAGGGCTAACATACAATTACATTAGCCCAGAGTCAACATAGACAAAATAAAGGCTCTTTAGGCTCAGTGCTTGCAGCATTTATCAGTTGATAAATGCATCAATGGTACAAATAAAATTAAATTAGTAAAATCTAATCACCACTAGAGATAAAGTGAGACTTAAATGTCCAAGGACATTTAACTTTCAGAAGATAGGCTAACTGGAAGAGATTTAGTGTGTAGGAAGGAACTACAGATGCTGGTTTAAACCGAAGATAGACATAAAATGGTGGAGTAACTCAGCGGGACAGGCAGCATCTCTGGAGGGAAGGACTGGGTGATGTTTCGGGTCAAGACCCTTCTTCAGTCTAAAAAAGGGCGACTGAGAGTCAGGGGAAAGGGGAACGAGAGATATAGACGGCGAAGTAGGGAGATACAGAACAAATGAATGAAAGATGAGCAAAAAAGTAGAGATGACAAAGGAGACAGGCCATCGTTGGCTGTTTGCTGGGTGAGAACGAGATGCTGGTGTGGCTTGGGTGGGGGAAGGATGGAGGGAGAGGGAATGCTGGGGCTACTTGAAGTTAGAGAAACTAATATTCATTCCACTCGGATGTAAGAAATTTAGCTTTGATTAAAAAAAAATGGAATAACTTCAGCAGTAAAAATGGGGTGGAAGATTGCAACCTTCACGTGGTCCGCCCTGTTTCGACTAATGCAATCAACTCGACGTGCACGAAGCAGTAAAAATGGGGAAAAACACAAAAAAAAAATAAGGGACAAAAGACATGGAGGGGAGTTGAATAAAGGCTATCAGACAGGAGTGCGAATGTAGAATATAGTATAAATCAATACATTTTGAGTTCCGTTTAATGTAATGTCACAGTGAAAAGCTTGTTTGTCGCGGGCTCTCCAGTCAGCGGAAAGACAATACATGATTACAATCAAGCTGTCCGCACTGTACAGATACAGGATAACAGGAATAACATTTAATACAAGATAAAGTCCAGTAAAGTCTGAATGAAGATAGTCCGAGGGTTTCCAGTGAGATAGAACACAGAGACAAGTTACAATAATCACGCAGGGTTTTAATCCATGTGGAATTTGTGCAAACAACGTTATTACTAACAAAGGACATACTTTACAGTTTGCACCAGAGCGGTATGAACATTGATTTCTCTAATTTCAGGTAGTCCCTGCTTTCTCCTCCCCTTCCCAGCTCACCGTCTCCGCCTCTTCCTTTCTTCATCCCGCACCCCTCCACCCTCACATCAGTCTGAAGAAGGGTCTCGACCCGAAACGTCGCTTATTTCCTTCGCTCCATACATGCTGCCTCACCCGCTGAGTTTCTCCAGCATTTGTGTCTACCAAGGACATATTCCTGATCACATTGAATGGCGGTGCTGGCTCGAAGGGCTGAATGGCCTACTCCTGCGCCTATTGTCTATTCTCATGTCCAAAAGATATTTTTCTCGATCCTTATGCGGAGAATGTGTTAGTTATTCCCCTGTCCCACTTAGGAAACCTGAACGGAAACCTCGGGAGACTTTGGGCCCCACCCAAGGTTTCCGTGCGGTTCCCGGAGGTTTTTGTCAGTCTCCCTAATGGTCGAAAGTGGTTTCCATTTTAAAAATCGGTAATTTTTTAGTCGAAGCCGGTTGCGATGCTAGTCGAAGGTGGTTGCCGGAGGACAGAAACCTCCGGGAACCGCACGGAAACCTTGGGTGGGGCGCAAAGTCTCCAGAGGTTTCCGTTCGGGTTTCCTAAGTGGGACAGGGGCATAATAATATGGGGGTTAAAAGAGTGATCATGATAAGTAAATTTATTGGCCAAGTATTCACATACAAGGAATTGGCCTTGGCGCTCCGCCCACAAGTCACAACATGGCATTCAGTGACAGTTATGAATGACTCAGAAAACACTAAACATTAATAATAATAAAACATTAATGATAAAACACCATTGATCAAGCATATAATAATTTTATATAAAGATAGAAAATGAATTGGTCAATATGAAAGTAAGATATTAAATCTAAAGAAAATAAACCACAAAAGCCTCAATGTTATGACAGGCACAAAAAAACATTAAAAGGCGGCAATAAATGAGCAGTGGTTAACATGTAAATATTCGGTGCATAATTTAAAGCAATATTTATTCTTTTTGACTAAAGAAAGTCCAATGGTGAACACAGTCCATGCAAAGCTATCAAAATAAAGGTTAGTCTGGAGTTACAGTGGGGAAACCAGCCCTTCGGCCCACTGAGTCCGCTCCGACCAGCTGGAGAGAAGGAATGGGTGACGTTGAAGGGAGTCGACCTGAAACGTCACCCGTTCCTTCTCTCCAGAGATGCTGCCTGTCCCGCTGACCTACTCCAGCTTTTTGTAGCGGCGACAGCTGGGGGGGGGGGGGGGGGGGGGGGGGGGGGGTCGGGAGCCCCCCGACCACAGGAGGACAACAGAGGATGATGACTGAATTTTGGGGCCTTCCCTCACAGTGGGAAACTTTGATCCCACTGTGTGGGGATGTTTGTGTTAAAGACTATCGTGTACTGTGCTCTTTATTATTCGTTCAAGAAGGAACTGCAGATGCTGGAAAATCGAAGGTAGACAAAAATGCTGGAGAAACTCAGCGGGTGCGGCAGCATCTATGGAGCGAAGGAAATAGGCGACGTTTTGGGTCGAGACTGAAGTGTGAAGAAGGGTCACGACACTTGTTTAAGAAGGAGCTGCAGATGCTGGAAAAATCGAAGGTAGACAAAAATGCTGGAGAAACTCAGCGGGTGAGGCAGCATCTATGGAGCGAAGGAAATAGGCGACGTTTCGGGCTGAAACTCTTCTTCAGACTAATTCGTATGGCTGTCCGGCGACCACACATTTCACTGTACCAATTGGTACATGTGACAAATTAATGTATCTTGTATCTTCTGTCTATCTTCGCTTTACAAATGCAAGTTGATTCTTTTTGTACAGTCATCAGTTGTGCAGAAATGATTGACACAATCTTCACCTGGCAGGTCTGCTGTTTTATTAAAGATTTACAAGCACATTCTCCTGACCTACCAAACACCCCTGTAGTGTACGCTATTGAAAGTTACAGGGTATATAACGGTTCTAAATGTATTTTTTTTATTAATCCACTGTACTGCTCTGCACCAATGCCAGCCATACATTCATTGCAGAAAATGGATCAGCAAATGTAAAAATCCCCCCTGATCGCAGAATAACCTGGAGGTCCCAACATGGGATTAGCGTAATATTTCTGTAAAGTTAAAAACGATAATAAGGAACGGATCTCGCACGGGGCAAGCATATCGTAATGTATAAAGAAGGACAGCAAATAATCGACAGATAACGTAGCTACTAAAAGTGGGCGGCAATTAAATAAATCGCCAATTGTCTGGAGAAGGCACATTCTGCGGGCTTCGTTGAGTTAAGAGATACAGCGTGGAAACTGGCCCTTCAGCCCACCGAGTCCGGGCCGACCAGCGACGCCCCGCACGCTAACACTATCCTACACACGCGACAGACAATTTACAATCTTTACCTAGCCAATTAACCTGCAAACCTGTACGTGTGGGAGGAAACCGGAGATCCCGGAGAAAACCCACGCACGCGGGTCATGGGGAGAGCGTACAAACTCCGTACAGACAGCGCGCGCAGTCGGGATCGAACCTGGGCCTTGGGCGCTGTAAGGCAACAACTCTACCGTATTGCCACCGTGTTGTTCTCGCTGTGCTGGACTCTTTAGTGTTGAGAAATGATCTTGTTAAGTCAGGGGGAGATGAAGCTTCCAAACAGGCCTTTTGGCTTACTGAGAATGTTCTTTTTTTCTACATTAACCCTACCCTTACGCTTTATAATTCATCAATTCACAGAATCTACACACCAGGGGCAGTTCACAGTCGTCAAGTAATGCACCAATATTGGGGTGTTGTGGGAGGAAACCAGAGCACCCAGAGGAAACCCAAGAGGTCCCAGAGAGAATGTGTAGGACAGAAACTGCAGATGCTGGTTTAAACCCAAGATAGGCACAAATAGCTGGAGTAACTCTGCGGGTCAGACAGCATCTCTGGAGAAAACGTCGCCTATTCCTTTTCTCCAGCGATGCTGTCTTAACCCCTGAGCTACTCTGGGTCACAGAGAGAACATGCAAACTCCCTGCAGAGAGCGCCAGGAACCAGAATCGACCTTCTCATTGACATGTATGAGAAGGATTCTTGGAGGCACGAGGAACTGCAGATGCTGGGATCTTGAGCAAAAGACAAAATGCAGGAGGAAACAATTCAAATAGGTGCAGGTGTAGGCCATTCGGCCCTTCGAGCCAGCACCGCCATTCAATATGAACATGGCTGATCATCCAAAATCAGTGTCCCGTTCCTGCTTTCGCCCCAACTCAGCGGGTCAGGCAGCATCCGAGGATGGAAGCGACGACATTACGACTATGGGGCCCTTCTTTAAACTTATTCTTCCTGGGCTTGGTAAGGTGTGCAGGGGTGTTTACAAGTTTTTTTTTTGACATTCCTCGAGGAAGGAATTGAGGAGATGAAGAGGAATTTCTTTAGTCAGAGGGTGGTGAATCTGTGGAATTCCTTGCCATAGAAGGCCGAATCAATGGATATTTTTAAGGCAGCGATAGATCGATTATTGATTAGTGCGGGTGTCAGGGGTTATGGGGAGAAGGCAGGAGAATGGGGTTAGGAGGGTGAGATAGATTAGCCATGATTGAATGGTGGAATAAACAATAGCAGTAGATGTAGGAGTGGGCCATTCGGCCCTTCGAGCCAGCACCGCCATTCAATATGATCATGGCTGATCATACACAATCACAGACTTGAAGAGTCGAATGGCCTAATTCTGTACCTATCACTTATGAACTTAGAATGAGCATAGAAGTCGGGAGGTCATGTTGCGTTGTACAAGATGTTGGTGATGCCAAATTTAGAGTATTGTGTTCTGTTCTGGGCACCGTGTTATAGGAAAGATGTTGTCAAGCTGGAAAGGGAACAGAGAAGATTTACGAGGATGTTGCCAGGATTAGGGTCCGAGCTATGGGGAGATGTTGAGTAGGCTAGAACTCTATTCTTTGGACCGCAGGAGGATGAGGTGTGACCTTACAGAGGTGTACAAAATCATGAGTGGAATAGATCGGGTAGATGCACAGAATAGGCGAATCGAGGACCAGAGGACATGGGTTTAAGGTGAAGGAGAAAAGATTTAATAGGAATCTGTGGGGTCACTTTTTCCACACAAAGGGTGGTGGGTGTATGGAACAAGCTGCCAGAGGCGGTTGTTGAGGCAGGGACTATCCCAACGTTTAAGAGACAGTTAGACAGGTACATGGATAGGACAGGTTTGGAAGGATATGGACCAAACGCGGGCAGGTGGGACTAGTGTAGCTGGGACATAGAAACATAGAAAATAAGTGCAGGCGGAATCCATTCGGCCCTTCGAGCCAGCACCACCATTCATTGTGATCATGGCTGATCGTCCCCAATCAATAACCCGTGCCTGCCTTCTCCCCATATCCCTTGATTCCACTAGAAACATAGAAAATAGGACATGTTGGCTTGGTTCACACATTCTGCGGAGAGGATGACTTGCTGACTATATAGTCACACTCTAATATCTGGGACAATTCTGCCCTCTTCTGCACCAACAGACAAATAACAGCCTTAACTTCACAACAAACTTTTGTCATTCAGTTGTACATCAGTTCATTGCAACTGAAGACCCGTTGAGACCCGAAACGTTGCCTATTCCTTTGCTCTAGAGATACTGCCTCACCTGCTGAGTTCCTCCAGCATTTTGTCTACCTGCAAGGAACCTGACAATTATTTCGCATAAATTCCCCTCGCAGTAGAGTTAGATGGAGCTCTAGGAGATAGTGGAGTCAAGGGATATGGGGAGAAGGCAGGCACGGGTCATTGATAGGGGACGATCAGCCATGATCACAATGAATGGCGGTGCTGGCTCGAAGGGCCGAATGGCCTCCTCCTGCACGCAACTATTTTCTATATTTCTAGTATGTGTGTTCCTGCAGCGACGGCTCATCTCGGGAGGGGCCCCGCCAGGGCTCAAAGAGTGAGGGGAAAGGAGAAGTAGCAGAGCATAGAATGTGGTTCTCAGCTCTGTATTCTGCACAGCGGGACAGGCAGCATCTCTGGAGAGAAGGAATGGGCGATGTTTCGGGTCGAGACCCTTCGTCAGACATCTGACCCTTCTTAAGTCTGAAGAAGGATCTCGACCCGAAACGTCGCCCATTCCTTCTCTCCAGAGATGCTGCCCGTCCCGCTGAGTTACTCCAGCATTTTGTGCCTGTCTTCGGTATAAACCAGCATCTGCAGTTCCTTCCTACACATATTCTGCGCTCTGTACGTTTCCTTTGGGGGAAAAGAGTACTTGAAGATCAAGACTACAGGAATGTAAATAGCCTTTGGCAAAAATAGTAAAATTATCCCTCGTGTGTAGGATAGTGTTTGTGTATGGGGATCGCTGGTCGTCGCAGGCTCATTGGGCAGAAGACCCTGCATTTTCTGTTGTATCTCTCTCTCTCTCAAGTACAAAAGTGGAGCAAAGAAACATAGAAAATAGGTGCAGGAGTAGGCCATTCGGCCCTTCGAGCCTGCACCGCCATTCAATATGATCATGGCTGATCATCCAACTCAGTATCCTGTACCTGCCTTCTCTCCATACCCCCTGATCCTGTTAGCCACAAGGGCCACATCTAACTCCCTCTTAAATATGGCCAATGAACTGGCCTCAACTACCTTCTGTGGCAGAGAATTCCACAGATTCACCACTCTCTGTGTGAAAAAAGTTTTTCTCATCTCGGTCCTAAAAGACTTCCCCCTAATCCTTAAACTGTGACCCCTTGTTCTGGACTTCCCCAATATCGGGAACAATCTTCCTGCATCTAGTCTGTCCAACCCCTTAAGAATTTTGTAAGTTTCTATAAGATCCCCCCTCAATCTTCTAAATTCTAGCGAGTACAAGCCGAGTCTATCCAATCTTTCTTCATATGGATGTCCTGACACCCAGGAATCAGTCTGGTGAACCTTCTCTGCACTCCCTCTATGGCAAGAATGTCTTTCCTCAGATTAGGAGACCAAAACTGTACACAATACTCCAGGTGTGGTCTCAACAAGGCCCTGTACAACTGCAGTAGAACCTCTCTGCTCCTATACTCAAATACTCAAAGAGAACGATAATGAGCGCAGAATACAGTTCTCAACATTGTAGTTAAGTAGTTTCAGCGGAAAAAGTCCCATGTCTGTAATCAGGTAGGTTGGAGATTCGGGACAGTAGCAAAGTTAAAAATGTACAGGAAAGAACTGCAGATGCTGGTTTACACCGAAGATAGACACAAAATGCTGGAGTGGCTCAGCGGGACAGGCAGCATCTCTGGAGCGAAGGATGACGTTTTGGGTCGAGACCCTTCTCAAGATTGAGAGTCAGGGGAGAGGGAAGAGAGATATGAAAGGGTACGGTGTGGAAAATAAAAGATCAAAGGGGACAACATTCAGGAAAATGTAGAATAGGTGATAAATCAACGGGGCATGCAATGCAAAATTTAATCAGGACAGTCAAACTGGTCGGAGAACGAGGATGGGGGAGGGCGGAGAGAGAGGGAAAGCAAGGGTTACTTGAAGATAGATAAGTCAATATTCACACCGAAATGCTGGAGTATCTCAGCGGGACAGGCAGCATCTCTGGAGAGAAGGAATGGGTGACGTTTCGGGTCGAGGCCCTTCTTGAATCAGGGGAAAAGGAAACGAGAGACAGACGGGGATGCAGAGAGATAGGGAACAAATGAATTAACAAAATGCAAAAAAAAAAAATGATTATCATCTTTTTTTTGCATATATTTCAGTCATTTGTTCTATATCCCTCTACAGACCTGTCTATGTCTCTCATTTCCATCGTTAGCTGTTTGCTAGGTGAGAATATTCGTACGACTAGGTTTGGTGAGCGGGTGCAGGGAAGGATAGTGGGACATATCTCCGTTTTTTTCCCTCTTTTTTTCTCTAATTTCTTTGTCAGTTCAGCGGTTTTTTTCTTCTCTCTTTTTCGTATCTTTCTTCTTTCTCTTCATTCTTTCTTTATTACTTTTCCTCCCCCCCCCCCGATTCATTTATCAGTTTATAAAATGTTAAAACTGAAGCTGTACGAAAATTGTATAATTGTTACGTCGATTACTTTCTTCTAGTACAATTGCTTCTAATTAAATAAAATTTAAAAAAAAAATTAAAGAATATTCATACGACTGGGTTGTAAGTCGTCCAAGGGAAATATGTGGTGCCGTTCCTCGATGCTGTACCTCTAAACTAAACTAAACTAACGTAGAACAAAGTTGCAGAGCACGGCGGTGCTGTCTTTGTACACTCTGATCACTCCTGGTGCTTTCTCTCTACCCGGCACAGTTGCAGATGCTGCTGAGGCAGGTGGAAGATGCAGAGATGTGTAAACAACCCCTTGACTAATGAGATGCCTTTACTGGGATGAGTGGTGATTTGTATCGGAATGATTCATTCAATTGGCATCCTTAAACACACACTGGGCTTGGAGGCTTACAATATCAGCTCATCTGCCTGGTGTCGGTCTCCAATTCATTTTTATATTAGAGGCAGCGCATGTGCTATGACAATGGCATCTGTCTTATCCATTACAGAAAAAAACACTACACATACTATACAACCGTGTAGATAGACACAAAATGCTGGAGTAACTCGGCGGGTCAGGCAGCATCTCTGGATAAAGGGATATCAGAAATGCAGGTACAGCAGGCAGTGAAGAAAGCGAATGGCATGTTGGCCTTTATAACAAAAGGAGTAGAGTATAGGAGCAACAAGGTCCTTCTGCAGTTGTACAGAGCCCCAGTGAGACCACACCTGGAGTATTGTGTGCAGTTTTGGTCCCCTAATTTGAGGAAGGACTTTCTTGCTATTGAGGGAGCCCAGTGTAGGTTTACAAGGTTAACTCCCGGGATGTCGGACTGTCATATGCTGAGAGAATGGAGCGGCTGGGCTTGTACACTCTGGAGTTTAGAAGGATGAGAGGGGATCTCAATGAAAGATTGTTAAGGGCTTGGACACGCTAGTGGCAGGAAACATGTTCCGATGTTGGGGGAGTCCAGAACTAGGGGGCCACTGTTTAAGAATAAGGAGTAAGCCATTTAGAACGGAGACGAGGAAACACTTTTTCTGACAGAGAGTGGTGAGTCTGTGGAATTCTCTGCCTCAGAGGGCAGTGGACCGGTTCTCTGGATACTTTCAAGAAAGAGCTAGATAGGGCTCTTGAAGACAGTTCAGGGGATATGGGGAGAAGGCAGGAACGGGGTACTGATTGGGGATGATCAACCATGATCACATTGAATGGCGGTGCTGGCTCGAAGGGCCGAATGGTCTACACCTATTGTCTATTGACAGTGTGAGAGGGGAAATGTTTAAGAAGGGGCTCAACCCAAAACATCCTTCTCTCCAGAGATGCTGTCTGGCCCGCTGAGTTACTACGGCTTTTTGTGTCTACCTAGGAACCCGAGAACCATTTTATTTCCACAAAGAATGTATTTTTTTTAACATTAACCCTAATGGGTGTATGAACCGAGCTGCCAGAGGAGGTCATTGCGACTTCAAGATGCATGAACACAAAAATCCCTAAAATCTCAAGGCAACCAAAATGAACACTAGAGGGCCTCAACGCTACACACTTCAGATGTTAATTTTCCAATTCAAAGTTAGAAATGCTTGGAAGTGTTATAATGAGATTGCAATTCTTAAAGAACGAGGTAAGTAACAATCCTTACTTAGCCACAGCGCCCTATTGCCACAAATTTTGCGTGATCAATTGAAAGATCATCTCTGACCCCTCTCACCCTGGCCACAAACTCTTTGAATCACTTCCCTCTGGAAGGCGACTCCGGACTGTCAAAGCTGCCACAGCCAGACATAAAAACAGCTTTTATCCACGAGTAGTTGCTCTACTCAACAGCCACAAATCTGTAGCCTCCCTTTGATCTGGTATTTTGTTGGTTCACATGCTTGATCAATGGTGTTTTATCATTAATGTTTCATCATTATTAATGTTTAGTGTTTTCTGAGTCATTCGTAACTGTCACTGTATGTCATGTTGCTACTTGTGGGCGGAGCACCAAGGCAAATTCCTTGTATGTGAATACTGCGGCAATAAACCTACTTACTTAAGATAGAGCGTGGAAACATGCCCTTCGGCCCATTAAGTCCGTTCACACTAGATCCTACTTTCGCATCCACTCCCTACCCACTGGGGGCAATTTACCCCAGGCGGCCAATCAACCTACAAACCGGCACGTCTTTGGGTTGTGGGAGGAAGCCAGAGCACCCGGGGAAACCCACACGGTCACAGTGAGAATGTACAAACTCTGCATGGACAGCACCTGTAGTCGGGATCGAACCTGGATCCCTGGTGCTGTGAGGCAGCAGCTCTGCCGGTGGGGTACCGTTTGCGTATGTTTAGATACTTAAATCGGGTGGTTACTTTAGTTTAGACAAAAATGCTGGAGAAACTCAGCGGGTGAGGCAGCATCTATGGAGCGAAGGAAATGGGCAACGTTTCGGGACGAAACGTTGCCCATTTCCTTCGCTCCATAGATGCTGCCTCACCCGCTGAGTTTCTCCAGCATTTTTGTCTACCTTCGATTTTCCAGCATCTGCAGTTCCTTCTTAAACGGCTACTTAAGTTTATTCAATTTAGTGTAGAGATACAGCGCAGAAACCGGCCCTTCGGCCCACCGAGTCCGCACTGGCCAGCGCGGTGGCAATTCCTATCGTAATAACACTGTAATGGCCAAAGCTCACAACCCAAGCCTCTGCCTATTAATTACATATCGCTGCGCGCTAATTTTAAACAGGTATTTAAGTTATTAGCTCACATGTGAAAATAGCGCATAGGAATGTGGCATGTGTTTTAAGCATTGGATGGAGGGCTTGCATCTTAATATTGCCTCACAGCTCCAGAGACGGGCTCGATCCTGACCTGGGGTGGGGCTGTCTGTGTGGAGTTTGCAGTGTTCTCCCTGCGACTGTGGGTCTTTCGTCCAGTTTCCTCTCACATCCCAAAGACAAGCGGGTTTGCAGGTTAATTGGCCTCTGTAAATTGCCCCATATAACCATATCACAATTACAGCACGGAAACAGGCCATCTCGGCCCTTCTAGTCCGTGGCGAACACTTACTCTCACCTAGTTCCATCTACCTGCACTCAGACCATAACCCTCCATTCCTTTCCCGTCCATATACCGATCCAATTTATTTTTAAATGATAAAATCGAACCTGCCTCCACCACTTCCACTGGAAGCTCATTCCACACAGCCACCACTCTCTGAGTAAAGAAGTTCCCCCTCATGTTACCCCTAAACTTCTGTCCCTTCCTTCTCAAATCATGTCATCTTGTTTGAATCTTCCCCAAACGTGTAGGGACTAGATGAGAAATTTGGATAGCACAGAACTAGTGCGAACGGGTGATCGATGGTCAGTGTGGACTTGGCGGGCCGAAGGACCTGCTTCCATGCTGTATCTCTGAACTAAACAAAACACCTTTATCCCAGTGGGAACAGATGGTTCAGTTGTTAAATCTGTATCTTTCATTTCCCTTTCCCGGCTCTGTCTGAAGAAGGGTCTCGGCCCGAAACGTCACCTATTCCTTTTCTCCAGAGATGCTGCCTGACCCGCTGAGTTACTCCAGCATTTTGTGTCCATCTATAATACAGCACAGCAGGAGGTTCTGCAGCCCATGATAAATTGGAAGAGTTTATTTGACTGTAAAATCTTACCTTGATTAGTTGGTTGCCTTTGAATTATAAAGAAGCCTCCTTGCTTCAAACAGTTTAACTTGCCGTTTCCAATAAAGAATGGTTATGCATTCATTCTGCTGCCATCTGGTGGGCACATTCGTTTAAAAAAGCCTTTCATAAATTTGGGGAGAATGAGGAACAGGGAACGAGGGTGGGAGTTGGATGTGGTGAGTTGAACAGCAGTTTTCGAGCAAGATCATATGTGATAGGAGCAGAATTAGGCCATTCGGCCCATCAAGTCTACTCCGCCATTCAATCATGGCTGATCTATCTCTCCCTCTCAACCCCATTCTCCTGCCTTCTCCACACAACCCCATAACTAATCAAGAATCTACCTATCTCTGCCTTAAAGGTAGTTCCCCTTCAGCTTAAAGGAGTTCAGCGAAACGATCGCCCAATCTATTTTTTTATGACGTTTCGGGCCGAAACCCTCCTTCAGACTGAAGAAGGATCTCGACCTGAAAAGTTGCCCATTTCCTTCGCTCCATAGATGCTGCCTCACCCGCTGAGTTTCTCCAGCATATTTGTCTACCACAGATTTCCCAGCATCTGCAGTTCCTTCTTGAACTACTTTATTGATGAGATCCTAATCTCTGGAATTCCCTCCTCAAACCGTTCGTTCCATCTCTACTGATCAGTGGAGACCCTTCATCAGTCTGAAGAAGGGTCTCGAGCTGAAACGTCACCTATTCCTTCGCTCCATAGATGCTGCCTCACCCGCTGAGTTTCTCCAGCATTTTTGTCTACCTTTGATTTTTCCAGCATCTGCCGTTCCTTCTGAAACATCTCTACCCCTTTTCCTTCCATCGTTTGTTAATTTCTAAGCCCCTCAACCCATGACACCAGTCAGTTTGGTGATTCGCGTCAATGGTTGGTTCATATTAGTCTCTCCTGTCCTTATCTCCATCACTGACTTCCCATTCAGTTTAGTTTCAGTTCAGAGATAGAGCGGAAACGGGTCCTTCAGCCCGGGTTCTCACCGACCACACTACCCTACACACACTAGGGATCATTTACAATTTTTACTGAAGCCAATTAACCTACAAACCGGCACGTCTTTGGAGTGTGGGAGGAAACCGGCGATCTCTGAGAGAACCCACACGGGTCACGGGGAGAACGTGCAAACTCCGCGCAGGCAGCCCCGTAGTCGGGATCGAACCCGGGTCTCTGACGGTAGCTCTACCACTGCGCCACCCACAAACATTTGTTTAGTTCGAAGGTAGACAAAAATGCTGGAGAAAGTCGGCAGGTGAGGCAGCATCTATGGAGCGAACTGAAACAGGCGACGTTTCGGGTCGAGACCCTTCTTCAGACCTCACCGCCGGCCCACAAATCTTCCCCAGGCGATTCCAGGCCTGCTGCTGCTGCTGCCACCATTGACCCGTACCTGCACTTCAGCCACCCGTGACCATCCACTCCGCCGATCCTCGCCACTCCCCGACCGGTCAGTACCATCAACTCACCTGGATTCCATGATCAGTCCCACACAGAGTGTGAAGGAGGGTCTTGACCCAAGTACTGATCTTTGGTCTCGACCTGAAACATAACCTATCCATGCTATCCAGAGATGCTGCCTGACCCACTGAGTTGCTCCAGCACTTTGTGTCCTTTTGTGTATCTGCAGTAGCTTGTTTCACCCAGTTATACGATGATAAAACCTTACGCATGGAATTCTCTGCCTCAGAGGGCGGTGGAGGCCGGTTCTCTGGATACTTTCAAGAGAGAGCTCGATAGGGCTCTTAAAAATAGCGGAGTCAGGGGATATGGGGAGAAGGCAGGAACGGGGTACTGATTGGGGATGATCAGCCATGATCACATTGAATGGCTCGAAGGGCCGAATGGCCTACTCCTGCACCTATTGTCTACTCGATTATAGCAGAAAATCAGTAATAACAGACACTATTCTCTCCCCAACTCCCATGGTCTGTATTTTAGTTACGGAGTTTTATAGATGTTAATAATATAATAAACAATAGATAAATAAATTATCCGTGTGTGTTATTGTGTTTATGCGCCTGTTAAGTAGAGGTTTAAAAAAATATTGGTTCGTTGTCGATACATGTGACGGTATGTTAAATACTCGAGATTCCCAAATCACGGTTAGCATTTAGCCTTCAACAGTTGCAAAAGATTATTGGTCATTGTGTTTGAGAGAGGTTGTTGCTGCTGCTGCTGCTGCTGCATTTCCCAGTTTACAAAGTTTGTGCTGTGGGACGTGGCAAAGTACTGTTAAGATTAGTTTAGTTTAGAGACACATCGCGTAAACAGGCCCTTCGGCCCAAGCAACATACACAGTGTAGACACTGTCCCACACACACACTAGGGACACTTTAACTCTCCTTCCCCAACCCTCCTGTCCTCGGTCTCCTCCATTGTCAGAGTGAGGCTAAACTCAAATTGGAGGAACAGCATCATATATTTCACTCGGGCAGCTTACAGCCCTGTGGTATGAACATTGACTTCTCTAACTTCAGGTAGCCCCGGCATTCCCTCTCTCTCTATCCCTCCCCCACCCAAGTCGCACCAGCTTCTCATTTTCACCCAACAAACAGCTGACAACGGCCTGCTTCCTTTATCATCTTTACTTTTTTGCATATCTTTCATTCATTGTTCTTTATCTCTCCACATAATTTTATCTATATCTTTCGTTTCCCTGATCCCCAACCAGTCTGAAGAAGGGTCTCGACTCGAAACGTCACCCATTCCTTCTCTCCAGAGATGCTGCCTGTCCCACTGAGTTACTCCAGCTTTGTGTCTAATCTTTTGGCTTGTTAACTCAACCCAAACTACACAAGGTGCTGGAGTAACTTGGGCAATAAATCGTCACCTTTCTGATTTTATACTGCACGCTCACAGTAGTCCACAAAGTCATAACTTTGATATGAAGGAATAGGTGACGTTTCGGGTCGAGCCCCTTCTTCAGACTGAAGTTCCCTCCTCAAACCGGTCCATCTTTACTGATCAGTAGAGACCTTTCAGTCTGAAGAAGGGTCTCGACCCGAAACGTCACCTATTCCTTCTCCATAGATGCTGCCTCACCCGCTGAGTTTCTCCAGCATTTTTGTCCACCTTCGATTTTTCCAGCATCTGCACTTCTTTCTTAAACTCTTACATGGAGCGTTACTTTGAATGAAGACAGAACAGGATGAAGTCCTTCAAAGCATTCTTTATTTAACTCTGCCATACCAATAACATACAAAAAATAAATGCAATTTAATAAAATGTAGTTAAGTCTATGTATTGCACAGACACAATATTTAGTTTTTTATGCTTTGCAAGCATTTGGCTATACGGTGAAACTTCAAATGTTTCAGAAACCATATAGCAGAGTGCATTTTTGCAATTCATTCGAGCTTCCAGAGAACACAACACACAGTTATCACATTCAATGAACTTAAATATATCCACATCAATGTTCACAGAAGTATCTGAACTAGTCTAGAGATTTTAAAACTTCTGTGTATACAAAACCTTGCTTAGACTCCGTTTTTTTGCCTTTGACAAAGCAGTCAGCTTCTTCAAAGGGCAACATGGGAATGAAAAGTTTAAGAAGGAACTGCAGATGCTGGAAAATCAAAGATAGCCAAAAATGCTGGAGAAACTCAGCGGGTGAGGCAGCATCTATGGAGCGAAGGAAATAGGCTGCCAAGGGACTCGACCCGAAACGTCACCCATTTCCTTCGCTCCATAGATGCTGCCTCACCCGCTGAGTTTCTCCAGCATTTTCGTCCACCTGGGAATGAAAAGACACACCTTTCTGCTGGAGTAACTGAGCGGGTCGGGCAGCATCTCTGGAGAACGTGGATAGGCGACGTTTTAGGTCGGAACCCTTCTTCAGACCCATCCCAAAACGACACCTATCCATGTCCTCTAGAGATACCTTATGACCCGTTGAGTTACTCCTGCTCTATTTTTTTATGTAAACTAGCATCTGCAGTTCCTCATGTCTTCAAGAAAATTACAATGCCTTTTTATCTTAAGACTGTATCTTAGCAATCGCTCGCAATGCAGTAAATGTCAGCATTGCAAATTATGAACCGGCCTGATTTCCAAAAACTAATCCATCAAAATGCATGCTTCTCTTGCTCCCATCTCTCACCCCGTAAAAAAATGCCTTCAGTTAGTTTGGAACGGGCTGTGACCTTGAGCAAGGTCCACCACACAGCATTGGTAGCAACGAACCGATGATCAGGGACAACACTAGTCTAATTGAAGCATCCTTTCCACCTCAAGATGACAAGCATATTTACCCAACTGGAAACGGACACCAGTTCTAATCTCTTGATCACTCCTCTTCTCGTTAACTCACCTCCCATCTTTCTCAGGAAATGTTTCCCAAAAATACGATTGCACCTTATTTTAGTGTGTCAAGCACTCTGAACGTAAGGGCTTGAACAGTTCTGCTGGTATAATCAGAGCGCCACACATCTTGTCCATGCATTCTCCACTAGATGTGGTACAAATTGCACTGATACCAAGTGCTAAATAAATCGAGCTGCTAAAACCAACTGCGTATGAAGTGCAAGACACTGTTCTGTACAAACAGTTCGCCGTCAACCTGTGCAAAAAGCAAATGCTCAAAGCTTGGGTAACACATCTGTCGAACCGTAACACATTTTTAAATGGGTTAGGGTGCGAGACGCTTAGAGATTTCCGCATTCACTGCCCGAGTAGAATTGCAGGACGGGATCATACAGGCAAGCTCCAAAGGACGAGTTAATTGACAAAATATCTGCACTACATCCAGTGAATTGCCCGCATTTGTAAATAGGGATTAATTGTCTATACATATTGGTCACCTCTCCTCAACTAACATCACGATCTTTTCACGATTCGCATAACTCGCGTTCTATAAGTACATTCAATGATCCAGTACAGTAAACCACATTTCAGCTTGCAGTATTCTCTGTAATAAGTAAAAGTGGAAGCACAACGGATATGAGCAAAATAAAGATTCTCCTGTAATTAAATATCGATGAACACAAACATGGCTTTTGCCCCTCAGCTTTATGTTTACTTGACCTACAAGGGAGATAAAACTAGGAGCCAGAGTCAAGCTCTGCGACTCTTCATATACGGGTTGCCACAATGACTCACTCCTTATGCACACACAAGGCAGAAAACACAATCAGGACTTCCAAAATGCTGGAGAAACTCAGCGGGTGCAGCAGCATCTATGGAGCGAGGGAGATAGGCAACGTTTCGGGCTGAAACCCTTCTTCAGAGTCGATTTTCCAGCATCTGCAGTTCCCCCTTTCACACATCAGGACTTCCAATATCACTCACTGCTAATACGCTGCTACTGCAGCAGTTTGATGAAAGGAGAAGCAGAATTTAGAGATAGTGCGGAAACAGGACCTTCGGTCCGCAACGATCAGACATCCCCACACATCAACGCGATCCTACACACACTAGGGACAATTTACAATTATACCAAGCCAATTAACCTACAAACCTGTACGTCTTTCGGAATGTGGGAGGAAACCGGAGCACCCGGGAAAACCCACGTGGTCACGGGGAGTACGTACAAACTCCACACAGACAGCACCCGTTGTCAGGATTGAACCCGGGTCTCCGGCGCTGTAAGGCAGCAACTCTGCCGCTGCGCCACCGTGATGCCGAGATACACAAAAAGTATATTTTGGTGCTGGTGTTAGCAAAATTATACTTTGGTGACGGAAAAGTCAAAACTAAAGTAAACTTCATACAGATGTGTTTGGAAGTGTCAGCTACATTGGGATTTTCTCACGGATAATGTTCGATGGGTTGTCTACTCCAGCTACACTTCTGCCTCAACGCGCAACAGGGGAGGAGCAGAGAAAGTTCCCTTCAACATTCAGCAGCTCCCAGAGCCGGAAGTTTTCAGTTACCGAAGATAGACACAAAAAGCTGGAGTACCTCAGCAGGTCAGGCACAAGGAGTAGGTGACGTTTCGGGTCGAGACCCTTCTTCAGACCCGACCCAAAATGTTACCTATTCCTTCTCTCCAGAGATGCTGCCTGACCCGCTGAGCTACTCCAGTATTGAGTCTATCTTCAGTGTAAACCAGCATTTGCAGTTCCTTCCTACAGATTAAGCATTCCGTTAACACCCATCTGAATTCATCAGTCAATGTTCCAGTCGAGATAGCAGTTAGAACTAAGTGTCAAAACTTGAATGAATCAATTAACCATGCATTTGAAACAAAGCTCAAACTCCAATTCCAATATTTCAGACTTATTTCTATATTAGACATGGTTGTGAGAAAAATTACATGAAAGAATTGCAGATGCTGGTTTAAACCGAAGATAGAAACAAAATGCTGGGGTAACAGCGGGACAGGCAGCATCTCTGTATAGAAGGAATGGGCGACATTTCGGGTCGAGACCCTTCTTCAGACTGGAGAGCGTCACCCATTCCTTCAATCCAGAGATGCCGCCTGTCCCGCTGTTACTCCAGCATTTTGTGTCTCTCTCTTTTGAGAAAATTCTCCAGTCCAAATTCTCCAATCAAGAAAATTCCAGAAGAGGCAGTTAGTTCCCTGTGAGTTAACGATTCTCCAGCATAATTTACAGCGCTGGAATCACTTTACTCGCTGAATGTACTCTTCCCAATATAGATCGAAATATCTGAACTGTGCAAAGACGAGGGCTGAGCAATTCTGCGCAGGGCTATTTGATGGAGTCATTAACCTGCTCATCTTAAAAGCTTCCTACCAAAACGGGCCGCAAATGATCGCACATAAATGCATCCGTTATTCATGCCGTGGTTGTCCACTGTAAACTCCCAGAGTAATTAGTGACTGCGAGATGCTCAATGATTTTACCACCTCACCAACCTCTTCCCCCCACACAGTTTAAACAGACGCGATAGTAAAACGATAATTAACAGGATGCCAAGACGTCTCGTCCACACCGTGCAAGACAACACAATTTTGGTGATATATATATATATATTTTTAAAAAATCATTGGAAGTTTTAAAAAAAAGTTAGTGTTTCAACTGAGTTTAGTTTAGAGAGAATCAGTGTAGAAACAGGTCCTTCGGGTCGAAACCCTACACACTAAGGGGCAATTTACAGAATCAAGGGACAAGCAGTATTGTTACACTGTGCTGTTGATATGAAGATTACTATGTGAGGACAAGCCCAATTTTACCTCAGGAGCACTTACAAAAGTCGGTGTAAACATTTGAATCAAGCATCTATTGTGATAAGGATCGGTGCGTCAGGTAGCACTAGCTTCAAACTAAGCAAACCAGATATCCACATGCTCAAAATACCCTTGTAGGTTCATTTAGGTGGCGACATGTTGTAAAAGCTGATGAGCTCCCAACTACCCCACTCATTGCAACTGACACTGTGGAACCAAAACATAAAGAGACCTCATTCCGAATCTGTTAAATATGCATTTTCTTTGTGACAGGATAGACTAAACCAAGATTGATGGAGGAAGGGAAACAAGTGGCTTCTGAATGTGTATAAACACTGAGCCCCTGGCAAAATCTGATTTGCAACACTTTGAATGGCAAAGAGATCTATTATTTCTTTAGAGGCAAAATTAGTCTCAGCTAACAAATTTCTGAAAATGTGTGCATAGGAATTTCTCTGAAGATGCTACTTAGGTTTCCCCTTCAGTTAGCAACAAGTTGATAGTGTTAATCTTTTTAGCGGCTGATGACAATTTTTAGATTCCTGCTTACTGGTGCCCCACTGTGTTTTTGTGTTAGTCCAAGTCATTGCCAAGGGGATTTAGTCGAAGCGTTTCATTACAAACATCCATTAATATCTATTCAATTCATTGCACGAACGCAAGTGCAGTCGGAAGTGATTTCCATACTCTCAGAAACCTTGCGTCTGAAGGAACTGCAGATGCTGGTTTAAACCGAAGATAGACACGAAATGCCGGAGTAACTCAGTGGGACAGGTAGCATCTCCGGAGAGAAGGAATGGGTGACGTTTCGGGTCTCAATCCTTCTTTGGACCTAAAAGAGATGCTGCCTGTCCCGCTGAGTTACTCCGGCATTTTGTGTCTATTCTCAGAACCTTGGCATATGATGCGTGGTTCCCCAAAACTGCTCACACCCAGCATGGAAATCAGACACCTCTGGAAAGCAGCGGTAGCTGGACAATACCCAACTGTACACCCCATTACAGTGCAGCCTGATGCTACATTTCACTAGTTTTCGATTCATTTTGTCGCCTGACCTAGTGCAAGATGTTAAGTTGCCTCCCAGCCCGCACCCGCCAAACAAGGCGAGGGTCGACACGCAATTATGGGCTTGAATTTTGAGCGCGCGCACGATTTTTTAACCAATGTTTACTCAGTTTGAAGACATCACATTGAGAACAAAATGGGGTGGGAGATTGCAACCTTCACGTGGTCCGCCCTGTTTCGATGAATGCAATCAACCCGCCGTGCACAATCAAGTAAGATCAAATAGAACAAGTTGTCCTACAACTTTAGGCCGTGCACGCCACACACAAGAAGGAGAGAACAAAATAGTTTAGTTTAGAGATACAACCCTGGCAGCGAGTGCCTTGGAAAACTCACGTCGCCATCATTCCTCAGTAGAAACCTCTCACTGTCTGATGACACCTTCAAGATAACACCTTTACAATCTGGAACTTATTGAGTTGGGGGCTGTGGACATACTCTTCCACTGTGCAAATAATTATAAAGAACCCACTTACATGGACTCCAAGCAGACAGTTTAAACATTATGTAATAGACATTATTATGGATACTACATTTGGTACCAGAGTAATTCTTATTTCTGGTCATTCCTGTATACGGTCCCTCCGACAATGTCCAAATGCTGATTTGTACAAGTTATATCCTTAGAGTGCCAATAATAAATGTTGCGTGAGTAAATACAAACACAGATTTACGCTGCTTGCATTTAGAGTTCAAGTTTTGCACTCCTATTACTGCCCACAGGCCATAAATAGTCAAAGGTTTGGAGTTTAGCTTTCATTTCCCACTAAACTCCCGTCTTGTTCAGGTCATTCTTGTGTCGAGGTTTCGCCTGACGACAACCAGGACTTCAGTCTTCACAATCCTTCATTGTCAAGTCTCCCACGAAATTCGGTCCTTGCGTACGGGATGAAACAGAGCGATCCATAAACGTGCCAACAGTCTGTACAAAATTTTTTTTTTTTTTTTTTTTTCCCAGAAAGAACTGCCGTGTGCAGAATGCGGTCGGTGAACATCTTGGGTTAATGCACAGACATGCACCCTCTGACGCCACAAAATCAATCACTTACCCCAATATTTTGGATCCGTTTCTAATAATATCTTTCAGTTTGAACCAGTGAGCGACTCCAGCAACGCTGGATCATCGGTGTTCAAATGGCAGCATATCCTGGAGACATGTACTTACACACATCTGGACACTCAAACAGATAGAAACAGACCACATAAATTAATGGGACATGGGTGATATACCCAGGTGATAAAGGGGTGAGCAATTACATTCCATACATCAGGTTGTTAAAAATTGGACTCGTATATGCAAATATACTTTTCCCTGTTCAAAATATATAGATATTCACACAGTCAGGTCTGCAGTGCTGTAGAAATCACAATCGCCCCAAGTTAGCTTCTCCTCCGAGATGGTGCGGGAGGGGCTGTCATTACTGCACAGTACAAGAGCTTTCTGCCTGGCAACAGGCACAGACTGTAGAGGTAAGAGGCTTTGGGGGAATCAGGTCAAGATCTTCGTCGTCTGGGATTTCGTCCAGGTGATAGCCGTCTTTCAGGAGCTGACGGTTCAAGTCCTGATTCACTTGCTGCTGAAAGAAAAAGGGGCGCCTTTTTTTTTCTCCCCCCTGCCAAGCAAGACAAACCCACGCACAACTGCACAGCACTCCTCTTATTACTTGGCTCCCACCAAGCAATAAGCCAGAGATAGGCACACAAAGTGCTGGAGCAACTCAGCGGGTCAGGCAGCGTCTCGGGAGAACATGGACAGGAGACGTTTCTGGTCGGGACCCCCTTCTTCAAAAAAGCAGTCGTCTCCAGCGATGCTGCCCGAGGCGGTGAGTTACTCCAGCACTTTGTGTCGATCATTGGTACAAGCCAGCATCTGCAGTTCCTTCTTATTACATTATTAAACAGTTAGCCAGACAGGAATCCGAAGGGCCAACAAGCCAATTACGGAACAAATAGAAGATAGACACAAAAAGCTGGAGTAGCTCAGTGGGACAGGCAGCATCTCTGGAGAGAAGGGATGGATGACGTTTAGGGCCGAGACCCGAAACATCACCCATCCCTTCTCTCCAGAGATGCTGCCTGTCCCACTGAGCTACTCCAGCTTTTTGTGCCCATCTTCGGTTTATACTAGCATCTGCCGCTCTTTCCTAAACATAACAAATAGACTGGTGTGAAGGAGCCACCAAGTGTTTTAATTCCATATAGAAAATTCTAATTTGTCTCCTTGTCATTCTAATTTGTGTCCATGATTAAAATCTAACGAAGCCCGCTCTGCAGCCCTGCAAGAGATCGATGGGCCAAATGGCCTTCTGTGCAATAAGCAAGCATCAAAAGACACAAAGGACAAGCTATACACATACAAGCCAGGCAACTGAAGCATTTCAATTTTGCTACATGCAGAAACAGGGTGGGTATCTTTACTCTCTGGTCCCTCAATATGTAACCACCAATGCCCGAGGTCTGAAACTTTCATTGAAGTCGCTTCACTCAAAAACATTTGTGCCGACAGTTTACTTTCTGGACACAGGATCTGGTTTTTGTGGAACTCTTCGAAGGATACAGTTACTCACTGTCTCCAAACATTAAGTCCCAGCCCTACACTCCAGAGGGTATAATATCTTTCATGGCTTCTCCGGTGGAGAAAGATTGGGCTCAGAACGAAGGGCGATATGATGGTCAGCTCATTAGGCCAACGTCAACATGTCTTGCGCAGGAAGGGACTGCAAATGCTGGTTTAAACCGAAGATGGACACAAAAGGCTGGAGTAACTCAGAGGGTCAGGCAGCATCTCTGGAGAGAAGGAATAAGTGACGTTTCGGGTCGAGACCCTTCTTCAGATCCTTCGTCAGAATATCTGAACTGCAATATCTGAAGTGGTTGAGAACAGGGTTTGGAAAACACAAAAAGTCACTTGCGAAACCCTGTAGAACACGTGACCACCACTGGGGAGTGGATCTCACTATGAATGTCCACTTTAGAACTGAGACAAAGTACAGAAGCCAAAGGAATGGCTTCATAGATAAAGGATATGTGGGAAAAGACTGAGAATTTTTTATTTACACCTATTTATACAAGGGTGGCGCAGCGGTAGAGTTGCTGCCTTGCAGCGCCAGAGACCTGGGTCCGATCCTGTTACTGGTGCTGTCTGTACGGAGTTTGTACGTTCTTCCCGTGACCTGCGTGGGTTATCTCCAGTTTCCTCCCACACTCCAAAGACGCATCGGTTTTTAGGCTAATTGGCTTCAGTAAAAATTGCAAATTGCCCCTAGTGTGTGTAGATATGTTTAAGGTGCGGGGCGGGGATCACTGGTCGGTGCGGACTCAGTGGGCCGAAGGGCCTGTTTCCGCGCTGAATCTTTAAACTAAACTAAGCCTAATTTTATCAAAACAACAAATTTGCCAAACAAAGAGAAAGTATGATTCATGCTTAGCAAAACAAAGGAGACACCACAACCACACTGGCTGAAAGAACAGTAGCAGAATACAAAAAGCTGGAGTAACTCAGCGGGACTGGCAGCATCTCTGGGGAGAAGGAATGGGTGACGCTTCGGATCGAGACGTCTGAAGAAGGGTCTCCACCCGAAATATCACCCACTCCTTCTCTCCAGAGATGCTAGAGATGTCCCGCTGGGTTACTCTAGCTAGTTGTGTCCATCTTCGGTTTAAACCAGCACCCGCAGTTCCTTCCTGCACAGTAGCAGAATTAACCATTGCTTTCACAGAAAAAAAACAGGGATAAAGGGGAACAAACTACAGGGTTGCAGATGGCAAGAGCAGGGACACAACAAGCTCAGATAGACACAAAATGCTGGAGTAACTCAGCGGGACAGGCAGCATCTCTGGAGAGAAGAAATGGGTGACGTTTCAGACTGAAGAAGGGACTCGACCCGAAATATCACCCATTCCTTCTCTCCAGAGATGCTGCCTGTCCCGCTGAGTTGCTCCAGCCTTTTGTGTTTATCGTCGATTTAAACCGACATCTGCAGTTCTTTCCTGAACAAAACGCTCACACAGGTCCATTGGCCAAAGAATGGCTTATTTCACTGAGACATTGATTTTATGATGCTTCTGCTTCACTCAGCTCACCTCTGCAGAAGAATAGCCTGATGATGAATAATACTTGGATTCAAACTCGCCCTCACTGGAAAACAACACAAAGAAACCAGATTGTGATGCATGCGATTAAACCGCAAGAAGAAATATTTCACAGAAACTTACTCTATGTATAACTTCCCGTTACATAAAATTTTAAACAGCAAAAGGTGGAACTTCCAAACATCAATTTCTCTGTGTTGGTTCATAAATAATAGAGGCAGAAGAAGGCCATTTGGCCCATCAATTCTACTCCGCCATTCAATCATGGCTGTACGCAAAATTGTGTAGAGTTTTGGTCTCCTAATCTGAGGAAAGACATTCTTGCCATTGAGGGAGTACAGAGAAGGTTCACCAGATTGATTCCTGGGATGGCAGGACTTCCATATCAAGAAAGACTGGATAGACTCGGCTTGTACTCGCTGGAATTTAGGAGATTGAGAGGGGATCTTATAGAGGCTTACAAAATTCTTAAGGGGTTGGACAGGCTAGATGCAGGAAAATTGTTCCCGATGTTGGGGAAATTCAGAACAAGGGGTCACAGTTTAAGGATAAGGGGGAAGTCTTTTAGGACCGAGATGAGAAGATCTTTTTTCACACAGAGAGTGGTGAATCTGTGGAATTCTCTGCCACAGAAGGTAGTTGAGGCCAGTTCATTGGCTATATTTAAGTGGGAGTTAGATGAGGCCCTTGTGGCTAAAGGGATCAGGGGGTATGGAGAGAAGGCAGGTACAAGATACTGAGTTGGATGATGAGCCATGATCATATTGAATGGCGGTGCAGGCTCGAAGGGCCGAATGGCTTACTCCTGCACCTATTTTCTATGATTCTATCTAACTGTCCCTCCTAACCCCATTCTCCTTGCTTCACCCCATAACACCCATACTAATCAAGACTTCTGCCGTAGAAATATCCATTGACCTGGCCTCCACAGCCTTCTGTGGCAACTAATTCCACAGATTCACCACCACAAATTACTGCTTCATCTATCCAACCTTCCCCATTTGCCTGCGGCCCGGTGGCGCAGCGGTGGAGTTGCTGCCTCACAGCGCCAGAGACCCGGCTGCGATCCTGACTACGGGTGCTGTCAGTACGGAGTAAGTACGTTCTCCCCGTGACATGCCTGGGTTTGCTCCGGGTGCTCCGGTTTCCTCCCACACTCCAAAGACCTACAGGTGTGTAGGTTAATTGACATTAGCAAAATTGTAAATTGTCTCTAGTGCGTGTGGGTGGCGTTATTGTGCGGGGATCGCCGGTCGGCGCGGCCTCGGTGGGCCGAAGGCCATGTTTCCACGCTGTATCTCCAAACTAAGCTATTTTATTCTCAATGTACGTAATAGCTTCAAATTGAGTAGATATTGATAAAATATTGCGTGCACTCTTAAAATCCATCCATGATTTGGCGCTAACCCTCACCTGTCTGACTCCAAGGACACTAACGATTCATCCGGGTTTTGTTTCAAGGCAGAGTATCCTTTATTGAATTTTACTAGCCTATAAATGAAAGAAAAGGAACAAAGACATAATGGGTAAAACAAACTAAACGTTATTAAAACCAGCACCTCCCCTGTTGACTTCTTTGAGTCTTTTACTTGAATTTGCTCAATTGTGAGAAGAGACATGAGCGTTTTGTCACATGGACTGAAACGGAGCAAAGGAATTCTTGTTGGGAAACAAGGAATTGCAGATGCTGGTTACACGAAAGGACACAAAATGCTGGAATAACTCAGCAGGAACAAGGAAACTGGAGCACCCGGAGAAAAACCCACACAGGTCACGGGGAGAACGTAACACTGCCAAATAGCAAAAATTATAACCAATAATCAGTACTAGTCCAAATGACTTGGGACATGATGCTGAAAAATAAAAATATGTCTTTCAATCCAATTTGAAGATTTGTAGGTAAATTTGCCTCTGTAAACAGCCTCTTGTGTGTCAAAGAGACTGCGGATGCTGGTTTAAACTGAAGATAAGACACAGAAAAACTGGAGTAACTCAGCATGTCAGGCAAGAAAAGGAATAGGTGACATGTCGGGTCTCGAGAGATGCTGTCTGACCCGCTGAGTTACTCCAGCTTTTCGTGTCTGCCTTGTGTGTAGGTGGACTATTTTCTTTGGTCTATTGTCTAACTGGTGTAAACGGGTGATCGATGGTCGAGGAGCCTGTTGTATCGGCCAAATAATGGCACAAGGGAGATGATTATGTACGGTATGAAGGAAGGAAAAGAAACAACAGGATGAGCGAGAACATCAAAGATATTAATATATCCCTGCAGCTATTACAGCCCACAAGATTTTACCGCATAGAGTATGCTGGGATATTGGGTCAACAGAGTCAAAACCACAATTAGATGAGGAGGCATGGGGGTAGGTAACTTGTTTTGGGCAACTTGTTTTGCTGAAATGCCTCCTCCAATTCCGTCTAACAATTTCAGAGCCGTCCAGGCTTGCCTGCAATTGCTTCAGGCGCCGGCAAACGGGCTCAGATACCGTGCAGGGAGGAACTGCAGATGCTGCTTCACACCGAAGATGGACGCAAAAATGCTGGAGTAACTCAGCGGGACAGGCAGCACCTCTGGAGAGAAGGAATGGGTGACGCTTCAGACTGAAGAAGGGTCTCGACCCGAAACCTCACCCATTCCTTCTCTCCAGAGATGCTGTCAGGCTTAGATACCGAGTCACCCTGCGATGCAATGCTTTCTACCAAACGCGGTTTTATTTGATGGAGGAGATAGCTTTCATTCCCATTAAATTAATTTCCTAAAATATTGCCCATCTGCGGAAGGTAGCGTTGGAGCAGATCAGGATGACTAACCTTTTAGTTCCAGACTTGGGCTGGTGTAAAACTGGACCTCCAGCCATTGCTTTCTTCTTGAGAACCTTCTTGGCCAATTCCCGATGCTTCTCTGCAAAAGGGAAAAGTAAGACAAAATTCAACTTGGACCGTGGTGTAGCTGGTAGAGCTGCTGCCTCACAGCGCAAGAGACGCAGGTACGCTCCTTCCGTGAGGAATTTGCTCCCTGGAACGTCCTTAAAAGGACTTTGAGACTCTTGCCTTCCATCAGAGTGAGGGGGTGCCTGGTGAACTCACTGTGGCGCATGTTCAATTTGTGTTTATTGTGTGTTTTTGTTAATTCTATGTGTGGCTGCAAGGCACGAAATTTCGTTCAGTAAAGGATACTTATACTCCCCGCGACTACCTTTCAGTTGAGTTTTGCTTATTGTCACGTGTGCCGAGGTACGGTGAAAATCTTTTGTTCGACAGAAAGACAACGCACGATGACAGTCGAGCCGCTCACATTGGACAGCTCGGAGCAGAGATTTAAAAGGGTGGAGCTGGAAATCATGCTGCATCACCTGCAGAATTCATCTGGAGGATTGTGTAGGAAGCAACTGCAGATGCCAATTTAAACTGGATAAGTACTGGAGTAACTCAGCGGTTCAGGCAGCATCTCTGGAGAGAAGGAATGGGTGACGTTTCGGGTAGAGACCCTTCTTCAGATGCTGAGTTACTCCAGTATTTTATGTCTGTCTTCATCTTGAGGATTTTTTTATGCTCCATCTTCCAGCAATCTTGTGACCCCGACTCATTATGTCCAATAAAAGGGAAAAATATCACAATAGTTCTCTCGTTCCCACCTAACCACAGCCTATCCTTTTAATGTCAAATTCATGATAATTAAGTGATAATATTGTAGGAAATAGCACTGTATATCCATCCAGGTGAATGGTCCAAAGGGTCTCGACCTGAAACGTCACCTATTCCTTCTCTCCTGACATGCTGCCCATCCCACTGAGTTACTCCAGCTTTTTGTGTCTATCTGCATGGGTTGGGCATTTGTATAAAATAAAAATCGTCCCGTATGTGTGCAGGGAGAGGATGAGAAAGTGGGATTACAAAGAACTGACACGAGACAAATCCTGGCATTGCCAACTGTGTCTCGATGCCAAAAATCAAAATCCACTTGGGCAGCTTGGAAAACACCAATTTAAATACACAATAAAAATAAATAACGTGTATGTTCTCTTCCATTGCTCGTCACGACTAAACCAAAGAACCAAGAAACTTAGATGGACACAAAACGCTGGAGTAACTCAGCAGGTCAGGCAGCATCTCTGGAGAGAAGGAATAGGCGATGTTTTGGATCGACACCCTTCTTCAGAACAGTCTCGGCCCGAAAACGTCGCCTATTCCTTTTCTCCAGAGATGCTGTCTACCTCGCTGAGTTACTCCAGCGTTTTGTGGCTACCTTCGGTTTAAACCAGCATCTGCAGTTGCATCCTACACATAGGCAATCAAGTCAGATCAACTCAAGCGAATAATCTTACTCTGCCAAAGGGAGCCTCCAGGTTCTGAGTTACTCCAGCTTTTTCTGTCCATCCAGGTTAAACCAGCATCTGCAGTTGCTTCCTACGTAAACCAAGGAACTATAGAACGGTTTAAGCTTGTGCAGTGCAAGTGTTCAATCAATGATCTCTCACCTCCAGTAATGAAGGAAATAATTCCTTTCGAAGTTTCAAGACAGATTTCCAATTGCCGCAATATATTTTCTTTTGTTGGTTTGCTCTCTTTTATTGAACAGTTTAATCGCCAAAGTTTCCTCTCAGATTAATTGCCCCAAAGCCAATGCTGTTGATCTTTTTCAAACTAATGCGTTTGAACAACTAGGAAAGCCAGCAATTCATCACCACACAACAACTTGAGAACCTGACCCAGAGTGTAATCTTTTCATTCTTAAATTGCAGCTTTTGGCACAGATTTACTTCTTCAGCGCACGCTGGGAATGCAATAAAGCTTAAGCCGGGAAAGAGCAAACTGAAGCAGACGCAAGGAACTGCAGATGCTGGAATCTTGCGTAGAACACGGTCTACTCGGATTCTTGCACCGATGGCCGAGTTATGTAGAATTCTGACTTTTCCTTGGGCAAGAAATATTGTGAAACACAACGTTTGTATTCAGATTCAGTCCGAATTTGGTAATTTCACGCCACCACACAACACAAAACCACTCCGAATGACAACAGTAACAATATTACCTCACCATCCTTCTGGCACAAGTCCCAAGGACTGGGAGAGGAGCCATTTTAAGCTGTTATTTTAACAGGGTACAGAACAATGATTCATACTTAATGTTCTGAGACCATAATAACAAACATTCTCACTTGATGATACGAGTTACTCACAGAGCCAATTCGTACTTTGCATTTGGCAAGCTTTCAGATCACTATGGGGATTCGAGAGAGAACTAGACCATGGGGGACACGTTGGGTCCCGTCCCCTCAACACGCAGTTGTGGCGGGGGGGGGGGGGGCTGAAGCATCACACACACACACTAACCACCCCCCAAACACACAGGGGAAGGAGGGGAGGGAGGATGGGCGGTGGAGGGAGAGCGAGGGGGAGGAAGGAGGGGAAGAGAGTGGTGGGGGGGAGATAGTGGGGGGGTGGGACGGACGTGGAGAAGTTTAAAAGAGATGTGAAGAGCTAATTTAGCAGATGAAGGGGGTGGGAGATTGCAACCTTCACGTGGTCCGCCCGGTTTCGACGAATGCAATCAACCCGGTGTGCACAATCAAATAAGATCAAATAGAAAAGGTTGTCCGACAACTTTAGGCTGTGCACGCCGTGCAAGCTTTAGGCTGTGCACGCCGTACGCAAGAAGACGACGACGGTAGGAAGCGAACCGACATAGTGACTCCTTTGTGATGTAACCACTGACATTTTATACTGTTGCAATGAGAGCTCAGCTTTATCAGTTGCATCAGTTTATAAGTATTGGCAGTGTACTTGTGTAGGAAGGAGCTGCAGATGCTGGTTTATGCCAAAGAGTGACACAAAATGCTGGAGTAACTCAGCGGGACAGGCAGCATCTCTGGAGAGAAGGAATGGGTGACGTTTCAGGCCGAGACCTTCCTTCAGACTCGACCCGAAACGTCACCCATTCCTTTTCTCCAGGGATGCTGCTGCCTGTCCCGCTGAGTTACTCCAGCATTTTGTGTCTATCATCACTGTTGTACTTAGTGCTTACACAGAGAGATAATAAATCATGACAGTAACTGCCCCATCTCTAAAGTTGACATAGTGGAGGCGCCCCCCCCCAGGCTGGAGAAACTCAGCGGGTGCAGCAGGATCTAAGGAGCGAAGGAGACAGGCAACGTTTCGGGCCAAAACCCTTCTTGAGCTTGCCGACTCCACTGGTTCGGGGGCCGATTCCCTCAGCAGAAGCGAACCAGGAACAAAAAGTCACAAACCCCCACCCTCCCCAATCACACACTGTGCCGGTTTGAGGACATACAATTCCTGCAACGGTACAGGGTCAAAGTCACAGAAGTCCTTACCCAAGTACCCCCCCCCCCCCCCCCACCCCCACCCAAACTACTCGCATTAACTCCCCCTCCCATCCCAAGCAGACCTTTCTGCCCTGGGCCTCTTCCACTGTCAGAGTGAGGCCCAGCGCAAATTGGAGGAACAGCACCTCATATTTCGCTTGGGCATCTTACACCCCAGCGGAATGAACATTGACTTCTCCAACTTCAAGTAACCTCGCTTTCCCTCTCTCTCTGTCCCCCCCCCCCCCCCCCCCCCGACCCCAGTTCTCCGACCAGTTTCACTGCCCTGCTAATTGATTTTACTGATTGTACGCCACCACGTCACCTTCCCCAGCGCTAACAATGAACCCTTCTACATTTTCTTATGGCAGACAAAAGTGCTGGAGAAACTCAGCGGGTGCAGCGGCATCTATGGAGCGAAGGAAATAGGCAAGGCCTGAAACGTCCTTCGCTCCGTAGATGCTGCTGCACCCACTGAGTTTCTCCAGCACTTTTGTCTACCTTCGATTTTCCAGCATCTGCAGATCCTTCTTAAACACTTTGTCTACATTTCCTTATCATTGTCTGCTTTGATCTGTCATTTTCACATCTCATCCTTCCACTGACTCTCAGTCTGTAGAAGGGTCTCCACCCGAAAACATCAATCATTCCTTCTCGCTAGAGATGCTGCCCGTCTTGCTGAGTTACTCCAGCATTTTGTGTCTATCGTTGGTGTAAACCAGCATCTGTAGTTCCTTCAACCGTTTAGGACTGAAGAAGGGTCTCGACCCGAAACGTCGCCTATCTCCTTCGCTCCTTAGATGCTGCTGCACCCGCTGAGTTTCTTCAGCTTTTTGTGTAACCATCTGTAGTTCCTTCCTCTGCAAAGTACCCACACCCTCATGGCTGATGCAGTTTGGGGCAGCTCAAGCAACTCCTCAGGGCAGCATAACACACCGGAACACATCACACACCTGCAGGCATTCAAAGAGCAAATTCAAAGTACCTTCACCCTCAGGACTTCTGCAGAACCAATTATTAAAGGGCATCAGTTTAGAGATACAGCATGGAAAAGGCACTTCAGCCCAGAATGCAGGTTGACCGTCGATCGCCGGTTCACACTAGATCGTTATCCCACTTTCTCATCCACTCCCTACAACACCAAGGGCAATTTACAGAGGCCAATTAACCTCAACCACACTCCACAATTATATAATTCACAGCTGAAAAGCATCAAGGTTTACAATGGGCAAGTGCCCTGTGCTGTGGGTTGGGTGAATCAATAAACCTATTCGTTTGGGAGCATATTGGTACCATCAAGCCTCATGCATTAGGAATGACCACAGGAACCGAAGACTGGAATGTAGCCAACCTTTGAAATAAGATATAGACACTAAATGCTGGAGTAACTCAGCCGGTCAAACAGCATCTCTGGAGAAAAATCGGGTCGAGACCCTTCTTCGGACCGCGAGTCCCCTCGGGGAAAGATATAGACAGCGATGTGGAACAAATGAAGGAGAGCCATGCAAAAAATGAAATAAGATCTTGGATTCGGACAAGATAACACGTGCGAGCGTGAACTATCAGTTTGCCATTGCTACCTACAGCCTGTGAGGTTATACAGCTTATGTAGTGTCCGGGGGACTCGAGTGCATGTACAGCCTCACTTGATCAGCTAGCTTGTGACTCACGTAATTTGAGATGTATTGATGAAGTTCTGGTGCTGGTCGGCAGTTTCTTCTTCTCATTCATCTTGAAGGCGGTCTCATTCTTCCAGCTTTTTGTGTAGCCCTTGAAACGGAACAAATAAGGGAGATGAGAAAACACTCGCTACAAAGCAAGTCACCTCCCTCTAAAAGGCCACTCTGCCCGGCGAAGCTGTTCCTATCATCCAACAGACTGATCTGAGCGCAATCCAAGTTGGGAGGTCATGTTGCAGTTGTATAAGATGTTGGTGAGGCCGCATTGGGAGTACCGTGTTCAGTTCTGGGCACCATGTTACCAGGACTAGAGGGACTGAGCTACAAGGAGAGGTTGCATAGGCTGGGACTCTATTCCTTGGAGCGCATGAGGATGAGCGGTGATCTTATTGAGGTGCATAAAATCAGGAGAGGAATAGATCGGGTAGATGCACAGTCTCTTGCCCAGAGTAGGGGAATTGAGGACCAGAGGACATGGGTTTAAAGTAAAGGGGAAAAGATTTAATAGGAATCTGAGGGGTAGCTTTCTCACGCAAAGGGTGGTGGATGTATGGAACAAGCTACCAGCAGAGGCAGTTGAGGCTGGGACTATCCCAATGTTTAAGAAACAGCTAGACAGGTACATGGATTGGACAGGTTTGGATGGATATGGGCCAAATATGGGCAGGTGGGACGAGTGAAGCTGGGACACTGTTGGCCCGTGGTGGCAAGTTGGGCTGAAGGACTTGTTTCCATGCTGTATCACTCTACGACTCTATAACCTCACCTCCACATTCATGCCAATCCCCAAAATTTACCATCCTGTCCTTATCATAAACCCATCCACCTCAGCCTTAAAGTTTCATAGACTTAGTGCTGGACGTGGAAAAAAAAACCAATCCCTTGACTTAAATGAGTGATCTCTTATTTTAAACAATGATTCCTAGGCCTAGATTCTCTCTCAAGAGACCATCATCTCCACATCTACTGAGTTACTGACCGAGTAACTCATGCTGGGTGTAAAGAGATTCACGGAAGGCACATTGCTCAGAATGCTGTCTGAACAAAGAGCAAGTGAACTAGGGAAATGTTAAACCCCACAATCGAGGGCCGTGAGGTTGCCTCATCCTTGCTGCAATATTAGACTTTAAAGATACAGCACAGAAACAGGCCCTTCGGCCCACCGAGTCCGCGCTGACCAGCTATCACCCCCATACACTAACACTATCCTGCAAACTAGGGACAATTTACAATTTTTTCCCCCCCAAGCCAATTAACCTACCAACCGGTACATGGGTGTGGGTGGAAACCGGTGAAAACACACGCAGGTCATGAGGAGAACGTGCAAACTCGGTACAGGCAGCACCCGTAGTCAGGATCGAACCGGGGTCTCTGACGCTGCAAGGTAGCAACTCTACCACCTCGACCATCTATTAGAAATTCTCCATCGTAGAATGATGCCAGGATAGCATTTCCGCATTCAAATCCAAGGAGGTTTTCTTAAAAAGCAGCTGCATCTGGTTCTACACCCTGGCCCCCTTCCAGGCAACCAAGCCATTGCTTTTTATATTTAACATAACTATTCACAACCATGAGTCAATGTACCTCTCAGCGTCCCAACTTGCCAACTGGAACGTCAACATCTATCAAAACGAAACAGCCGCGTAAAACCTGAGACACAAGGAACTGTGGATGCTGGAACCTTTGGCAAAATACAATTACTGGAGAAACTCACCAAGTCAGGCAGCATCTGTAGAAGGAAGTGGACAGACACCCCATTTTGGGCAGTGCCCTTCTTCAGTCTGATTGTATTAAGTGGTGGTGGGGGGGAAGAGGTGGTACAAAGTGAGATAGGTGGAGATAAACTCAAAAAGCTGGAGTAACTCAGCGGGTCAAGCAGCATCTTTGGAGAATGTGGACATGCGATGTTTCGGGTCGGGACCCTTCTTCAGAATGATTAAGCTTGGGGGGAGAAAGCTGGAAGAGAGGTAGAGGTGGGACAAATCCCGGCAAGTGATAGGTGGATGCAGGCAAGGAAGGGGTTTCAGCGGGACATGGGCCAAACTCAGGAAAATGGGACTAGTTAAGATGTGGCATGGACAGGTTGGACCAAAAGGCACGCTTCCACAGTGCATGACTCCATGAGACAAAAAGAGTGAGATGCGGAGATAAGCATTGAAGAAACGTGAAAAGTGAAGCAGGAGGGAGGAATATGTCTAAAAGGGGACGGGGTGGAAGGGACAGGGGCAAAAGTGCATCCGGGTGGGACACCGATGCTGCCCGACCCACTGACTTCCTCCAGCACTTTGCATCTTCCTTTGTAAACCAGCAAGAGAGAGTTAGATAGAGCTCTAGGGGCTAGTGGAATCAAGGGATATGGGAAGAAGGCAGGCGCGGGTTATTGATTGAGGACGATCAGCCATGATCACAATGAAAGGCAATGCCGACTAGAAGGGCCAAATGGCCTCCTCCTGCACCTATTTTCTATCTGCAATTCCTTGTGTCTGCTGTGAAAAAACAAGTAATTATGTGTAAAGATAGAGCATCTGTTGTCAACAGTTTCAGCAGAATATTTTAAAAGGTGTTTTCATTTACAAGAAACAAGACTCCTCTGATTTTATGGGACTGTAAAGATGATAATCCCAGCTTTGCATTCTGAATCTATCGTTAGAGGTTTAAAGTTCGAGTGCAACAGAAGTGCTAATGAACCATTTTCCAGGAGGGATGTTAATTGCTGCTTTTAGTGTGTTCATGCAGCACAAAAACAGCTCGAGCGCAGATTCAGCAGCTGCAATCAGCCGGCTCCACCCAAACTCATCAAGGATTTGCAGGTTAAGTGGAGAGTGCAGAAGTGACTTGCTCCAAGTATTCAAAATAACGTGAAAAAAAAAAAAACTCCACAGCTAGTCTTGTAGCAATCTTGGGCACCGGGAATACAAGTACATTCATTGCCAAGATGAAGCCCAGAGATGCTGTTCCATAGTCAACAAGTTCAGGACCTACATCAGGGAGAAGATGGCATTCACCTCCCCCCTCCACTCCTTTCAGGGACCCAAGCAGTCCTTCCAGGTCCGACAGAGGTTCACCTGCACCTCCACCAACCTCATCTACTGCATCCGCTGCTCCAGATGCCAGATGATCTATATCGGTGAGACCAAGCGGAGGCTTGGCGATCGTTTCGCCCAACACCTCCACTCGGTCCGCAATAACCAACCCGACCTCCCGGTGGCTCAGCACTTCAACTCCCCCTCCCATTCCGTATCCGACCTCTCGGTCCTGGGCCTCCTCCACGGCCAGAGTGAGCAACACCGCAGGTTGGAGTGAACAGCACCTCATTATCCGCTTGGGGAGTCTGCATCCTCTGGGTTTGAACATTGAATTCTCAATTCTGTTAACCTTGCTGTCTCCTCCCTTTCCCACCTCTCCCTCAGCCCTCGGGCCCTGGAATTCCTCTCTCTCTATCTCTCTCCCTCCACCCTAGTCGCACCAGCTTCTCATTTTCACACCACAAACAGCTTACAATGGCTTGTTCCCTTTATCATTGTTACTTTTTTGCATATCTTTCATTCATTGTTCTTTATCTCTCCACATCACCGTCTATATCTCTCGTTTCCCTGATCCCTGACCAGTCTGAAGAAGGGTCTCGACCCGAAACTTCGCCCATCTCCTTCGCTCCTTAGATGCTGCTGCACCCGCTGAGTTTCTCCAGCCTTTTGTGTAACCCTAGAAAAAAGTCAAAGGCCTTTCTCAATTGCTTGTTGTTGCAGAGGTGGTCGGCCTTGTCAACAAACGTCTGACTGCACTTTGTACATTTAGTTTGGAGATACAGCGTGCAAACAGCCCCTTCAGCCCAGAGTCTGCGCCGGGCAGCCATCACGTACACTAGTTCCATCCCACACACTAGGTACAATTTATAGAAGCCAATCAACCTACAAATCTTTGCTACGTGGGAGGAAAACGCAGAAAACCCTCGCAATCAAACATAGAAAATAGGCCATTCGGCCCTTCAAGCCAGCACCGCCAATCATTGTAATCACGGCTGATCCCCCACAATCACTAGTTCAACAAAGAAACCGTGCCTGCCTTCTCCCCATATCCCTTGACTCCGCTAGCCCCTAGAGCTCTATCTAACTCTCTCTTAAATTCATCCAGTAAATTGCCCTATACTGTCATCGGTGGCAGAGAATTCCACAAATTCACATCTCTCTGGGTGAAAAAGTTTTTTCTCATCTCAGTTTTAAATATCCTCCCCTTTATTCTTAGACTGTGGCCCCTGGTGCTGGACTCCCCTGTCATTGGGAACATTTTTCCTGCATCTAGCTTATCCAGTCCTTTTATAACTTTATATGTTTCTATAAGATCCCCTCTCTTCCTTCTAAATTCCAGTGAATACAAGCCCAGTCTTTCCTCCTATGTCAGTCCCGCCATCCCGGGAATTAACCTTGTGAACCTAAGCTGCACTGCCTCAATAGTAAGGATGTCCTTCCTCAATTTAGGAGACCAAAACTACACACAATACTGTCCAGGGCCCTGTACAACTGCAGAAGGACCTCTTTACTCCTAGTCTCAAATCCTCTCGTTGTGAAGGCCAACATGCCATCAGCTTTCTTCACTGCCTGCTGTACTTGCATGTTTACTTTCAGTGACTGATGTACAAGGACCCCCAGGTCTCGTTGCACTTCCCGTTTTCCTAATCTGACACCATTGAGATAATAACCTGCCTCCTTGTTCTTGCTGCCAAAGTGGATAACCTCACATTTATCAACATTACATTGCATCTGCCCACTCACTCAACCTGTCTAAGTCACCCTGCAGCTCCCTTCCCTTCCTCATTGTCTCCCACCTTCGGTGCAACGATCTCGCTGTAGGTCCTGTCCAGGAAACACTCGTTTTCCCGGATGATCCTGAGGTCTTTCAGTTGTCTCTCCAGTGCCCCAACACGGTCCTGCAGGAGCTGAACCTGGACACTTTCCAGAGTTGTAGCAGCCAGAGGCACCAGCAGTGTCCCTGACCGCCCACATCCTGGAAGCATCGCACTGAATCAACCTACCTGTCATTGCTTCACGGCGTCTCACCGTCTCCAACTTTTAGACATAGAAACATAGAAAATAGGTGCAGGAGTAGGCCATCCGGCCCTTCGAGCCTGCACCGCCATTCAATATGATCGTGGCTGATCATCCAACTCAGTATTCTGTACCTGCCTTCTCTCCATACCCCCTGATCCCTTTAGCCACAAGGGCCACATCTAACTCCCTCTTAAATATAGCCAATGAACTGGCCTCAACTACCTTCTGTGGCAGAGAATTCCACAGATTCACCACTCTCTGTGTGAAAAATGTCTTTCTCATCTCAGTCCTAAAAGACTTCCCCCTTATCCTTTTGCCATAGTCTCCGCCCTCAGCCTCCTCGCCAAAGACTCTCGATTCTCGACTCGCATTTTATTCACAAGGCACTCGAGCCAAATGCTCGCACTTTTCTCACAAGGCACTTCCCTTGACAAGGCCACACCCCTGGAGCAGACCTTGCTAAAATCAGCTAACTTGCCGATTTGCTGATTAAATTCCTCAGCCAATCCCCGCACTCACTCCTTCACCTAGGGAGAACGTACAAACTCCACACAGCACCCAGAGTCCGGATCAAACACGGGTCTCTGGCGCTGTAAGGCAACAACTTCACCGCTGCGCCACTGGTCAAGGCAACCACAAATGTTCTGGCTGCACCATGATAACCAAATAACCTCCAGTTTAGTTTAATTCTATTTATATTAGCAGAACATAAGCTGCAAAGAAGATTTAAGTGACTCTGCAGTGGATTAATGACTGGAAGGAAAGTGATGTGTGTAACTACTTAACCAGAGCCCCACCTGCATCTATACATCTGAGACTTTGGTTAACATGAGAGCATTTGGCGGCACTGGGCCTGTACTCTCTGGAGATCAGAGGGCTGAGTGGGGGCCTCATTGAAACGTACCGAATAGTGAAAGGCTTGGACATAGTGGATGTGGAGGATGTTTTCATTAGTGGGAGAGTCTAGGACTGGAGGTCATAGCCTCAGAATTAAAAGGTGTTCCTTTAGGAAGGAGATGAGGATAAATATCTTTAGACAGAGGGTGGTGGAATTCTTTGCCACAGCCTGTGGAGGCCAAGCCAATGGATATTTCTAAGGCAGAGATGGATAGATTCTTGTTTAGTACGGGCGTCAGGGGTTATGGGGAGAAGGCATGAGAATGGGGTTAGGAGGGAGAGACAGATCAACCATGATTGAATGGGGGAGTAGATTAGGCCTAATGGCCTAATTCTGCTCCTATCACTTATGAACATGATCAATTTTAATCATAATTGACGCCTAATCTTTCACAGTGGTGAAAAGGGGCTCGGTGTAATTCGCCTACGCTATTCCCCTCATGAGTTTATATAACTCTATAAGATCACCCTCCTTTTCCTGCACCCCAGGGAATAAATTCTTAACTTGCCAATCGTCTCCCTAACCTCCTCTGCCTCAGAGGGCGGTGAAGGCCGATTCTCTGGATACTTTCAAGAGAGAGCTAGATGGGGCTCTTAAAGATAGCGGAGTCTGGGGATATGGGGCGAATGCAGGAACGGGGGGGTACTGATTGGGGATGATCAGCCGTGATCACATTGAATGGCAATGCTGGCTCAAAGGGCCTAATGGCCTACTCCTGCGCCTATTATCTATTGCCTAAAGCTCAGGCCCTCAAGTTCTGGCAACATCTTCGTAAATCTTCCACGGACCCTTTTCAGTTTAACAATATTTCCGACAGCAGGGTGACCAAAACTGAACAGAGTTCTTGTGGAACTGTAACATAACATTCCAACTTCTATACTCAATACCCTGACTGCTGAAACTCAAGTTTAGCATCAATGAGCACCCATCTATTGATTTAACCCATCTTCTCTGCTACACTTCTCAACTTTGCTCACGATAAGATTGTGTATGTTACCCACTTGCAGTGGGCAACTATATGGGCATCAAGGATAATACCACAGACTGACCTATCATGCATGCCTGCCGTCAGAATAACAGTGGGTGAGATAGTGGTGGAGATTATAGAGCTGCTGCCTCTCAGCGTACAGACCCAGGCTCGATCCTGACCACGAGTGTGCCCCCAAACTGCCCCCCCCCTTCCCCCAAACAGCCCCCCCCATACAGCCACCCCCTCCCAATACAGCCACCCCCCCTCCCCCATACAGCCCCCCCCCCCCATACAGCCCCCCTCCCCCATACAGCCCCCCTCCCCCATACAGCCCCCCCTTCACCCCCATACAGCCCCCCCCCCTCCCCCATACAGCCCCCCCTCCCAATACAGCCCCCCCTTCACCCCCATACAGCCCCCCCCCCCTCCCCATACACCCTCCCCCATACAGCCCCCCCTCCATGTTCCCCTCACGCCAAGACTGCGAGGGGGGGGGGGGGATACGGGAGCCGCCGCCGCCCCGCCATTACCGAGGGCCCGGCCTCCTGCTCCCGCTCCCGCTGCTGCTGCTGCGGCCACGCGCCGCCCCCCGGCCGCTGCAGCTCCAGCGCCTCCATCGCGGCGCGTCGCCCGCACTTCCGGTCAGCCGGCCGCTCCGGCCCCGCCCTCTAGTGACGTATGCTATAGACCCCGCCCCTAGTGACGTGTGCTATAGACCCCGCCCCCCTCGTGACGTACGCTATAGACCCCCGCCCCCCCAGAGACGTGTTCTGAAGACCCCGCCCCCTAATGCAGTGTCCTACAGACCCCGCCCCCTGGAGACGTCACTAGCGACTCCGCCCCGGAAACATCACTAGAAACCCCGCCCCCTATTGACGTGTCGTATTTACCCCGCCCCCTAGTGACGTGTATGTAGACCCCGCCCCCTGGAGACGTGTCTAGAGACCACGCCCCCCCTTGTGACTTCACTAGCGACCCCGCCCCCTCGGAGACGAAAAATAGAGATTCCGCCTCCTGGTGACACGTGATAGAGATAACGCCCGCCCCCCCATGACGTAATTCCGTCCCCGCCCCTCACGACGCGTGATAGAGTCCCCGCCGCAGTGACGTCTGACTGAAGCCCCGCCCCGTTGTGACGTCTATTACTGTCCTCGCCCCCCCATGACGTCGCGGAGCTCGGCCCCCCGTAGACCCCGCCCTGTTGTGACGTCTATTACTGTCCCCGCCCCCCCATGACGTCGCGGAGCTCGGCCCCCCCGAAGACCCCGCCCCTTTGTGACGTATATTACTGTCCCCGCACCCCCCGCCCAACTACTCTCTCATCTCCTCCACCCTCTAGAGAGGAGATACAGGAGCTTAAAACCTCAGATGTCCTCTACGGGTGTTAGAGGTCATGGGGAGGTGGCAGGCAGGAGAATGGAGCTAGGAGGGAGAGATAGATGAGTCATGACTGGATGGCAGAGTAGACCTGATGGGCCGAATGGCCTAATTCTGCTACTATCCCTTACAAACATGATTTAAGAACAGCTTCTTCCCCAGTGCTGTCAGACTCCTGAATCCATCACCCCTTTCACATCGAAGATAGAGACAAAAAGCTGGAGTAACTTGTCTGAAGTGATTGATCTTCCAAAGGGTCTCCACCCGAAACGTCACCCATTCCTGCTCTCCAGAGATGCTGCCTGTCCCACTGAATTACTCCAGCGTTTAAGAAGGAACTGCAGATGCTGGAAAATCGAAGGTAGACAAAAGGCTGGAGAAACTCAGCGGGTGCGGCAGCATCTATGGAGCGAAGGAAATAGGCAACGTTTCCACAATAGTGTTTACACAGTACATTTTTAATAAAACTAATGAAACAATGAGATAATGAAATATAACAAATCTTAACTCTTGCATGAGGGGGCCTGTGATAAATATTGGGGGCGTGGAGGAGAATATGGACAGAGTAGAACATAGGGTTGATGTAAAACATAGGTTAATGTAAATGGATGTTTGATGGTTGACACAAACTCAGTGGGCCGAAGGGTCTTTGTCCATGTTGTGTGATTCTGCCTTCATGGCCTCTGCTGGCGCTGTTCTTCAACTGGGCATTAGATGGCAGAAAGAAACAAATTCTCATTCAACATTGACACAAAATGCTGGAGTAACTCAGCGGGTACAGCAGCATCTATGGAGTGAAGGAAATCCTCACCGACTGAGTTGCTCCAGCACTTTTGCCTACCTTCGATTTTCCAGCATCTGCAGTTCCTTTTTAAACAACCCCTCAAATCTATGTAGTTCTGAGTTTATTTGAAGTTGTGGTGTTTAATGGCTGTAAGGAATAAGCTGTTCCTGAATCTGGACGTTACAGTTTTCAGGCTCCTGTACCTTCTTCCTGATGGCAGGGGTGAAGTGAGAGCGTGGCCAGGGTGGTGTGGGTCTCTGATGATGCTGGCTGCCTTTCAGCATGGCAAGTCAGGATGGCCGAGCGGTCTAAGGCGCTGCGTTCAGGTCGCAGTCTCCTCTGGAGGCGTGGGTTCGAATCCCACTTCTGACACATTTTTAACATAAGTTGCACTTATGTGTAATGACAATAAAAGATATTATTTTTGATTCCTGTAGACTCCTGTAGATCCCTTCGATGGTGGGGAGGTCAGTACCCGTGGACTGGGCAGTGTTCTTTGCCTTTTGCAAGTCTTCTTTGTATGAAGTCTGACATCGACACAAGGAACGGCAGAAGCTGGAACCTTGAGCAAGAAACATTAAGTGCCCGAGTAACTTAGCAGGTCGGGCAGCACCGCTGGAGAACATGGATAGGCGACGATTCGGGTCTGGATCCTTATTCGGAGATCCTACCTGACCACCTGGGCTACTCCAGCACTTGCGTTCTTCCCTCCACTAAGGATGGGACCCAACCTAAAACGTTATATGCCCTTTCCCTCCACAGATGCTGCCTGACCCGCTGAGTTTATCCAGCAGCATTTTTTACTGAAGATTCCACATCTGCGGTTTCTTGCATTTTCCGCAGTAATACACCAGTAATACACCAGTAATACAAGTTTAGGCTATTTGTCATCTAGGTTTTGCTTTGAAATAAATATGGTGAAATAAGTTGCAGTTCCACCCATCTGTTCTCATTCAGTAATCCCAGAGTGACTCACTGTATTGGCTGGGACATTCAACAGAGTTAAAAAAGTAATTTGGGAAATTCCCTGCCATTTTTCACATTAAGCACACAGACTGACACTGTATCCTAACCATGGGACAACCAAATCCAACTTTGTCACCTCTCTACCTCCGTCTCCTCCTTTAGGTGCAGTGTCATTGACTCATACAATGTGGAAACAAGTCCTCCGGCCCAACTTGCCCACACCGGCCAACATGTCCCATCTCTACACTAATCGCACCTGCCCGCGTTTGGCTCAAATCCCTCCTATCCACGCACCACTGAAAATCCCTCCTATCCGTGCATCTGAAAACTGTAATGTCCAGGTTGAGGAACAGCTTCTTCCCTTACAGCCATCAGGCTATTAAACATTACAACATCAAATAAGCTCTGAACTACAGACTATTAGTGTTATAATTATTATTATTGCACTACTGTTTGATTTTTGAGTATGTGTGTATATGTATGTGTACTGTATATATATGTGTATGTATATATATGTGTACTTGTGAGAATGTGTATATTTACACACACTGAACTTTTTTCGCTCTCTCGTTTATTATATTGTTTATAGTGTACTATGCTTACATATTGGTTTGTGCTGCAGCAAGTTGGCTATCAAACACTCGTGAGTCTCTTCCTATCTAATTATTTCTCAAATGTTGCAATAGCCCCTGCCTCAACTACCTCCTCTGGCAGCTCATTCCATACACCCACTACCCTCTATGCGAGAAATTTACTCCTTGGGTTACTATTAAATATTTCCCCCTCGATCTTAAACCTTGAGTCCTCTGGTCCTCGATTCCCCTATTCAGGGCAAGAGACTCCGTGCATCTACCCGATCTATTCCTCTCACGATTTTGTACGCCTCTATATGATCACCCCTCGCCCTCTTGCGCTCCAAGTCCTAAACTGCTCAACCCTCGTCCTCCACCTTTGCATGGGCACAGAAGACCCTCCAACTACAAAAAATGAATTATCAGTTCTTCTAAGCAATCAAGACAGTGATAATTCAAAAAAACGCAGTATGGCAAATGGCCAAAGAGGAATTGTGCCGCTGGAACACGAAGCTGAACTCAAGTTGTATCATGAGAACAGCAACAGTTCTCCACATTCTTGTGGTTACTGTAACTTGGATGAACCTTATGTTGCAATTGATCAATTTCGCTCAAGGCATGCATTGTGTAATGTGTCGGAATGAATTGCAGACACTGGTTTAAACTGTAGACACAAAAAGTTGGAGTAAGTCAGCAGGTCAGACAGAATAGTCATAGATTGATACAGCATGGAAACAGGCCCTTCGGCCCAACTTGCCCATACTGGCCAGCATATCTCAGCTACACTAGTCCCACCTGCCCGCCTGGAGGGATCCATATCCCTCCAAACCTGTCCCATCCATGTACCAGTTTCTTAAATGTTGGGATAGTCCGAGCCTCAACTAACTCCTCTGGCAGCTTGTTCCATACACTTGCCACCCTTTATGTGAAAACGTTACCTCTCAGATTCCTATTCAATATTTTCCCCTTCAACTTAAACCTATGTCCTCTTGATCCTCGATTCACCTACACTAGGCAAGGGACAGCCTACTCAACCTCTCCCTGTAGCTCCGACCCCTTCTAGTCCTGGCAACAACCTCGTAAATCTTTTCTGCAGCCTTTCCAGCGTGACAACATCTGCCCTACAACGTGGTGCCCAGAACGGAACACAATACTCTAAATGTGGCTTCACCAACGTCTTATACAACTGCAACATGGTCTCCCAGCAATTATATTTATTTATCAATTTTTTTCTGATTTGATGAAGTTATTTGAATTCCTTCAAACTACGTGACAAAGCAAAATCTCGATTGCCAGACACACCAGCCTGGAGCAATTTGCAATTTTCCGTAGTTATTTTTTAACACATTCCCTGGATAACATTAATTGTTCAGTTCTGTCAGATCTCAGAAAATGATCTAAATCAGGTCCAAGGTGGTTATCAGCATCTGTCTCACACCTGGCAAACTAATAACCCTTTTACCTAATTCAATGGACATTCTCAAATCCTTGCATGACTTTACCCCTCCCTATCTGTCATCCGATCCTGTTCTAACAACTTTGTAAGCTGTGCAGATTGTTAACAACATCAGCGATGTAGTGGTGCTGGTCTCCGTCGGGAACGGTGACGGACGCACCACATATCTCCGTCCTCCAGTTCCTGCGGACTTCCGCCGCTGGAAGTATCGGATGTTGGTGCGTGTGCGCTGTATCATCATTCCTTACAATGCTGTGTACGACAGTGATCGCAACTTCTACTGAAGTGTGGATGGCCGTTGGCTCGCCAGGAGCTCACCCGCCCTTTAACGAGCCCTTTAACAAGTCTTGTTTTTGGTCCTGCTGGGGTCCACAGCCCCCTCCTCACCTGGCAAACCAGGCGGGGGAGACGGTCTAGTCGCCGACTATCCGACCATGGAGCGGGTGGCACGGGATTACATGGTACCCGCGGCGGGGGGAACAGCCAGAACTGGTCAAAGATCAGAAAATTGCCAGAACCAAAGATCTAAATTTCCCTTCCACAGCAGTTTTTTACCTCTGTTTTTCTCCTCTAGTCACTACTTACAATCTACCATGTTTGGACTTACAATCCACGTGCTTTGAACTGTGTTGCCCTGATATCACCTGCTATACTTCTTCTCATTTGATTCGGTGTCAAATGAGTCCTAATTTCAACATAGAACAGTACAGCACAGAAACGGGCCCTTTGGCCCACAATGTTTGTGTTGTACATGATGTCTGATCTTCTCTGCCTGCACGTGATGCATATTCTGCCAGTTCCTGCACATCTAAAAGCCTCTTAAACGCCACTATCCTATCTGCCTCCACCATTACCCTTGGCAGCGCGTTCCAGGCACCCACTACATGTATATAGAACAAAGAACATAGAGCAGGTTTGCACTTACAATCCACCTGCTTTAAACCATGTTCCCCTGATATCCCCTGCTATAAACTATTCCTAATTTCAATTTCAACTTATGTTTTCACCAATTTAATTATTTTTTAAACTGAAAAAGATTACGCATGATGCCTGATCCGCTGAGTGTTTCCATCCCTTTGTAAATTAATTCCTTATTTAAACCCATCATCGGCTCTGACCTCCCTACCATCGAGGGGATCTAGCACAGTCGGTGGCTCAAAAAGGCTGGCAGCATCATCAAGGACCCACACCATCCTGGCCACACACTCATCTTCCCGCTGCCTTCAGGTAGTAGGTACAGGAACCTGAAGACTGCAACGACCAGGTTCAGGAATAGCTACTTCCCCACAGCCATCAGGCTATTAAACCTGGCTCGGACAAAACTCTGATCATTAATAACCCATTATCTGTTATTTGCACTTTATCAGTTTATTTATTCATGTGTGTATATATTTATATAATGGTATATGGACACACTGATCTGTTCTGTATTCATGCCTACGATGTTCTGTTGTGCTGAAGCAAAGCAAGAATATCATTGTCATTCTCTTGAATCTTGAATTGTTCAAATTGGTCTTTCATCTCTGGGTTATTGTGGCGGCGCTGTGGAAAATGTTTTACAGAACACCAAACGCAATTCATTACACGCTTCCATTGGGTGACTTTATGCTCTCAACCTGTTGTCTCAATAATACCACTCTTGGAAAGCAGGTAACTTGCTTGCACTGATATTTGGCCTTGGTTTGTGTTATGACCATTGCATCAGGAGAAAATTCAACAGTAGTTCTTAATACACCAATGTATTACTCAGCTAAAATTGTGTGTATGTACCTTATTGCCCCTGACTCTTAATGTATAAGATGGAACTGCAGATGCTGGTGTACACAAAAAATAGCCGGAGTAACTCTGCGGGTCAGGCTGCATCTCTGGAGAAAAAGAATAGGTGACGTTTCATGTCGAGACCCTTCAGAGTCGGATGAAAGGTTCTCGCCCCAAAACGTCACAAGTTCTTTTCCGCCAGAGATGCTGCCTGACCGGCTGAGTTACTCCAGCGTTTCGTGTCTCTTACGCAAGCAAAACCGAACAAACGCAAGTCAACACTCAGGCAGCACCCTGCCTATTATTTCAGGACGTGAAAAAGATCATTTCACACCTTCCAAGAAAAAAGGCAGGGAAAAAATTGCCAGTGCATTTAACCTGCAGATCACAATAAGAGGAAATACGTTAGACAGATGCAGTCTATTAACAGCTCAAAGGAAACCACAGAGAAACTGTTATGATGAAATACCACTTACTTATTAATTTTAAATGAGTATCTTTTCAGCCAACCGTCATCAATTTTTTAGCTTGTTATCTCTTTGATACTTGAAGAGACTCAATTTTTTATAGGTCAATGTGGAAGCAGAGCAAAAATGGGACGACATTAAAACAGCTCTTCAGACCCAGCATTCTCATTGAAACATCTACATCCCCTCATGTGATTCAGCATAAACAGGAAGGCTTTGGTGATAACCCACGTCCTGCAGTTTTGGTGAAGAGTAAATGGCCTGTCCCACTTTCACGTCCTAATTCACAACCATTTTTTACCCGTGGACATTTTTCATCATATTAGAAAAACGCCCCGACCTACTTGATGCCACGAGCACCTACGACTAGCATCATGGACCCGAAACGTTGCCTATTTCCTTCGCTCCGTAGATGCTGCCGCACCCGCTGAGTTTCTCCAGCACTTTTGTCTACCTTCGATTTTCCAGCATCTGCAGCTCCTTGTTAAACACTAGCATCACGGTCTGCTATGACCTACCTACGACCTCGTGACGACCACGCTGCGAGTATGAGTCAAGGGCAAACTCGTCAGAGGTCGTGAAAGTGGGACAGGCCCTTACCAGCGAAGCTCTATGAAAAAGCAATGAACCCACACATCGCGGTGTTGTGAAGGTGGAGGTTCAAAACTCGCTGACAACCAGAGCAAGTTCAGAATTACATGGGTTTTCTGGACTGCAAGAGAATTTCAAATGTGGTTCCAAATGCAGGTTTCTGCTGCAGCTATCATTTGCAACTCAAGCTTGACGTTCTTTGTGGTGTTTGTTGATTGGGGCATTAGGATGTTGCGGTTCACATTATGAGGGTTTCACCAATTTACAGGAAGCAGGAAATGCCCATCTATAATGTACTTTGGTAGTGTGGTCATTGTAGAGATATGGGTAAGTGTATTGTGCCTGTCTCTCTCCCTCTCTCACACACACACACAGACATATTCTGGCTCCTCAACACTCAAACTTCGTCCTCCCTCTCTCTTGATCATTTGTCTCCATATCTCAAAGGGTCGTGCAGTAGTAGAGTTGCTGCCGTACAGCACCAGAGACCCGGGTTCGATCCTGACAATGGGCGCTGTTTGTACAGAGTTTGTACATTCTTCCTGCGACCGCGTGGGTTTTCTCCAGGCGCTCCAGATTCCTGCCACGGTTGCTCGTTACCCCAGAAGGAAGCAGCCCCCCCATGCCAACCAAAGCCTACAGCCTAGCCCAGAAAACCAACTGCTCAATACTCCACAATGACCTTACGACGTAGGATGCTGGTGTTCCATGGACAGACAGGACGGTACTAAGTTGCAATTAAGATGCAATCTTCAGCCCATTCAAGTGTGTACGTTATCATCCATCACAGGCAACCCAGTCTCCAGTTACCTTTCACCCACTTGCCCCAAGCACAAGAGGCACTTGTTACCAAAGATCCTATAACGAGCAAGATAGTCCACTCAGCGAAAAAGATGTAGTACGGTCATGGGCAGATTCATGGGTAATTTCCGTAACCGGCCCCATTTCCGTAACCGGCTTCCGTCTCTGCACCAAAGATCCCATAGGATACTAGTGCGGAGACGGAAGCCGGTTACGGAAACATCCTCGTAAAAATAAAAGTTATTTGATAAAAATCTTCTCCTCATTTTCAGAATTTTAATTTATTAACACAAATCGTTCCCCCGCAATGTTGATTACACTGCGTACTACACGTCAGCCCGTTGCATTTAGCAGGAGTGGTCCGCTATAGGATCTTTGCTTGTTACCACCACCATCGAACGTCAACAGAAGCTGCTCACGGGCAATTTCCAATCCATGTATATCTGGGGCACGATACAAAAGTCTGGAGTTTTGGCTACGGCCCCACCATCGCAGCCTTGAAACTTTGTTCCTTTGGCAGTGAGCAAAACAAGGTGGGTGCACCTCCTGTGAAAACCAGGGAGAAATAGTCTGAGGGGTCCCAACCCAAAACGTCACCTGTCCATTGCCCATACTGCAGATCCACTGAGTTGCTTCAGTACCTCTTGTTTTTGCTAAAGATTCCACCATCTGCAGTCTCTTGAGTCTCCAGGGATAGTCTTCATGTTACAGCTTTGCCACATAGAACAAGTTCATATGGTGCCTCTGTTACTACCCCTGTAAGTGATTAACCCCAATCTTTTCCAGTGTTAGAGAAAGCCTTCAGTTTCCTCAAACTCTGTAGCAGCATTCCACAGCAAACAGTTTTACATCTCCCATCTCTGAAAGTTATGGATCAATGCCCAAGAGGACTGCAACCGATCTCCAGAAATCATTCAGATGGATAGAAAATAATTCAATGTTTCCAAAGCCCTGGATCACTAGACAGAAGCAGAATTAGTGGAGTCAGGGGACATGGGGATAAGGCAGGAACAGGGTACTGATTGGGGACGATCAGCCATGATCACATTGAATGGCGGTGCAGGCTCGAAGGGCTAAATGGCCTACTCCTGCACCTATTGTCTATAATATGAAAAGACCTTCAAGTCTGCTGCACCATACAATCATGGCTAATCTAATTTCCCCTCTCAACCCCATAATCATTGATGCCCTTGCTAATCAGAAAAACAATCAATTTTCACATTAAAAATACAATGACTTGACCTCCACTGCTGCTTATGGCAATGAATTCCAGATTCACCACCCTCTGGATAAATAAATTCCTTCTCATCTCCATTCTAAACACACATCCTTTGATTCTGAGGCAGGAGGAATAGAAACATAGAAAATAGGTGCTGGAGTAGGCCATTCGGCCCTTCGAATGGAAGGAGAGAGAAAATTTAGAAGTTGCCTAAAATTAGAAAATTCAACGTTCCTACCGCTGGGTTGTGGGCAACCCAAGCAAAAATGAGGTGCTATTCATCAAATTTGTGTGTGGCCTTACTCTGACAGTGAATGGAGGAGGGCTAGGACAGAAAGGTCAGTATAGGAATGGGAAGGAGAGTAAAAATGGTTCGCGGAACATAGAAAACAGGTGGGCCATTTAGCCCTTCAAGTCAGCACTGCCTTTCAATATGATCATGGCTGATCATCCAAAATCAGTACCCCGGTCCTGCTTTCTCCCCATATCCCTTGATTCTGTTAGCCCCAAGAAGCTACATCCAACTCTCTCTTGAATACAAAAAAAGGGGACCCAATCGGCCTTGGCGGGGCAAGTGCGAGTGGTCCCGCGAAGCGGTCGCAGCGTCGATGCTTGGTCTCGCCGATGCACAGGAGAGTAAATCGGTGCAGTGGATGAGGCTCAATAATTAAACCAACATTTACTCAAAACTTTGCTTACAAATATTTCTTACTGATTTTCAGTCATCGACGAGGTGGGTGAAAGCAAACTCCTCAGATTCTTCTCAAAATAGTGTGAACAAGCTACCCAAATCGGTTACATCTGTTAAAGACAGCATTGGTATGAACATTGACAAGTTGAAGCTGCTGCCACCTGGAATTACTAGTGCTTTGGCAGCCCAGACTTTGACGGGGGGAATGATCGTGCTAGCATTATCAATGGGATCATGATCAGTGGGTGCGGCAACGAAGCAGATGGTTCGACCAGCCCCGACCCAGGGTCCGATCGCTCGGCGCGGGGGAGCTGAGATCCCCCCCCCCCCCCCCCCCCCCCATGCTGGAGCTTGATCACCCCAATGCGGAGGGCCCGAACGCCGCCAGCTACAGGGGTCAGGATCGTCCCGTCAACGGAAGACACGGGGCCCCCGCCAGCTGGCGGACAAACAAGAGAAGAGATTGAACTTTTTTTTTTGTTCCTTCCAACACAATGAGGAATGTGGAGGAGTCACTGTGGTGGATGTTTATGCTAAAATGTACTTGGTGTGTTTTGTTGCTTTTTATTGGTATGACTGTATGGCAAATGAAATTCCTCGTATGTTGCAAAACATACTAGGCTAATAAATTGAATATGATTGTGATGATATAAATCTGTTCAAACAGCAGGTATCAATGTATCAGGCCACTGTTTATTGAACTGAGTTCATAGGGAAACAGAATACATACAACAGAACAGAATTAAATGTCCGATAGTAATATTTCACACTGTATCTTGTATCATTGTACAATCACATCAAATGAAGGTCTGGAAACCGTCTGGAAGAGAAAAAGATGTTGAATAACGTCAGGCAAATTCCTTTTGATCTCACTTAAACTGAACAAAGTTGCCAATAAATAAAGGAAACCAGTCATCACAAGGCAATAGAAAACAGCAAGGATATTGTGTGCAGGATGGAACTGCAGACGCTGGTTTAAACCGAAGATAGACACAAAAAGCTGGAGTAACTCAGCGGGACAAGCAGCATCTCTGGAGAAGGATCTCGACTCGAAACGTCGCCCATTCCACCTCACCAGAGACGCTGCCTGTCTCGCTGAGTTACTCCAGCTTTTAGTGTCTATCAAGCATACTATCTTCCCGAGACTTAGTTCCACACATGGTAATAAATAAAGCACAACACAGTGCTGGAGCAACTCGGCAGGTCGGACAGCATCTGTGGAGGGAATATTAAAGAAACTCGCGTTTCTGTTTAATGCAGTATAATATCCCAAGGTGATTCATAAGAGAAAACCGAACTTATCCAACCACGTGAGTGAAAATCAGAACTTCCAAACGTAGGTTAATAAGGGAGAAATAGAAGAATTAGGGAGAAGCATTAAAACTAGGAACAAAGTTCTTGTGTACGGGGGGTGGGGGGCTTGGGGAGTTGAAAGTCCAGCAGGTATTTTAATATGAAGAATAATCCATAGTTAGCCCCATATATTTATTTTAAGAAAGAGCAAAGGAGTATAGAATATAGTAGGATTGAGAAAAATCTTTCCAAACATGACTGAATCTAATAGCTCATCACTTGTGCAGGTACATGGTCTCCTCAGCAGACACACCAAATGAAAGCTAAATTTCGCACAAGTCCAAATAGTCTCTCGCATTTCAACGAGAACCACATTAGAGGTCTGCGACATTAAACCAGGACGAACCCGGCATTCTCTGTCACTTCATGCGGGGAGATTTTGCATCACGCTGTGCAATCATCGTGTGGAAACAGTCTTATTTTCTTGAACAACTATGATCTTTTCATAGGAATGCGTGCAAGTTGACAGTTTGACAGAGCAAGTTGACCAGGCGTGGGGAAGATCAATGGACAATGGAGGACCGCCGTGAAGAATGGTGGGGGAAGAACAAAGGGGGAACTGGCGCATGGCAGGAATTTGTAACGTTGTACGTGCCCTTTATATGCCGACTATTTGCATACCGTGGGTAAGCAAGCAAAGAATTTCACTGTGACTTGTCACATGCGACAATAAAGTATTCAGTTCAAGTTCACAGACAGATCCTAAAAATGGTTAGGTTTGCCATAATACGCCTTAAAATGACATGTAAAAGTGCTACATTTCACATAATTTTGTTTGCAGGAAAAGGGAACTGCAGACGCTGGAATCTTGAGCAAAAGACAAAGTGCAGGAGGAATTCAGCACGTCAGGCACCACCTGTGAGGGTATGGATGGGCGACGTTTCCATTTGTGACCCTTAGAGTCAGTCATACAGCGTGAAAACAGGCCCTTCGGCCCAACTAGCCCACGCTCTTCAGACTCATTTCTTCCGAGGCCCGAACTGAAATCACACATCCATTCCCTCCACAGATGCTGCCTAACCCCAAGTTACTCAAACACTGTGTGTTTTACTTAAGTTGTTCAGAACCAGATTTGATCTTGAAACAGCAGTAATAAAGCAACCAGAATTTTATTTTTGCAGGCTGCCCTGATAAATCTGGACACAATGACATTCTCAGTCCCACCTACAGATCTGCCGTCAGCTGAAATGGCTGCACCTCAAGGATCCAGGCACAAAATAAATGATGCAACAACCATAAGTACAGATTGCATGGGTCATACAAGCCTGGTTATTAAATGTCAGTAGTCTTAGTTGGGAGGGCACGGTGGTGCAGCTGTAGAGTTGCTGCCTTACAACGCTGGAGACAATGGTTCTATCCCGACTGTCTGTACGGAGTTTGTACGTTCTCCCCGTGGGTTTTCGCCGAGATCTTCAGTTTCCTCCCACACTCCAAAGACGTGCAGGCATGTAGGTAAACTGGCTTGGTATAAGTGTAAATTGTCCCTACTATGTTGGATAGTGTCAATGTGCAGTGATCGCAGGTCGGTGCGGACTCGGTGGGTCGAAGGGCCTGTTTCCGCGTTGTATCTCTAAACTAAACTAAGAGGTTGGCATTTTTGAATGATCACAGGCACAGAAAGCAATCTAAATTTGGTTGAAGATAGACGCAATGCATCAAGCAATTACTTTCCATTCAGTGCAAGGGTTGAATCACAAGCTCCAACAATGTATTCCACTTGGCTCAAGAAGCATCTAATATCAAATTATTCTTTGCCTTATTGAAAAGTAGTAATGTTGCTTGATTCTGAAGTTTCACCGAGAAAGCAATATTTTAGACTGAGTCATCTGCAACAAAAACCATTAATTACATGAAGATGTCAAATTACGCAATGGTCTAGAAAGGTGGAGTAGGAATCATTTTTTATTGAGGCGACAGTATCTTTAAAAATCTAAACGCTAGTGGAATAAATGAGAAATCTATACCAAAGTCAACATGTTTTTTCGGAGCCATTTCATTAAAAACAGACAAGTAATTGATGAAAGCAATTGATGAAATTTCCAACTCATTAATAAATGTATCACCTTCTCTAGATTACCCCATTACAAGTAAAGAATGGCGACTCAGTCAGCACACCCATGGATCATTTTCAATGAAGCCTTGAAACTTTTCCACTACAAAAGTCAACAAGTAAGAACATAGCGAACTGCTTGTGCAACTCGATAGATACAAAATTCTAGTGTAACTCAGCGGGACAGGCAGCGTCTCTGGAGAGAAGGAATGGGTGACGTTTTGGGTTGAGACCCTTCTTCAGACACTTCGAGCCAAAACGTCACCCATTCCTTCTCTCCAGAGATGCTGCCTGTCCCGCTGTGTTACTCCAGCATTTTGTGTCTGTCTTCAGTTTAAACCAGCATATGCAGTTCTTTCCTGCTAATGTAACTCAATGGGTCAGGCAGCACAGTGGAGGCAAAGGGATGGTTGTCAATTCAAGACCAGGAACATTGACTATCCCTCTGCCTCATGAGCTGAGTGCCTCCAGCAGTTTGAGGTTTTTTTTTGCTCCAGATTCCAGCATGTGCGGTTTCTTGCACCTCCAAGACTTTAAGAGTGTCTGAATGCATTAAAAGATGAAGCTCTTACATGCATTAAAGCTCTTAAAAATAGCTGATTCACTCAGGGGATATGGTGAGAAGGCAGGAACAGGGTACTGAATGTGGATGATCAGCCATTATCACAGTGAATGGCACTGCTGGCATGAAGAGCCGAATGGCCTACCCCTGCACCTATTGTCTATCAGGAAGAATCCAAAGACCGGGATCATTCCAGCTTTGTGCACATGGGGATATAGATTCTGAATTTCTGAAGGCTAACAGACCGTAATATGGGATCAAGTTAAACTCCATAAATCAATTGAAAATAATTTAAGAGTTTAACATATCTTTTAGCTCAGTATTTTCCACAGCTAATTATTCAGATTTCACTTTCTGTAGATGACTGTGTATGATTGTGGCTTAGTGTTAATTATTGTCTGATAGCACATGTTATTACATTAAGGCCACCATATAAATAAAGACTATTTGCTATTATAAAATAGACTCCAACTATTTTTTTGGTGGCCAATCCAGTACATGATTTTATTCTTACACATGATTTTATTACTTAAAAATACAAATTTGAAATTTTGCACATCTCCTCATAACATTAAATCGGTTGAATCATACATTTATTTAATCAGTGCTATTTCTAAACTCACCAAAGTATAATATTATAATTTGTCTAGACCTATCTCCTCTGGGGTAGGAATTCCGAGTTCAGTTAGCGTGGGCCGGAGTTCTTGAATAATGTACGGATAGATCTCTTTGTGAGGTCCGGCTTTATCCTGCAAAATTGAGAGGTCAACATTAATTCAGCCATATAATGCCATAAACCTGACGACAGCAGAACTCCAATAATCTGCCGTACAAATATCCAGCATACTGCCTCCTGCAGTCCGAAATGTGAGCAAGGGTAGGTGGCCTGAACGGAGGTAGCAAACACTGGCGGGTGAGGTGGGGGTGGGGGGGGTCAGCAAACACTGGTTGGGTTTGTGGTCTGTTCTAGGGTATGAAGTTCTTGCATGTTTCAGCTCGCTTTGACAAATTGAAATATACACGCTGAAACTTACCAGGTTCCACTTCCTGCTGCTCTTTAAACTCCCTTCAAACTCAGGGGGTTCTACTGATTTTTTTTCTCTTATATTACTGTGCAACGTTAAGTGAAAAGATTACACTGAGGAGGTGCCAAATTACTGCACAGCTCGGGCACCAGCATTTGCATGGTTATATTATGGACGAAAAGAGGTGGCTTATTCCGATACAAGTAAACAGCTTATTTCAACTTAAAGCAGCAATTCACCAGCGCCAACACCGGAGCTACCTTTTATTCTAAATTCACTTGGACATTAAAGTCACTCCCTTCTGTTTTCACCCTTCGTGGAAAAAAATGCATATGTTGAAATCCAAACAGGGTGCCTTTGTTTTCTGCAAGAATATCATTAATCGTTTGATCCAAGAATATGCCAATTCTGGGGAAAGCCATATTGCCAATTCTAAAGGGTATTAAGAATCAATTGCATAGCGTAAGACTGCAGGCAACGGCACCACAGGGGAGCAGTGTCAGTGGTGCGTAGATTATTTGTTGTTTGCTTGCAAGGTGCACAGTGGAAATGCAGGGAATAGTCGGGTCAAATCTGAGGGAAGAAAAACAGAGTTAAACGGTCTCCAATGAGGTAGACGGTAGATCAGGACTGCTCTCTAGTTGGTGATGGGATGGGTCAGTTGCCTGTAATAACTGGAAAGAAACTGCCCCTGAATCTGGAGGTATGTGGCTTCACACTTCGGTACCTCTTTTCTCAGGCTTCAGACAACAAGTCTCGTCAGCACAGCAACAGAAGGGCTCCGATTCCGAGGTGGGCAAATGAAGACATGAAGTGCAGCATAGCCAGGAGAGAAAATGGGCTCACAGTAAAGTATCACAGACATTCAGTATTTGCATCACTTAGCAACTTGCAAGAGGTTACATTTTTAAAGCATCTGAGCAATAAATAGGATATCTGCATTGCAGATCGAAACAGGATGCAGCAACCAAAATTGCCTCCATTTTATAACTCTGCAAAAAAAAAAAAAAAACTACACTATTCTCATGTGCAAACTTAATATCTCACCCAGATATCAACACGCTACAATCTTTTCCCTTCATGATTACACAACAAGGAACTGAAGGTAAAGGAGTTTCAATTCCACTGACCTTCACTGCTTCGAGGATACGGATTGCACTAGCTAGATCATTTAATCTACGGCATGCTCTCAGGGCTGCATCAATAATGTTGGGTTCAGGAACCAGATCGTATCCAATGAGGGTGTTCATTCCTGAAAGTAAAATAGACATTCACTGCAGCAAAATCAGCAAAGCAGAGGTTTTTCTTAAAACGACAATTTACAAAGAAATATCAAGCATTTTAATGCAATGCAAGTGTACAAAAGAATAAAAGGGACAGGGATCCGATTTGAGAAGTTTAATTTGTGTGCTGCAAGGACCAAGAACCCACATATGTCAAAGGAAGACACAAAAAGCTGGAGTAACTCAGCGGGGCAAGCAGCATCTCTGGAGAGAAGGAATGGGTGACGTTTCGGGTCGAGACCCTTCTTCAGTGAGTTGCTACAGAATTTTGTGACTACCTTCGATTTAAACCAGCATCTACAGTTCTTTCCTACACCAACCTATGTCAGTCCAGCTCAGACTGGCACAGAAGCAGAACTTGATTCAGGGTTAAATTGAAAAACTCCCAAACATTGTGTGTAAAAAAAAAGCTAGGAACAGTAATCCTTTTGGATTTCTTGCAGAGATAACAGAAACAACTCCACGTTGAATCCGCCCCATCCCGCTCCCTATAAACCTCCCCCCCCCCCACCTATATCCCTGCTTCTGGCTCACATCTTACTCCTTCTCTCTCCTTATCCGACACCCTTTTCATCTCTGTCGTTTGCCCACCTATCTGCCAATCCAAACACCTTCACTGTAGATAGAAACAAAGTATTGGAATAACTCAACGGGTCTGGCAGCATCTCTGTAGAAAAAGGATGGGTGATGTTTCGGGTCGGGACCCTTCTTCGGATGGAACATCCCCCACCCTTTTTCTCCAGTGATGTCGCCCAACCAGTTGAGTTCCTTCAGCGCTTTGTGTCTATGTTTGGTTTTGTACGAGCATCTGCTGTTCCTTTCAACACCCCTTCACTTGTATCCGCCTATCAGGTCCCAGTCTTTGCCCTGCCTCCACCTCCTTTCCAGCAGCCTTTGCCCTACTAGAATCAGGATCCCAACCAAAATGTCGCCGGTCCATGTCCTCCAGAGATGTTGCCTGTCCCAACAAGTCACTCTGGGACTTTGTGCTAACTGTCCCCGCATTGAAAATAGTTTCACAGCGGAATACAAACTGCATTTAGCGCCAACAGTCACACACCATACAGCCAAATCCAGTCTACTGGAAGCTGGAGTAACTCAGCGGGCCAGGCAGCTTCTCTGTAGAAAACGAATAGGTGACGTTTCAGGACAATTCCCTTCTTCAGACGGAGTTATTCAGACTGCAGTGTTTAAGAAGGAACTGCAGATGTTGGAAAATCGAAGGTAGACAAAAGTGCTGGAGAAACTCAGCGGGTGCAACAGCATCTATGGAGCGAAGGAAATAGGCAACGTTTTGGGCCGAAACCCTTCCGGGTTTCGACCCGAAACGTTGCCTATTTCCTTCAGGGTTTCGACCCGAAACATTGCCTATTTCCTTCGCTCCATAGATGCTGCTGCACCCGCTAAGGTTCACCAGCACTTTTAGTCCACTTTATTCAGACTGCAGTTCCTTACTACTGGATGTCTTACTGTAACCTCTCCAAAAGCCTCCAACTCAATCTCAACCCAACCAAGTGACCCTCTCAAATTCTTAACGGATACAGGTGAATCTACAAAATACACTCGCCACAAACCCATATGGTTGCTAATTCACACACCTCACTCAAAATAACACATGAACAGACACTCACGTGGGCAAAAGCTCTGCCACACATTCACCTTGCTCCCACCCCAGCCAAATGTCTTGTTCGTTCCCACTCCAGGCAGTACCCTAATGACAGCCTCAGACACAAACCACTAGAGCACAATAACGGGAAAACAAACAGACTTCAGGAGAAAATTTGGAGGGAAAATATGAAGGTAAAATTCTCTTTTCACCTCCACAGGATCATAATGCACAGATGAACTGATCACCTGCTTTCAATGGGGCTTATGAGGGGCGGGGATATTAATTCACAACTTCACAAGTAATAGGAGTAGAATTAGGCCATTCGACCCATCGAGTCTACTCCGCCACTCAATCATGGCTCATCTCTGCCTCCTAATCCCATTTCCTGCCTTCACCCCATAACCCATGACAAAATTCAGATTTTTAATGTAAAAATAAATTTGTCATGATTCACATTACAATTCGTCTTCCAACTTTATTCCAGCTGTAGTAAGGAAAGCTTGATTTTTGGACAATAGACATGGTCTACGAGGTCAAAACGTTCTCCAAGGGGCAGTGACATCAACAGGCTATCCCAACAGATTTTTCCTTTTACCTTTTCGGAGCTCCCAGGCGTCGATGTCAGGCTTGTTGAAGTACGTCACCCAGCGGGCATCAAACTCCTCATCCGTCTCCTGCTTCCCGTGTGAATACCATCGTGCAGCAAGGGCAGCTGTCAAAGAAATGCATGCTTCAAGCTCCACTGCAAAACCCGACTTTCAGCAACCTGCTCCACTTACACTTGCTTCAGCTCTTTCATTTCATTAAATAATCACCTTACAGATAATTAAACTGAGGGGACACATAGTGACTGCCACCATTAATAAATACCATGCATTATTGTATTATCCTCTTGCTGACATGGTCACAATTTATTTCCAGTCTCCTACGTGCAAAGCTGAGAATTTACCCCACTATAACACAAGGCTGCTGTCATTTTATTTGTGAAATATTTTTAAGACCAGGTGAGCACATTTTCCAGAGTATTAACAAGGAATTTTATTATCATAATTATCATTAACCCGTCTTGTGCAAAGAGAAAATCAAGCCAGGCCACAGACTCTGCACAAGATCACCAGGGGTGCTCACACAAATACTAGAGATTAAGAGAGAACTAGCTTCCACTGAAAGAATGACAGATGACCAAGAAGATTACAGTTTGCATCAGTTGGCAAACAGCTCCAAACTCAAAAAAATCAATCTCAGTTGAAGACTTCAAGATGTTAAAATGCAGATCATGATCAAAGATTTTTCAGTGAAGGTTTACCACGTTCATTGTCCCATCCGGGACATATGACAATAAAACACTCTTGACTCTTGATGGCTGGACTGTAGAATTTTAAATTGCTCAATGGCAATTAAACAAAATGACAGTAAACCAGAAACATTTCTATACATGGCAAAATAAAAACCCTAACCTGAGAGGTGAGGGAAAAAAAGATTACAACTGATTCAAATCAGAAACAACCAAGTTTCCGATGTCCAGTTCCTCGCATGTTTCTAAAAGACTTCCAAATAACCTGGCCCCAGACAATTTTTGGCCGATTTTCTGGGGTGGAGGAGCACCCATGAAATAAAAGCAATATTATGCCAGCTTTGCATTGCGTCCAGTAAACTAACCTTCAATGTTGGGAACAGACACCCGATCCGCAATTCTTCTCAACACTTAAAACAAAAGATTGCCTGTAGGTGTGACTTTTGAAATTAATCCAGAATGCAGGAGATTATTCCCTTTTGGAACGCAATGCTGGATCAGTAACAATAAATCTTGCCCAATTTATTACAACGCTCATTTTGAAATATAAGGAAACATTAATTATTGACAGAGCCAAGCCCAAGCAGTTTCCCAGAACCTAAAAAATAAACCCTCAACTTCCTTAAAATGCTTCAAATGAACAGTTTAAGGGCTCACCACCAATGCTCAGCTTCTTAACAAATTCAAAGACCAAACAGTGGTGAAATGCTTCATCAACCAATATTTTCCAAATAATTGGGAGCAATCTTGATAAACATATTTAGAAAAATGACAACTGATATTTCACAATTCAACAAGGCCTTTTAAAAAATTGCCATTTTTTGGCAAATGCAAAACTCTACTTGAAGTTCTCAGAGAGCTTGAAGAACAGCCACTATACTTCACAGAATTTGACATCAGATTTCACATGGCCTCTGTGTATCAATCTTCCCCTTTTGACACCTTACATTGATTATACAACATGGGCTGGAGACTTAATGAAGAAAATGCTGAGCATAAGCAACCACCCCAGTTGGAACCCAAGGCCTCAGAGAGGTACTGCTGTTTTTGATCTGTCCTGTACGCCAAGACATTCCCAGAATAATAGCTGTTCCAAGCAGCTCATGTATCCCACGTCTGGATGCAGACTGATTCAATTAGCGTTCCAAAGTAATGCATTAATATATTTACAACTGGACTCTCTAAATTAATTTAACTATTCATTAACTGAGGTTCAGTAATTTCCTATTCACGCTAGTTTAACAAAGCACGGATGCCAACACAGTAATAAAGCTAAAAGATTATATTGGGGCATGCTCTCTATTTCAGACAGGTTCTTTGTGGCACTGCAAAAAAAAAAAAAGAAATGTATCCTCAGAAATGTGTGAGTTGACTCATAAAGTGCTCACAGACTATTTAGCCTTTCAAGAAGGCTTTGCAATTTGATAAGCATTGCTAATCTGATTGTAATCTCAACACAGTGTTATCTTCTAACTACAATAACCTTTCACCCAATAATCCACATCCACCTTAAAAATATCCAAGGACAGTTTCCACTGCCTATTGTGTGAAAGTTTACAATAATGCACGACCTTCAAAAACTTTAATCTATCCCAAATCAATCCTTACTTCAAGTGTGTCCCCCAAACAGGAAACAATCAAATCACTAATACCATATACCAAAAATACGCCCGTTTTAGATTCCATAAAAGTAGGAGTCTTTCTGACAATTTTAATATAGTGCTGCAGCATCTGTGGACATGCCTTCAGGCCAGAAGTAAAAAACGACCTTGAAATATCCTTCCACCAATTGCAGTGTTAATTTTGGCGGTTGCAGACAGAGGTGGTTACAATTTAGAAATTCTAATGAAAACTAAAAAGAGAATAATCTTCAAATCCCAATACATTAGTCAAGCACATCAGTCATTTCCCCCAAAATACACGGGCCTGCTTTAAGTACGCAAACGTTGCATTCTGGCTAACGATGAAGAAGACAGTATTTCATGGTTTCTCGGATTTCTAGTTTGCATCGATCTTAAACCGCCACAATCACCCAAGGGTCATTAAAGATGCACACAAGGTGACAGCAATACAGGGAGTGGTGGAAGAGGGAGGTGTGGACAAAGGAGGATGCAAGGGGTGAAGAATCAAGCCAATTATATCTGGGGTAAGATGGAACGGTGTTCAGAAAGACGGTGAATGACGAGTCTGCAGGGACACAGGGAAGGTGACCGTTTTGAGTGGAAGGTGACTGCAAGGAGAAAGAAAAAAGATAACGTGCTATTACTACCGGGGAAGAGGGGGGTTAATAGTGGATGGGGCAGCTAACGTTGGCTGGGCTGAAGATATCCGCAACAGTAGTGTCAGCAGTGTGCGGTGTGGATCGGGAGGGTAGGGTGGATGAGGGGGGTAGGGATAACTGTCAGCTGTGCAGTGAGGACAGGGGGGGGGGGCTACAGGGTGAGGAGGGTAGAGAGGTGGGGGGGGGGGGGGGGAGTGGAGGGAGGGGGTAGGGGCCGTGTGGGCCCGAGCCCTCCCCGCCCACAGGCCCGAGGCCTACCTCTGCCGCCGCCGGGTCATTACAAGGACACGGGCCGGCGCGGCTGCAGCGGGCGGGGGGGGAGCTCGGGGGGTCCCGGGCTGGGGACTGATGCCGCTTCACACACACACACACTCACTCACACACACTCCCCCCCAGTGCCCGCCATTTCAGGGGGCCGCCGCCGCCGCCTCCTCATGCTGCCTCTCCCTCTCACCCGCCGGATGGGGCTGGGGCCGGGCCTGGGCCTGGGCCTGTGCAGACGGCGACCCCCCGGCCGCCAGCGCCGCCGCCCTCCTCCATGCGGCCAGGCCGCCTCTGCTGCCGCTGCACCTCAGCACCGCTCGGAACATGGCTGCTCGCCGGCTCCCCGCTCCTCAGGTGGCGATCGCCGCTGCCTGGCTCAGAGAGTGCGCCGCCCGCCTGCGGAACTACGTCACCCGCCCCGCACAAGATGCCGCTTCTTGCCTTCCCCGCCCCGCACTGACGTCATCCGACAACCTCCCCTGATGTCACTTCCCTCACCCGCCCCGCACTGACGTCATCCGATAACCTCCTCCTGATGTCACTGCCCTCACCCGCCCCGCACTGACGTCATCCGACAGCCTGCCCCCTGATGTCACTTCCGTCCCTTTCCCTCACCCGCCCCGCACTGACGTCATCCGACAACCTCCTCCTGATGTCACTTCCGCCCCCTTGCGCCCTCCCGTCACCGCACCCGCCGGCAAGTATGTCACTTCCGCCCCCCTTTAGCTCTCCCTCGTCCAACAACCTCCCCCTGATGTCACATCCGTCCCTTTCTCTCTCCCGCCCCGCACTGGCGTCACCGCTCCCGCCGGCAAGGTTGTCACTTCCGCCCCTTTCCCTCTCCCGCCCCGCACTGACGTCATCCCACAACCACCTCCTGATGTTACTTCCGCCCCTCTCTCTCCCCGCCCACACACACACACACACACACACGTTGGGAACAGAAGACACTTCCGCCCCTCTGCGCCCCCGCCACCGCCCCCGCCCGGCCGCCCCGAGTTACTGCAGCCGCCCTGTCCCAGAGTGAGCCGCATCCCCCCCCGGGCGCGTGTTTGCCCAAAACCCTTCAGCTTCAGCACTGTGACATGTGAGTAAACGGCCTGAGGTAATGTGAGGAGAATAACCCGGGAGTGTTTGTTACCGGGGTAGAATTAGGCCATTCGGCCCTTCAAGTCTCCTCAACATTCCATCATGGACACACGGACAACAGGGGCAGGAGGAGGCCATTCGGCCCTTCCAGCCAGCACCGCCATTCATTCGTCCCCTATCAATAACCCGTGCCTGCCTTCTCCCCATATCCCCTGACTCCACTGGCCCCTAGAGCTCTATCTAACTCTCTCTTAAATCCATCCAGTGACTTGGCCTCCACTGCCCTCTGTGGCAGGGAATTCCACAGATTCACAACTATCTGGGTGGAAAAGTTTTTTCTCACCTCAGTCTTCTCACCTAAGGGGGAGATCTATCTCTCCCTCCAAACGCCATTCTCCCGCCCTCTCCCCATCACAAGTGACGCCCGCACTAATCGACAATCTGTCTATCTCCGCCTTATAGGATATCCACTGACTTGACCTCCACAGCCTTCTGTGGCAAAGAATCCCACAGATTCACCACCCTCTGACTGAAGACATTTCTCCTCATCTCCTTCCTAAAAGAAAGTCCTTTAATTCTGAGGCTGTGACCTCTAGTCCTAGACTCTCCCACTTGTGGAAACATCCTCTCCACATCCACTCTATCCGAGCCTTTCACTATTCTGTGTGAGGTCGCCCCTCAATCTTCTAAACTCCAGGCCCAGTGCCGTCAAAAACTCATTATATGTTAACCCACTCATTCCTGGGATCGTTCTTGTAAACCTCCTCTCGACCCTCTCCAGAGTCCTCAGTTATGGGGCCCAAATTTGCTCTCGACCCGAAGCATCACCCATTTACTTTCTCTGGAGATGCTGCCTGTCCCGCTGAGTTTCTCCAACTCTTTGTGTATCTGTGGTTTAAAACAGCATCTGCAATTCCTTCACACACACAAGCAATCTATCTTTGTAGGAACAAACTGCAGATGCTGGTTTACACCAAAGATAGACACAAAATGCTGGAGTAACTCAGCGGGACGGGCAACATCTCTGGAGAGAAGGAATTGGTGATATTTTGATTCGAGACCCTTCTTCAGACTGAGAGGGAAACTAGAGATGAAGAACTGAAGGGAATCCACATAGTTAAACAGTTGAGGCACTTCCAGCAGTGAGACTGGTGTCACATCTATAAACTCCTGGTCTTGCTGGCCACACAATGCTGTGTGACCTGCTGAGTTACTCCAGTTTTTTGTGTCTAACCAGGTAAGTAAGTGATAGGTGGACACGGGTGAGGTGGCAGGAATAAGTTGATTTTTATCTCTCAAAAGCTACTGGAAACCCAGAATTCTGACAAGACACAGTTGTGAATGCTGGGTCGATTAACATTTAAGGATGAGATGTGAGATCTTCAGTTAGAGTTATGGATCTGAAGCAAGCTATTCGCGTTGAAGCGCCTGAGATATTGTCCAGACTCAATCTAGCAACGTTACAAAATTTTGAGATTTAAAAAATCAAGTCTGCAATTTATCCCATCAGATAAAGCATAAAAATAAGTTTAATTTGATACCTAATTCACTTTCATATCTTCAGTATTAAAAAAGGTTATGGCCATTTTCATACTCGGAAATTAGCATCTTGTTCCCTATTGCTTTTCCATTGACTTAACTCAAAAGCTGTGATTGAGGACAGTCAAAAGCTCATAACTCTTTTAAAAATTAAGAAAACTGAATGAAATTTTCAGTTATTATAGATTGAAGCATTCTGAAACAAATATGAAAACAACCTTACTTGGATGACCTGAAATTAAAGCATATAATTAGTTAGTAACCTAATTGTAGCTAATTACAAAATTCAATTACTAGATCTAAACATCTATCCATTTCTTAAGAAAAGGTTAACATTTTAAAAAAGCCTAAGTGTCCAAATAACATTCGCCCCCACTGCCCTCTGTGGCAGTGAATTCCATAAATTCACAACCCTCTGGGTGAAAAAGTTTTTTTCTCACCTCAGTTTTAAATGACCCCACCTTTATTCTAAGACTGTGGCCCCTGGTTCTGGACTCACCCAACATTGGGAACATTTTTCCTGCATCTAGCTTGTCCAGTCCTTTTATAATTTTATATGTTTCTATAAGATGCCCCCTCATCCTTCTAAACTCCAGTGAATACAAGCCTAGTCTTTTCAATCTTTCCTAATATGACAGTCCCGCCATCTCGTGCACCTACGCTGCACTGCCTCATCCTTCTAAACTCCAGTGAATACAAACCTAGTCTGAAGAAGGGTTTCGGCCCGAAATGTTGCCTATCTCCTTCGCTTCTTAGATGTTGCTGCACCCGCTGAGTTTCTCTAGCTTTTTGTGTACCCTAGTCTTTTCAATCCTTCCTCATATGACAATCCCGCCATCGCAGGGATCATGAACCTATCCTGCACTGCCTCAATCACAAGGATGTCCTTCCTCAAATTAGGAGACCAAAACTGTACACAATACTCCAGATGTGGTCTCACCAGAGCCCTATACAACTGCAGGTAAAGAGCCTCTTTACTCCTATACTGAAATCCTCTTGTTATGTCAACATAAAGTACTGGAATGAAAAGTGGCTACAGACCTTTGGCTGTTGAGTAGAGCTACTGCTTGTGGAAAAAAGCTGGCTAGGTATTTAAGTGCTATTCTATAGTATGTACTAACTAAGTGTAAAAAATATACATCTTCTAGATGCGCTGGGACGCATCCTCAGTGATGTGATCTGGGGTCATCGGGTGTTTCGGGTCTCACAACATCAGACACCCTCGCCCAGGCGACCCAGCCGGGGTTGATCAGGCCCCGACCTGCGTCCCAGCAGCAACCGCCCACGGAACAGCCATCTTAGTAACCACTCTGCAGAGGTTGGGAGACTCTAGTGCGTGGAGGGACTGGGCTCTGTGGGGTGACTCCCGGCCGGGCTCCTCCTGCGTCTCACCAGGTTCAAGGCCTGTGAGCTGCACCTCTTTCTCCTTCTCCGAGCATTTCATTCTCGCCTGATGGATTCTTAGGCCACGGTTGTTCATTAGGCCTTTCCGTAGCCTTATTGGGTGTCTTTCTCACGAAAGACACAGACTGGGGTGCTAACCCAGCCTGTCCCGGGTGCCGTCTTTCCCTGCCATCAACTGTCTCTCCAGTAGTCACCAAACTATTCTTGGTTGTTATTCTTGGTAAAAAGTACTATTCTACAAGTAAAAGCCTTATAAACATGCCATCCCTTACACTGGGCATCTGTCACTGTTTCCTCAAAGTACTGCATCTCGTTTATAAACATAGACAATAGGTGCAGGAGGAGGCCATTCGGCCCTTCGAGCCTGCACCGCCATTCAATATGATCATGGCTGATCATTCAACTCAGTATCCTGTACCTGCCTTCTCTCCATACCCCCTGATCCCTCTAGCCACAAGGGCCACATCTAACTCCCTCTTAAATATAGCCAATGAACTGGCCTCAACTACCCTCTGTGGCAGAGAATTCCACAGATTCGCCATTCTCTGTGTGAAAAATGTTTTCCTCATCTTGATCCTAAAGGAATTCCCCCTTATCCTTAAACTGTGACCCCTTGTTCTGGACCTCCCCAACATCGGGAACAATCTTCCTGCATCTAGCCTGTCCAACCCCTTAAGAATTTTGTAAGTTTCTATAAGATCCCCCCTCAATCTTCTACATTCTAGCGAGTATATTGTTACTGCTAACAATGTAAATGTACAGATCTTCTTCTTCTAGAGAATGAAACAGAAACCAAAGGAATAGTGAGATCTCAAGCCGGGTATTGAGCAGCCAGGTTGTTGTCTCTGCGATAATTTGCAGGTGAAAGGCAATTTCAAAGGAATAGCTTTGAGATGATTCACTTTAAAATCTACAGGGGGCGTAGATGAGCCAGTTTGTACACACAGGTTCAAACTCTTCGAGTGCCTCTTATCTATTTCTACTCACCTTAATTCCAAATCTAAAAGATTTTGAATTGACTATATTTTAACTGCTAAATTAATGGTCATAATCGCTTGTTTCTGAATGTCAACATTAAGTCAAGCTGAGTTTATTGTCTTTCACACGTTCCATGATTCTATCTCTGAATCAGTAGCCCGGAACTCTGGCTGGTAGCCCAGTGTTTGGTCAAGATGTTATTGCCATTAATATACCCTTTGAGGCGCGACACTAGCCACAGTGTAGGCTGCACTTTGATAATCTGCAGTTTAAAAGTAAAAATATATCTCCACCTTCAGTGCAGTGGTGGAGTAACTGCCTTACAGCGCCAGAAACCAGGTTCGATCCTGCCTAAGGGTAGGAAGGAACTGCAGATGCTGGTTTACACCGAAGATAGACACAAAAAACTGGAGTAACTCATCGGTGCAGGCAGCATCTCTGGAAGGAAGGAATGGGTGACGTTTCGGTTCGAGACCCTTCTTCAGACTGTGTTCCATTTACAAAAAGTACACACATTCACACTCTGCTGCCCTTGGTTTCAAATGCCAAGTTAATTGACCAGAAGATGATGACAAAAATTGACTAAAAAGCCTATTGCTATTTTGCTAGGTTATTCTCTTGATAAGTGAATGAATAATTCAGAGAAGTTTGGGGTCCAAAGAATTTTCAGTACTTGGAGAAGACTGATCATTGATCTGATTAGATTTGTTATAGGCTGAAAATTGCCTTTTAATGAATGCTTGTCACTTTTTACCCTGTACAAGTATTGAACTTTGGAAATTGCAGGTTTACGAGCAAAACAGATCTATGGTTTCATTACTGAGCCATTAAAAATAGAGTAAAATAGTTTCTGTCCTTCTCAGGGGAGAGGGAGATAGAAATCATAATTGTTCTTGTTACGAGCTGTCTGCCAATACTTCTTTGATCCAATAGCCCTTTGGGGCTGATTTGATTAGATTACAAGGCAGAAGCGTTTGCAGCCAACTTAGGGAGACACAAGAAACTGCAGATGCGGGAATTATTCTGAAGAAGGGTCATAGAAACATAGAATATTGATGCAGGAGTGGGCCATTTGGCCCTTCGAGGCAGCACCGCCATCCAATATGATCATGGCTGATCATCCAAAATCAGTACCCCATTCTTGCTGTGTCCCCATAACCCTTGATTCCATCAGCCCTAAGAGCGAAATCTAACTCTCTCTCGAAAACATCCAGTGAATTGTCCTCCACTGCCTTCTGTGACAGAGAATTCCACAGATTCACAACTCTCTGGGTGAAAAAATGTTTCCTCGTCTCAGTCCTAAATGGCCAACCCCTTATTCTTACACTGTGACCACCCTGGTTCTGGACTCCCCCAACATCGGGAACATTTTTCCTGCATCTAGCCTGTCCAATCCTTTAAGAATTTTATATGCTTCCATAAGATGTCCTCTCATCCTTCCAAATCCCAGTGAATTCCGGACTCGAAACATTGCCTGTTGCATCTGAAGAAGGGTCCCCAACCAGAAATGATGCCTATCTATTGCCTGCCCAGGAGCTGCCCGACCCGCTGAGTTCCTCCAGCAGTCTCGGTGTTACCAATTGCCAAACACTTTAACTCCCGTCCCGTTCCCACACCGACCTTTCTGTGCTGGGCCTCCTCCATTGTCAGAGTGAGGTTCAGCGAAAATTGGAGGAACGGCACCTCATATTTCGCTTGGGCAGTTTACACTCCAGCGGTATGAACATTGACTTCTCTAACTTCAAGTAACCCTTGCTGTTCCTCTCTCTCCATCCCTCCCCCTCCCCTCCCTTCCCAGTTATCCGACCAGTCTAACTGTCCCCAACTACATTTTATCTCTGTGTTAAAGAAGGAACTGCAGATGCTGGAGAATCGAGGGTACACAAAAGGCTGGAGAAACTCAGCGGGTGCAGCAGCATCTAAGGAACGAAGGAGATAGGCGACGTTTCGGGTCGAGACCCTTCTTCAGACCCTTTTATCTCTGTTTGCTTTGCTGTCACATTCTCCTAGCTAACAACGATCTAGTCTACATGTGCCTCCTCTCACCCTGGCCACAAACTCTTTGCATCACTTCCCTCTGGAAGGCGACTCCGGACTGTCAAAGCTGCCACAGCCAGACATAAAAACAGTTTTTATCCACGAGTAGTTGCTCTACTCAACAGCCAAAAATCTGTAGCCTCCCTTTGATCTGGTATTTTGTTGGTTCACACGCTTGATCAATGGTGTTTTATCATTAATGTTTTATTATTATTAATGTTTAGTGTTTTCTGTGTCATTCGTAGCTGTCACTGTATGTCATGTTGTTACTTGTGGGCGGAGCACCAAGGCAAATTCCTTGTATGTGAATACTTGGCTGAAGAAGGGTCTCGACCCGAAACGTCGCCTATCTCCTTCGCTCCTTAGATGCTGCTGCACCCGCTGAGTTTCTCCAGCCTTTTGTGTACACTTGGCCAATAAACTTACTTTTGAGGTCTCGTTATATCCTATATACCCTATATCCTTATCTGTGTCTCCCTCTCCCCTGACTCTCAGCCTGAAGAAGGGTCTCGACCCGAAATGTCACATGTTCGTTCTGTCCAGAGACGCTGCCTGCCCAGTGCCGGTACTGTCGGATTCGCCACTACCCCGTTGTAGACATTGGGATTAACTTGGGTGAGGTAGAAGACAGCGACCAGGTAGAAGAAAGCAGATCAGTGAGGACAAGCGGATTTTCCAAATGTGTAGGAAGGATCTACAGTTGCTGGTTTATACCAAAGACGGACACAAAATGCTCTTTGGTATAAATGCATAAGGCACAGAGTCTGGAAACATGAAACCACTGTGCATGACTCTAGGAATATTGAAGAAGGGTCTCGACCCGAAACGCCACCCATTCCTTCTCTCCAGAGATGCTGCCTGTCCCGCTGAGTTACTCCAGCATTTTGGGTCTATCTCGTATCTCTATCATATTTATGCCATGCAGCATTTAGCTTCCTCTTGCCACACTGTGGCTAATGCTATTTACATAAAGTTCCTCTTGAGTATTATTTCTTGAGTGTATATTATTGAGGGAGTGCAGCGTAGGTTTACAAGGTTAATTCCCGGGATGGCGGGACTGTCATATGCTGAGAGAATGGAGCAGCTGGGCTTGTACACTCTGGAGTTTAGAAGGATGAGAGGAATCTCATTGAAACATATAAGATTGTTAAGGGCTTGGACACGCTAGAGGCAGGAAACATGTTCCCGATGTTGGGGGAGTCCAGAACCAGGGGCCACAGTTTAAGAATAAGGAGTAAGCCATTTAGAACAGAGATGAGGAAACACTTTTTCTCACAGAAAGTGGAGAGTCTGTGGAATTCTCTGCCTCAGTGGAGGCAGGTTCTCTGGATGCTTTCAAGAGTGAGCTAGATAGGGCTCTTAAAAATAGCGGAGTCAAGGGATATGGGGAGAGGGCAGGAACGGGGTACTGATTGGGGATGATCAGCCATGATCACATTGAATGGCGGTGCTGGCTCGAAGGGCCAAATGGCCTACTCCTGCACCTATTGTCTATTGTCCCCTGAACTTCCCTGACTGAATAAACAGCAAAGGAAAGGATGCACATTGCAGTGGAAATGTGCACAGTTTGTTAACGTCTTGGTGCATTGCTAAAGCCAGTGGCAGCTGCGATAATTGTTACACACTAGCTGTGGGTAAGAATATTGATTTGTCTAACTTCAAGTAACCCTTTCATCCCCTCTCTCTCCTTCCCTCCCCCATCCTCGCCGAACTACTGGTTTCACTGTCGTCCTGTTGAGTTTCACCATCTATATTAACTCATTATCACCCACCCCCACAGCCAACAATGGACCATTGTGGGCTCCACCTCTCCTTGATATTTGTTGCTTTTTGCATATCTTCCATGTACCTTCTACATCACTCGTTTCCCCGAAGTGTTTTCTCCGGGTGCTCCGGTTTCCTCCCACACTCCAAAGATGTACAGGTTTTTTGGTTGAGAAAAAACTGCAGGTTTTGGAAAAATCGAAGGTAGACAAAATTGCTGGAGAAACTCAGCGGGTGAGGCAGCATCTATGGAGCGAAGGAATAGGTGACGTTTCGTCAGTCTGAAGAAGGGTCTCGACCCGAAACGTCACCTATTCCTTCGCTTTGTAGGTTATTTGGCTTTGGTAAAAAAATGAAAATTGGCCCCAGCGTGTGTAGGATAGTGTTAGTGTGCGGGGACGGCTGGTCAGCATGGACTCGGTGGGCCGAAGGGCCTGTTTCCACACTGTATCACCGAACAAGGTTCTCGACCCAAAACGTCACCTATTCCTTATCTCCAGAGAAGCTGCCTGACCCGCTGAGTTAGTCTAGCACTTTGTGTCATGGAAACATGAACAATAGGTGCAGGAGGAGGCCAGTCGGCCCTTCGAGCCAGCACCGCCATTCATTGTGATCATGGCTGATCATCCCCTATCAATAACCCGTGCCTGCCTTCTCCCCATATCCCTTGACTCCACTAGCCCCTAGAGCTCTATCCAACTCTCTCTTAAATCCATCCAGTGACTTGGCCTCCACTGCCCTCTGTGGCAGGGAATTCCACAAATTCACAACTCTCTGGGTGAAAAAGTTTTTTCTCACCTCAGTCTTAAATAACCTCCCCTTTATTCAAAGACTGTGGCCCCTGGTTCTGGACTCGCCCAACATTGGGAACATTTTTCCTGCATCCAGCTCGGCCAGTCCTTATATTTGTCCATCCGTCCATCCGTAGCTGAGACCAGTGTTGGAACTGAAGATTATTCCACAGCGGTGACAGGAAGAGTGGGCAGATGTGAGGTGCTCCACTCTTTCTGTAGTTTCCCCATGGCATCTGTATGGTCCCATGTTTCACGTCGAGACCATTGTTTAGGTCCCGTCACCCATTCCTTCTCTCCAGGGATGCTGCCTGTCCCGCTGAGTCACTCCAGCATTTAGTGTCTATCTTCGGTGTAAACCGGCATCTGCAGTTCCTTCCTACACATGATCTCATCAGTCTGTACATGCTCCACATCCTTCTATTCCCTGCATTTTCATGTGCCTATCTCATCATCGGCGCTCACTTGAAACGTGTATGACTGTCCTCATGGAGGACGCCTGTGCGTGACTTTGTTTAACGTGGAGGAGACTGGTGCACAGACAGCCACCCCACGGTCCTTGACAGATCTGGGTCAGGATCCAGTGGCACGGAGTCCAAGACGACCGGAGACCCTTTTCTGCCGCAGCCTTCATCCGCCTTCCCAGCCGTTGTGACGCTCCACTAAGGTCAGCCATCATCCTCCGCCTGTTCCACCGTTGAGGTCTTGGTTGGATTGCTCTTTGTCAGAGACCAGACCTCCCCCTCGACCTTACCGCCGTGGGTGGCCCTACCGGGAGCATCGCTCCAGACGGCTTAAGGGGTTCAGGCTCTCAGGATCTCTTAGGATAAGGACCACGACAAGGTGACAAGTTCCACTATATTTAAGGAGAAGCGTGCCTATCATGATCAAAATCCTCGCCTACTCCTGAAGTTTCCACTATCATATAGATAATAGACAATACATGGAGGAGTAGGCCATTCGACCCTTCGAGCCAGCACCGCCATTCAATGTGATCATGGCTGATCGTCCCCAACCAGTACCCCGTTCCTGCCTTCTCCCCATATCCCCTGACTCCGCTACTTTTAAGAGCCCTATCTAGCTCTCTCTTGAAAGCATCCAGAGAACCTGCCTCCACCGCCCTCTAAGGCAGAGAATTCCACAGACTCACCGCTCTCTGTGAGAAAAAGTGTTTCCTCGTCTCTGTTCTAAATGGCTTACCCCTTATTCTTAAACTGTGGCCCCTGGTCTGGACTCCCCCAACATCGGGAACATGTTTCCTGCCTCTAGCGTGTCCAAGCCCTTAACAATCTTATATGTTTCAATGAGATCCCCTCTCATCCTTCTAAACTCCAGAGTGTACAAGCCTAGCTGCTCCATTCTCTCAGCATATGACAGTCCCGCCATCCCGGGAATTAACCTTGTAAACCTACGCTGCACTCCCTCAATAATATACACTCAAGAAATAATACTCAAGAGGAGCTTTATGTAAATAGCATTAGCCACAGTGTGGCAAGAGGAAGCTAAATGCTGCATGGCATAAATATGATAGAGATACGAGATAGACCCAAAATGCTGGAGTAACTCAGCGGGACAGGCAGCATCACTGGAGAGAAGGAATGGGTGGCGTTTCGGGTCCCCCAACATCGGGAACATGTTTCCTGCCTCTAGCGTGTCCAAACCCTTAACAATCTTATATGTTTCAATGATATCCCCGCTCATCCTTCTAAACTGCAGAGTGTACAAGCCCAGCTGCTCCATTCTCTCAGCATATGGCAATATATCTGAATTTCAAGTTCAAAGCTGCTAAAAACGTGAGAGTCTAAACTTGGCTATGAATGCCCTTGGTCCTGGCGGCTGCACTGGGTTGGAGGGTGTCAGGAGCTGCTGAATTCACTAAACAACTGCTCATATTTCTGTGATCAGGAGAGATAGGAACATCAGCCCTTAGTTGAAAGCTAACCATTGCCGAAAATCTCCTAAGCTGTTTTATTACCCGAGCCTCGGGGAGTGAAAGAGATGGATGTGCCATTTGTGTACTGATTTGCTCTGGTCCTTCCACAGAGATTATCAAAGCTCTTCGGGGGAAAGCAGTTTCCAAAGTATCCTGAAAAACAAATTATAGCGCTTACTCACTCTGACAATCTGCAGCTTAAAAGTAACAATATATCTCCACCTTCAGTGCAGTGGGAGAGTTACTGCCTTACAGCGCCAGAAACCCGGTTCGATCCTGCCTAATGGTAGGAAAGAACTGCAGATGCTGGTTTATTCGAAGATAAGCGCAAAATGCTGGAGTAACTCAGCGGGACAGGCAGCATCTCTGGAGAGAAGGATACCTGACCCGCTGAGTTACTCCAGCATTTTGTCTCTATCCTGACTGCGGGTGCTGTCTGTACGGAGTTTGCACGTTCTCCCCGTGACCTGCGTGGGTTTTCTCTGAGATCTTCGGTTTCCTCCCACACTCCAAAGACGTACAGGTTTGTAGGTTAATTGGCTTGGTGTAAGTGTAAATTGTCCCATAGAAAGATAGAAAATAGGTGCAGGAGTAGGCCATTCAGCCCTTCGAGCCTGCACCGCCATTCAATATGATCATGGCTGATCATCCAACTCAGTATCCTGTACCTGCCTTCTCTCCATACCCCCTGATCCCTTTAGCCACAAGGGCCACATCTAACTCCCTCTTAAATATGGCCAATGAACTGGCCTCAACTACCTTCTGTGGCAGAGAATTCCACAGATTCACCACTCTCTGTGTGAAAAATGTTTTTCACATCTCGGTCCTAAAAGACTTCCCCCTTATCCTTAAACTGTGACCCCTTGTTCTGGACTTCCCCAACATTGGGAACAATCTTCCTGCATCTAGCATGTCCAACCCCTTAAGAATTTTGTAAGTTTCTGTAAGTTCCCCCCTAAATCTTCTAAATTCTAGCAAGTACAAGCCGAGTCTATCCAGTCTTTCTTCATATGAAAGTCCTGACATCCCAGGAATCAGTCTGGTGAACCTTGTCTGTACTCCCTCTATGGCAAGAATGTATTTCCTCAGATTAGGGTACACTCCCTTGAGAGTGTAGGATAGTGTGGATGTGCGGGGATCGCTGGTCAGTGCAGAATCGGTGGGCTGAAGGGCCTGTTCCCCGCGCTGTATCTCTAACCTTTAGGGCATCGTGCGGGCTGTAGAGGAATGAGAAGAGGGTATCTCACCGCTTCTCACCACACGTAGACATGGTGGGACGGAGGGAGGGTAGGTGTTACAATGAAGACGTTACAATGGAAGCTGGAAGTCCCATCTCTGCGGGAGGGTTTGTGTAGCAATAGAGTTGGCGGGATGATGCACATCACACACTGCACCACACACAATGTTTGAACTATGGTCCCCGACCCAAAACATTGTCCGTCCATTCCATTATGCACGCTATTCCCCTTATCCCGTGTCAGTACACTGTGGATGTCTCGATTGTAATCATGTATAGTCTTTCCGCTGACTGGTTAGCACGCAACAAAAGCTTTTCACTGTACCTCGGTACACGTGACAATAAACTGAACTCACACTGAAGCCAGATACTGATGACCCGCTGAGTTACTCCAGTACTTGGAAACAAGGAACTACAGATGTTGGTTAATATTCAAAAGGACACAAAGTGCTGGATTAACGGGTCAGGCAGCATCTCGGGAGAGCATGGATAGGCGAAATTTCGGGTAAAGACCTTTCTTTGGACATTACTCCAGTAGTTTGTGTTTTCCACAATGAAATGGCCTCTTGTTTCTTCAGACTCTTCCCAAGACTCTTGTTAAATGTGAGGACTGATGAAAGGTTTGATATTTCTAGGAATTATTTATGAGACATTTTCTAATCAAGGATTTAGAATGCTTTCATTACAGAAGGCGGACCTGACACATTTAATAGACAATAGACAATAGGTGCAGGAGTAGGCCATTCGGCCCATCGAGCCAGCACCGCCATTCAATGTGATCGTGGCTGATCATCCCCAATCAGTACCCCGTTCCTGCCTTCTCCCCATATCCCCCGACTCCGCTATCTTTAAGAGCCCTAGCTGGCTCTTGAAAGCATCCAGAGAACCTGCCTCCACATTCCACAGACTCACCACTCTCTGTGAGAAAAGGTGTTTCGTCGTCTCCGTTCTAAACGGCTTGTTCTTAAACTGGCGTAAACAGGCCCTTCAGCCCACCGAGTGGGCTGAAGGGCCTGTTTACGCCAGTTTAAGAACGGCCCTTATTCTTAAACTGTGGTCCCGGTTTCTGGACTCCCCCCAACATCAGGAACATGTTTCCTGCCTCTAGCGTGTCCAAACCCTTAACAATCTTATATGTTTCAATGAGATTCCCTCTCATCCTTCTAAACTCCAGAATGTACAAGCCCAGCTGCTCCACTCTCTCAGCATATGACAGTCCCGCCATCCCGGGAATTAACCTTGTAACCCTACGCTGCGCTCCCTCAATAACAAGAATAACCAACATACTGTAGCTGGAGCCCACTATTCCCTCGTATTTATTATTCAATGAAGTAATGTCCAAATAAATTGTATGAGATCAATAGAGATAACACTGACTGAAGCCGGTAGAATTTGGCCATCAAGTCTACTCCGCCTTTCAATCATGGCTGATCTATCTCTCCCTCCTAACCCCATTCTCCTGCCTTCTCCCCATAACCCCTGACGCCCGCACTAATCAAGAATCTATCGATCTCTGCCTTAAAAATATCCATTGACTTGGCCTCCACTGCCTTCTGTGGCAAAGAATCCCACAGATTCACCACCCTCTGACTCAAGAATTCTTTAATTCTAAGGCTATGACCTCTGGTCTTAGAGGCCATAAAGACATACATTTGTAGGTAAATTAGCTTGTTGTAAATGTAAAATTGCCCCTAGTGTGTGTAGGGTAGTGTTCGTGTGCGGGGATCGCTGGTCGGTGCGGACTCGGTGGGCCGAAGGGCCTGTTTACGCGCTGTATCTCTAGACTAAATTAAATTAAACTAAAGGTGAAGTTTTGAATCAGGATGCTTCTCCAGACTTGGCCTCCACAGCCTTCTGTGGCAAAGAATTCCACAGATTCACCACCCTCGGACTAAAGAAATTCCACCTCACCTCCTTCCTAAAGGTGCCTCCTTTAACCCCCACGCCGTGTCCGGCTTTATGCCAAGCAGCGGGACCAAGGTATCGGGATACCTCAGCCATGCAGCAGTGGCTACGACTGCAGTTGAGATTCACTGTGTGTAGCACCCAAAGCTAGCAGAGTCACAGGATATTCCTTAATCTTTATCATGTTTAATTAAGCTATCAAATAATTGAATTGCGTTCAGATGCGACATGCTGCCATGGTTTTAGCTTGTAAAGCTAATTTGACTGTCAAACGCATAAAATGATTGGCACACAGCTTGAAACTCCTGACTTCACTCACATTGAACCCCTGGCAACTTTAGCATGAATAATTTAATTCCGCCTTATCGCAAAGGCAGCAAATGATGCTGGCAAGAGCGCGTAGTAATCGGGATGAATTTGAGCTAATACGGGCTTGAACGAGCGTAATCATTTGTGCTCCTTCTAAGCAGTTTTGAGATTTTGCCGTGCGTTGTCAAAGAAGATTAATCATTGTGACTTGAGAAAGGGTATTGTCATTTCTGCAACAGGCTTGCTATAAATCCCCAGCCAACCACAACTTGGTGATAGTATTTCCCTTATCTCCCGTCTTCACCAGCTGCTGAACGAACGTGCCTTATTTCCTTTGCGCCGCACTTATCTAAGCTCCCATTAATCTAATATTAATTCACCATTTCCCTCTCCATCGCTCTGCTTATTGCCACTATCTTTCCCAAAGTGCGGCACCAAACACTATAGAACTCGCTCGCATCAATTCCACATCACTCTGGGGCACCCTACATCATCCCGGGGTCTAACATGCCCTCGCACTGCCACACGTCTTTGCACTAAGGGCGACACAGTGCCGCAGCGGGTGGAGCTGCTGCCTCACAGCGCCAGAGACCCGGGCACGATCCAAACCTTGGTTGCTGCCTGTGTGGAGTTTGCATGTTCTCATAGAAACATAGAAACATAGAAAATAGGTGCAGAAGGAGGCCATTCGGCCCTTCGAGCCAGCACCGCCATTCATTGTGATCATGGCTGATCGTCCCCAATCAGTACCCCGTGCCTGCCTTCTCCTCATATCCCTTGACTCCACTAGCTCCTAGAGCTCTATCCAACTCTCTCTTAAATCCATCCAGTGACTTGGCCTCCACTGCCCTCTGTGGCAGGGAATTCCATAAATTCACAACTCTGGGTGAAAAAGATTTTTCTCATCTCAGTTGTAAATGACCTCCCCTTTATTCTAAGGCCGTGGCCCCCTGGTTCTGGACTCGCCCAACATTGGGAACATTTTTCCTGCATCTAGCTTGTCCAGTCCTTTTATAATTGTATATGTTTCTCCCTGTGGCTGCGTGGGTTTCCTCCCATATCCCACAGACGTGCGGGTTTGTAGGTTAATTGGCCCTCTGTAAGTTGCTCCTCGCGTGTAGGGAGTGGATGGGAGAGTGTAAACTGGCGATCGCTGGTTGGCGCAGACTTGCTTGTCTGGATATGCTGCACTGCACCAATCTCCATTGCAACATGGACAAACCCAAACACCAAGATGCGTTTTTTCTCCGTGTCGCATCTCCGTCCCCCCCTCGCGGCCTACAACGTGGAGTGGTGCTGCCTTTCCTGGAGACCGGCCGGGAGCTTCAAGCCATGGGAACTGTGGAGTTCATTGCCACAGACGGCTGTGGAGGCCAAGTCAGTGAAATATCGCTGAGCCTGCGATCCTTTGCCGAGGGACGCCAGTGAAAGGGCTCCGACTGCGAGGCCTGTGGACTTTAACACCATGAAGCCGCGGTCTCCGGTAAGAAGAGGCCGACTCGGGAGCTCCATGCTGCTCAGCTCCCCGTCCCCTACTGATGTAAAGCAATAGAATGCGATGATATGTTACTGGGCTTGAATGCAGATAGCCACTCTCACCATCCACAGGCAAGGGTTCGAATCCCACGAGAGAGGCTGAGAGAACTTAGATCGTCAATCAAATCAATATGGAATTAAAAAGCTGGTGGCGCTAATGGCGAATCTGGAATTATAGGGTTGTTATAAGAAGCCATATGGTTCACTAGTGCCCTTCGGGGAAAGGAATCTACCATCCTTGCCCGGAACATGACTTCAAGCTCACCAGCGTAATTGATTCTTAATGGCCTCTCAATCCAAGGTCAATTAGCTTTCGACAACAAAAGCTGACCCCGTCAGGGACTACCTCATCCGGTGAATGCATAACAGAACGGACAGACACGCTGTCCTCACACACAGACACCCCCCTCTGCCCTTTTCCAGTTGTGAGCAGATGGGAATACAGATGTGTGCCTTGCTAAATGCGGTTACAAGGATAAAATTCATGACTTTACAGAACTATATTTGAAGATGGTGCAGCGGTAGAGTTGCTGCCTCACAGTTACACACACTGAACGATTGTTTTCTCTTTTACTATATGCTTTACGTTGTACTATGTTTACATATTGTGTTGTGCTGCAGGAAGTAAGAATTTCATTGTTCTATCTGGGACACAAGACAATAAAACACGCTTGACTCTTCAATATTGCATTTTCAGATACGTGCGCTAAAAGATTATTGAACAACAAACTGTACCTTGGTACACGTGACAATAAACTGAGCTGAAACTGAAACAGGAAGGTAGGCTTTACTTTATGGCACATTGAAAGGTTTCTGTACAAATCCAGTGTTATTTGTCCACTTGAATTACAAAGTTGCATCAATGCAACTTCCTTGTCAAACACAAAGTGAATAGTGAAAGGCCTGGATAGAATGAATGAATGAATGAAGAGAGGGTATGTCAAAAAGGCACAACAGAGGATGTACTTCCTACGGCAGCTGGGGAAACACAATCTGCCGCAGGCAATGATGGTCCAATTCTACACGGCCATCGTAGAGCCTGTCCTCACCTTCTCCATCATGGTCTGGTTTGGCTCAGCCACTGAGCACGACACCCGGAGGCTGCAGCGAATCGTCCGATCAGCAGAGAAGATTATTGGCTGCAACTTGATGAAATGTACACTGCAAGGGCCAGGAAGCGAGCGGGCAAGATCATCTCTGACCCCTCTCACCCTGGCCACAAACTCTTTGAATCACTTCCCTCTGGAAGGCGACTCCGGACTGTCAAAGCTGCCACAGCCAGACATAAAAACTGTTTTTATCCACGAGTAGTTGCTCTACTCAACAGCCAAAAATCTGCAGCCTCCCTTTGATCTGGTATTTTGTTGGTTCACACGCTTGATCAATGGTGTTTTATCATTAATGTTTTATTATTATTAATGTTTAGTGTTTTCTGAGTCATTCGTAACTGTCACTGTATGTCATGTTGTTACTTGTGGGCGGAGCACCAAGGCAAATTCCTTGTATGTGAATACTTGGCCAATAAACTTACTTACTTACTTACACTAGTGGGATAGTCTAGGACCAAAGGGCACGGTCTCAGAATAAAAGGACATACCTTTAAGAAGGAGATGAGGAGGAATTTCTTTAGTCAGAGGGTGGTGAATCTGTGGAGTTCATTGCCACAGACGGCTGTGGAGGCCAAGTCAGTGAAATATTTTTAAGGTGGAGATTGACAGATTTGTGATTAGTACAGGTGTCAGGGGTCATGGGGAGGAGGCAGGAGAATGGGGTTGAGAGGGGGAAGATAGATTAGCCATGATTGAATGGGGGAGTTGACTCGATGGATCGAATTCTGCACCTGGAACTTTTGGCCACCAAGTTCAAGAACAGCTTCATCCCTTAGAAACATAGAAAATAGGTGCAGGAGGAGGCCATTTGGCCCTTCGAGCCAGCATCGCCATTCATAATGATCATGGCTGATCGTCCCCAATCAATAACCCGTGCCTGCCTGCCTTCTCCCCATATCCCTTGACTCCACTAGCCCCTAGAGCTCTATCCAACTCTCTCTTAAATCCACCCAGTGATTTGGCCTCCGCTGCCCTCTGTGGCAGGGAATTCCATAAATTCACAACTATCTGGGTAAAAAAGTTTTTTCTCAGCTCAATCTTAAATGTCTCCCCTTTATTCTAAGACTGTGGCCCCTGGTTCTGGACTCACCCAACATTGGGAACATTTTTCCTGCATCTACCTTGTCCAGTCCTTTTATAATTTTATATGTTTCTATAAGATCCCCCCTCATCCTTCTAAACTCCAGTGAATACAAGCCCAGTCTTTTCAATCTTTCCACATATGACAGTCCCGCCATCCCAGGGATCAATCTCGTGAACCTTCGCTGCACTGCCTCAATCACAAGGATGTCCTTCCTCAAATTAGGAGACCAAAACTGTACACAATACTCCAGATGTGGTCTCACCAGAGCCCTATACAACTGCAGAAGAACCTCTTTACTCCTGTACTGAAATCCTCTTGTTATGAAGAGCCCCTTGGGCTCTTGAACACTGCACAACACTAACCTCAGCAGCCATGATCTTCTCTGGACTCTGCCTTTGGTTACACTACAGAGTTCGGATTTGCACTTATTATGGTTGTCTATTATTACCATTAGTGTATTATTAATTATGATAAATTGTGTATGGTAGCGTTTACCAGCCTGTTGAGCTGCGGCAGCAGGAATATAATAGTTCCCTTTCCAGTACAAATGGCAATTAAACACCCTTGGCTGTTAGACGCCATACTCTGATCTGTCCTTTTGCATATTTCATTCATTAATGATAATAAAATGATAATTAATGATAAAATCAGTGTTTTATTATTATTAATGTTTAGTGTTTTCGGAGTAATTCGTAACTGTCACTGTATGCCATGTTGTTACTTGTGGGCGGAGCACCAAGGCAAATTCCTTGTATGTGAATACTTGTCCAATAAACTAACTTACTTACTTGTTAAAGAAGGAACTGCAGATGCTGGAGAATCGAGGGTACACAAAAGGCTGGAGAAACTCAGCGGGTGCAGCAGCATCTAAGGAGCGAAGGAGATAGGCGACGTTTCGGGTCGAGACCTGAAGAAGGGTCTCGACCCGAAACGTCGCCCATCTCCTTCGCTCCTTAGATGCTGCTGCACCCGCTGAGTTTCTCCAGCCTTTTGTGTACCCCCTAACTTACTTACTTAATTTGTTGAAGAGGAAAGGTCAGGGGAAGGGGAAAGATGAGAGGGGAGATGGCAGGGGGAGGGGAGAGGATGGAGGAGAAGGAAGGAGAGGGGGGAGGGGGAGGGGAAAGGGGAGGGGGGGGAGGAGAGATACTGCCTGTCCCGCTGAGTTACTCCAGCATCTTCTGTCTATATAACGGTGTAAACCAGCATCTGTGCACCTCACCCACCCGTCCCATTCAAAGACACCTGGTTCTGAGTGCTACCAAAGGCGCTTGCGTTGAACCAGTGCCCAACTCCTTGCAGTGGCGGCTGACACATGGTCACTGCCACACCGCCAACACAAGTTCGAATCCCACTGCAGCCATTAGGAAAACGTCAACCAACATAACGAAATAAATCCAACAAAGAGGTAGGATGGGTAAAGATAATAAAATCACCCGGGTGCGAGACATGAAATTTGCCGTGGGTAGCTCACACCCAGTGAAATGTGGGTGGCTCCAAACAGCCCCTGGCATGACCCTATCTCTTCCCCCTCCACTCCCCTCCCTCCCCCCCCCCCCCCCCCCACACCATTCAGAGGCAATTAAAATAGACAGCTAATGAATTTACTACTGATAGACATGTACTCTATAGGATCAGTCTGAAGAAGAGTTTCGGCCCGAAACGTTGCCTATTTCCTTCTCTCCATAGATGCTGCCTCACCCGCTGAGTTTCTCCAGAACTTTTGTCTACCTTCGATTTTCCAGCATCTGCAGTTCCTTCTTGAACATCTGTAGGAAGGAACTGCAGATGCTGTTTAAACCGAATACAGACACAAAATGATGGAGCAACTCAGCGGGACGGGTAGCATCTCTGGAGAGAAGGACTGGGTGACGTTTCAGGTCAAGACCATTCTCAGACTGTCATCTCAGGTCGAGACCCTTCTTCAGCCTGGAGTCTGAAGAAGGGTCTCGACCCGAAACGTCACCCATTCCTTCTCTCCAGAGATGCTGCCCGTCCCGCTGAGTTACTCCAGTTCTTTGTGTCGGTCGACAAGTATTCTAGGTCTTTTGTGGAAGGACATTACACACCTACACATACCCCGACCCGAAAGTAAATGGGGGCACTGCAGAGGCCGGAATCTTGAGTAGAAGAGCTGGAGGAACTCAGCGGGTCAGACGGAAGAAGGACCCCAACTCAAAACATCGTCTGTCCATTCCCTCCACAGATGCTGCCTGACCCACTAAGTTCCTCCAGCATTTTCTTTGCTGCAGGAGAAGTCACTTGAGGAATATTTTTACATGGCAGGGTTTTTTTTTCTACCTTGAACAGTGTTCTCTGCTTTTCATCTGGCCCGCTGAACCAACCCCGAGCACAAACCAGCTGGAACAAGATCATTTCTGGAGACACAAAGAACCGCAGGCGCTGGAATCTACAGGAAAAACACAAAGTGCTGGAGGAACTCACCCAGTCAGGCAGCACCTGTGGGGGGAATAGACAGAACAACTACTCGGGACAGAGTCATTCTGAAGAAGGGTCCCGACCACAAACATGTCCTCTCCATTCGCCCCACAGATGCTGCCTGACCCGCTGAGTTACTCCAGCACCTTGTGTTTGGCTGAAGTAAATGTATATTGTCAATATCACACACACACACAGATAGACGCATAACGTGTACATACACGTACACACTTTAGCAAATACACACACACACACACATTAACACACTCATTCACTGTTGAACTCACAAACACACTGAAACACACACATTAACACACACACATTCACTCTTGAACACCCAAACACACGTTAACGCACTCACTTACACACACACTAACACACACTCACACACTCTTGAACACACAAACACACTGAAACACACACATTAACACACACACACACATTGGCACACACTCACACACAGGCACACACACACACTAACACACACATTAACACACACACTAACACTCTTGAACACCCAAACACATGTTAACACACACCAACTCACACTCACTTACACACACATTAACACACACACACACACACACATTAACACACACACACATTAACACACACACACATTAACACACACATACACACACACACACACATTAACACACACATACACACACATTAACACACACACACATTAACACACACATACTCTTGTACACAAACACACATTAACACACACACAAACACACACACACTCATGAACACACTAGCACACTGAAACACACACATTAACACACACATACACACACACACTCTTGTACACACAAACACACACTAACACACATACACACACTCATGAACACACTAGCACACTGAAACACACACATTAACACACACACTAAAATACAGACACACCAACACAGCGTTGATATAGCAGGTTTGTGTGTTTAATGTTTACAAACTGTTGTATAAAGTTGCAGGAGCCGGCACGGTGCTGTGAAGCTTCGGGCGAGTGGCTGCTGCTAGTCCCGCGGCTCGGTGCAGCGAGAAGCCGGGTCCATGGGATGTCCTTGCCTGGTGACTTTCGCCAGCACTCGGTGCGCCGGCCCGCAGCACGGGGGGCGCTTGGTTCCCCTGGCCGCAGAGGTGGACCCCACCTCGCCCCCCTCGCCACCTTGGTGTGGGGGCCAGAGCCCGTGGCCGGAGCCGGAGCCGGGGGCCTGGTAGCCGCTGTCACTCGGGTCCAGGGGCTCCTTGGACAGGAGGATGCAGATGGACGGGACGTTTTTCATCAGGGTGAAGCTGCGGGCGGCGCCGTCTCCCTCCAGCCTGGCTCCAGGGAGCTGCCGCCACGTCCCCCGCAGGCTCTTGTAACACAGTCTGGTGATCTGGTGGAGCCCACCGATCCGCCTCTTCATGATCTCCACGCAGGTGATAGTCTTGGTGACCGCTCGGCCACAGCCGGTGAAGACCATCTGGCGGGTGGCGTGCAGCTCCATCCTGCCCACGGCGAAGCCCATCAGGTTCCTGATCTTGCTGCCCTCCTTCACCCGCATCTCCACCACGTTGGGCGGCAGGTTGTGGAAGGGCAGCTGGCTGTCCTCCCCCTCCTCCTCGCTCCTGTGGATCTTGGGGTAATTATCCATGTGTGTGTGTGTGTGTGTGTGGAGATGGGGGAGAGGAACCGAGCTGCGGATGCGGGACACACACAGAAAGCTGGGGTTAGCTCAGCTGGGCAGGCGGCAGCATCTCTGGAGAGAAGGAATTGGGCGACTGAACACTAAACATCCAGGATTCAGAAGCAGTTTCTTCCCTGCAACCAGCAGTCAGTCGACTGAACACTACAGCCCCCAAAGAGAGACACAGAAAGCTGGGGTTAGCTCAGCTGGGCAGGCGGCAGCATCTCTGGAGAGAAGGAATTGGGCGAAGCTCCGGGTCAGAGACCCTTCTTCTGGCTGGCAGGGTCTCCTCACTCTGGCATGGTCACCCCCCTCAAATCTTTACCTCTCCCCCCCCCCCCCCTTCCAGGGGCAAAACACTATCTCCTCCTCCCCTCCCTTCAGCAGTCTTCACCTCTCACCCCCATCTCATGTCTCCTCGCCGACCTGCCCGCGGGGTGAAGTTTTGCAAGAATTGAACAAATTTGGGAAGGGGGTTTGCAACAAGGCGAAGGTTTCCTCCTTTAACCCTGCACCCCCCCCCCCCCCCCCCCCCTCCCTGCCCTGGTCTCTCTACCCGGTGGCCCTCGCCCGGCCAGCCTTGGCCATCCTGGGCTGCCCGTCCCCGGCCTCTCCCCCCTGGGACAACCGGAGTGTTGCCTCTGCCGGCCTCCTGCTCACAGTCGCTCCTCGCTTCTGCTTTGGTCGCGGACTCTGCTCGCGTCTCACCCTCTCACTCTCCGCATAGCGCAGAGGGTAAGGAGCTGCGAATCAGTCGCCGTTGCCGCGTCCCTCTCTCCTCCCCTCTCCCCTCCTCTCTCCTCCCTCCCCCCCCCCCTCTCCCCTCCTCCCTAAACCCCTCCCCTCCTCCCCCCCTCCCCCCTCCCCCTCTCCTCCCTCCCCCTCTCCCCCCCCCCCCCCCCCTCCCCCTCTCCCCCTCTCCCCTCTCTCCTCCCTCCTCTCCCCCTCCCCCTCCTCCCTCTCCCCCCTCCCCTCTCCCCTCTCCCCCCCCCTACCTCCCCTCCCCCTCCCCTCTTCCCCTCCTCCCCTCTCCCCCTCTCTCCCCTCCCCTACTCCCCTCTCCCACCTCTCCCTCTCTCCTCTCCTCCCCTCTCACCCTCTCCCTCTCCCCTCTCCCCCCCCCTCTCCCTCTCCTCTCCCCTCCCTCTCCCCTCTCTCTCCCTCCCCCTCTCCCCCTCCCTCTCCCTCTCCCCTCTCCCCCCCTCTCCTCTCTCTCCCTCTCCCCCCTCCTCTCTCCCTCTCCCCCCCCTCTCCCCCTCTCCCCTCCCCTCTCCCCCTCCCTCTCCCTCTCCCCTCCCCTCCCCCTCCCCTCTTCCCCTCTCGCCCCTCTCCCCCTCCTCCCCCTCCCCCCTCCCCTCCCCCTCCTCTCCCCCCTCCTCTCCCCCTCCTCTCCCCTCTCCCCCTCTCTCCCCTCCCCTCCCCCCCCTCCTCTCCCCTCCCCTCTCCCCCCCTCTCCCCCCCCTCTCCCCCTCCTCTCCCCCCTCCTCCCTCCTCTCCTCCCCTCTCCCCTCCCCCCTCTCCCCCTCCCCTCTCCCCCCCTCCCCTTCCCTCTCTCTCCCCCTCTCCCTCTCTCTCTCTCCCCCCTCCCCCTTCCCCCCCTCCCCTCCTCTCTCTCCCCCCTCCTCTCTCTCTCCCCTCCCCTTTCCCCTCTCTCTCTCCCCCTCTCCCCCCTCTCCCTCCCTCCCCCCTCCTCTCTCCCTCCTCCAAGGGCTTCAAACTCCCACAGCCACTCACTCCAATGTGAATGAAGGCAGCCACCATTTAACCCCTTCAGCACCAGACTCATGGCCCCCCTCCCCCACCTTTTTCCCCATTGACACCCACAACTAAGCTGTAGTCCGATCATTCCCAATGGGGCAGTGTAACGGGAGTAGTCCAGAGCCAGACGCACAGTCTCTAGCCAACAGAGCCTTGAACTACTATCGACCTCTTTGGTGACCCTCGGACTATCCTTGATCGGACTTTGCTGGCTTTACCCACTAAACGTTATCCCCTTATCATGTATCTGTACACTAAGGATGGTTCGATTGTAATCATGTATGGCCTTTCTGCTAAAGAAGGGTTTCGGCACGAAACGTCGCCTATTTCCTTTGCTCCATAGATGCTGCCTCACCCGCTGAGTTTCTCCAGCACTTTTGTCTACCTTACCTTTCTGCTGACTGGTTAGCACGCAACAAAAAGCTTTGTGCTGTACCTCGGAACACGTGACAATAAACTAAACTGAACTGAAGCTTTTCCCAAGACACTGTTCTGAACCAGAGTCCCAGGTCTGATCCCGACTACGGGTACTGCCTGTAGGCTCTCCCCGTGACCGCATGCATTTCCTCCGGGTTCTCCGGTTTCCTCCCACATTCCAAAGGCGTGCAGGTTTGTAGGTTAATTTGCTTCGGTAAATTGCCCCCAGTGTGTGGGATCGAACTAGTTTACAGGGCGATCTTTGGCCTGGTGTGGACTTGGTGGGACGTAGGTTCTGTTTCCACACTGTCTCTCTAACCCAAACTAAGCTAAACTGCAGATGCCGGTTAATACACAAAAGGCCACAAAGTGTTGGGGTTAAGGGCCTGTCCCACTTACGTGTCCTTGGCACGCACCTCGTGGTCGCGTTGAGCCGCGACGGTCCCGCGAAGGTCGCGCGCGATTTCATGCGTCCGCACAGCCGTCTGGAGCGCGTGACGTCACTTGAAGATGGACACAAAGCTGGAGTAACTCACCGGGACCGGCAGCATCTCTGGAGAGAAGCAATGGGTGACGTTTCGTGTCGAGACTCTTCTTCAGTCTGAAAAGACGGGTCTCGACCCGAAACGTCACCCATTGCTTCTCTCCAGAGATGCTGCCGGTCCCGCTGAGTTACTCCAGCATTTTGTGTCTATCTTCAATTTTCTTGGCCCCGCTCTGGGAGTAGGAGTGGGGGCGGATCCGGACCGCAACGGCCGTGAGCCCCAGGCCGAGCTCGGCCATCGTTTGCCCGCTTCTGCTGCTGTTGGAGGTGAGACGTTGCGTCGCGCCAGGGTCTTGGGCCTGTCCCACTTTGGCCGTCAGTTACGCGACAGGCCGTTGGCGAGCGAAGATTTCGCAGCACCGCACGATGTCGCGCACAACTACATACCTCTCCGCGCTTCTCAGTGGGACCAGCCCCGCGCGGCCACACGATGCCCGTGCGCCTCAACGCGACCACGAGATCGCGTAATTTGCGTGCCAAGGACACGTAAGTGGGACAGGCCCTTAACTCAGCGGCTCAGGCAGAATCTCTGGAGAATAGTATAGAATAGAATAGAATGCCTTTTCAAACAGACATGGATGTGTGACGTTTCAAGCCCCTTCCTCAGCTCATCTGAAAGGTTGTTAATTCATATATTCACGTTTCAAAACGTTTCCTTTCCATTTCGAGCCAATCTTTAGCCAATAATTGCTTTCCCGTACAAAGCGGTGCATCACTGGAGATACGTGTTAAATAAGAGTTACTGCAGCTTCCTCATCGATGACTGTGCAGATAATTGAGGTGGCTATTTACAGAACTCACACACATTTGAAATCGTCTCAGTTCTCTTTCCTCGCATGCAAAATATAATCAATTATATTAAAGGAAATGGAAGCTATTCGATGCTCAGCATCATTGCAGTGAAAAACATCAATGCTCCTTTTATTGCGATCACACAATTTATCACGTGTGGGAAAGACCATGCAAACTCTGTTTTTGTGTGCCCTCTGCATCGATTTCCCCTCCAGCCCCTCCACCAGGTGGCACGCTGATGCAGCGGTAGAGGTCCTACCTCACAGCGCCGGGGACCCGGGTTCGATCCTGACCACGGGTGCTGTCTGCATGGAGTTTCACATTCTCCCTGTGACCACGTGGGTTTTCTCCGGGTGCTCCGGTTTCCTCCCACACTCCAAAGACGTACAGGTTTGTGGGCTCATTGCCTTCTGTAAATTTTACCTAGTGTGTGTGTCTACTAAACCAGGGTGAACGGTGGTCGGCACGGACTCAGTGGGTCTCCTGCCATTTCACTCCTAGAAACATAGAAACATAGACAATAGGTGCAGGAGTAGGCCATTCGGCCCTTCGAGCCTGCACCGCCATTCAATATGATCATGGCTGATCATCCAACTCAGTATCCTGTACCTGCCTTCTCTCCATACCCCCTGATCCCTTTAGCCACAAGGGCCACATCTAACTCCCTCTTAAATATAGCCAATGAACTGGCCTCAACTACCTTCTGTGGCAGAGAATTCCACAGATTCACCACTCTCTGTGTGAAAAATGTTTTTCTCATCTCGGTCCTAAAAGATTTCCCCCTAATCCTTAAACTGTGACCCCTTGTCCTGGACTTCCCCAACATCGGGAACAATCTTCCTACCATCAGGAAGAAGGTACAGGAGCCTGAACACTAACATCCAGGTTCAGAAGCAGCTTCTTCCCTGCAACCATCAGTCTACTAAACATTATAACCAGCAAAGATGGACACAAAAGGCTGGAGTAACTCGGCGGGACAGGCAGCATCTCTGGAGAGAAGGAATAAGTGACGTTTTGGGTTGAGATCCTTCTTCAGACCCTTCTTCGGGTCTCGACCCGAAACGTCACCCATTCGTTCTCTCCAGAGATGCTGCCTGTCCCGCCGAGTTACTCCAGCTTTGTGTGTCTATCTTCGGCTTAAACCAGCATCTGCAGTTCCATCTTACACACTACAACCTCCAAAATAGTCTCTCTGCTACATAGACTCGGGGACATTATATTTGATCTTATACTTTTATTGTCTATTTGTCCGTTTGGTTTTGATTAATATATATACTGAACATTTTGTTGTTGTTTATCATGGTTTTTACAGTGCTCTATGTTCACATATCTGTTGTGTTGCTGGACGTAAGAATTTCATTATTCCGTTTCAGGTCATATGACAATAAAACACTCCTGACTATTGAAGGGCCTGTTTCTATACAAAACTCTCTAGTAAACTCTCTACTAAACTCTCTACTAAACCTCTAAACTCTACTAAACTCTCTACTAAACCTCTAAACTCTCTACTAAACTCTCTACTAAACTCTCTACTAAACTCTCTACTAAACTCTCTTCTAAACTCTCTACTCTCTCTACTAAACTCTCTACTAAACTCTCTACTAAACTCTCTACTAAACTCTCTACTAAACTCTCTGCTAAACTCTCTACTAAACTCTCTACTAAACTCTCTACTAAACTCTCTTCTAAACTCTCTTCTAAACTCTCTACTAAACTCTCTACTAAACTCTCTACTAAACTCTCTACTAAACTCTCTGCTAAACTCTCTTCTAAACTCTCTACTAAACACTCTACTAAACTCTCTACTAAACTCTGCTAAATTCTCTTCTAAACTCTCTACAAAACGCTCTACTAAACTCTTCTAAACTCTCTTCTAAACTCTCGTCTAAACTCTCTACTAAACTCTCTACTAAACTCTCTTCTAAACTCTCTACTAAACTCTCTACTAAACTCTCTACTAAACTCTCTACTAAACTCTCTACTAAACTCTCTGCTAAACTCTCTTCTAAACTCTCTACTAAACACTCTACTAAACTCTCTACTAAACTGCTAAATTCTCTTCTAAACTCTCTACAAAACGCTCTACTAAACTCTGCTAAACTCTCTTCTAAACTCTCGTCTAAACTCTCTACTAAACTCTCTACTAAACTCTCTTCTAAACTCTCTTCTAAACTCTCTACTAAACTCTCTACTAAACTCTCTACTAAACTCTCTACTAAACTCTCTGCTAAACTCTCTTCTAAACTCTCTTCTAAACTCTCTACTAAACACTCTACTAAACTCTCTACTAAACTGCTAAATTCTCTTCTAAACTCTCTACAAAACGCTCTACTAAACTCTGCTAAACTCTCTTCTAAACTCTCGTCTAAACTCTCTACTAAACTCTCTACTAAACTCTCTGCTAAACTCTCTTCTAAACTCTCTACTAAACTCTCTACTAAACTCTCTACTAAACTCTCTACTAAACTCTCTGCTAAACTCTCTTCTAAACTCTCTACTAAACACTCTACTAAACTCTCTACTAAACTGCTAAATTCTCTTCTAAACTCTCTACAAAACGCTCTACTAAACTCTGCTAAACTCTCTTCTAAACTCTCGTCTAAACTCTCTACTAAACTCTCTACTAAACTCTCTACTAAACTCTCTACTAAATTCTCTGCTAAACTCTCTTTTAAACTCTCTACTAAACGCTCTACTAAACTCTCTACTAAACTCTCTACTAAACTCTCTACTAAATTCTCTGCTAAAATCTCTACTAAACTCTCTTCTAAACTCTCTACTAAACTCTCTACTAAACTCTCTACTAAACTCTCTACTAAACTCTCTACTAAACCTCTAAACTCTCTATTAAACTAAACTCTCTACTAAACTAAACCAAACCTCTCCCAGCCGTCAGCCTTGGGCCCAGCGCCTTTATTTCTAAGCAGCATTTACTGATGGAAATAAAACAGTTTTTGCTGAGATAATTTCTTCCGTGTTGGCAAACATCCCACTCTTCTGCGACTTACTAATTCAGGCACCAAATGAACGTTCAATGTTTACATGGATTTCTGTCTACAACGGGATTGAGAGGGAAAAATAGATCAGCCACGACCGAATGGTGGAGCAGACTCGATGGGCCGAATGGCCTAATTTGCTCCAATGACTGATGAATTTGTGAACATGAATTCATTGTCCCTGTGGGCAGTGGAGGCCAAGACATTGGGTCTTTCCAAAGCGGAGATTGATAGATTTGTGATTGGCCAGGGCATCAAACGTTATGGGGAGAAGGCAAGAGAATGGGGTTGAGAGGGAAAATAGATCAGCCATGATCAAATGGCGGAGTAGACTCTATGGCCTAATTCTACTCCTATGTCTTATGGATTTACATTTCCCAGGGCTTATACTGACAGTTCTAAACGCAGGTTGTGGAAGAAGAGAATTCAACAGTGCTTGGAAAATCTACAGTAACATTATGGGCTTAATTCAAGGCAGCAGCTCAAACCTGAAGTGTAGGCTTCAAGAGGTGTCTTTTCTTTGACAGAGATAAATCATTTCTTTAAAGCGGATTTGCTTGCAGGACTCAAACAGTTTATGCGGACATTCTGTGAGATGGTAATTTCATTCTCCTGAAGTGTAATCCTGAACTGCCGGTGAACAGAAAATTATATTAAAGAGAGCGGAGCTGTCAGCATTTTGCAAGTATAAGTATTCCAGTTTTATGCCTTGCAATTAACCGCTCATGCTGATGAAGATTGTGAATGAAATACGATGGGGCTGAAAGGCATTTGTACATCTGACATGTTTCTTCCCAGCTGTTATCGGGCAACTGAACCATCCTACCCCAACCAGAGAGCAGTGCTGAACTACTATCCGTGTTTATGAAGGAACTGCAGATGCATCTATGGAGCGAAGGAAATAGGCAAGGTTTCGGGCCGAAAAACTTGCCTATTTCCTTCGCTCCATAGATGCTGCTGCACCCGCTGAGTTTCTCCAGCATTTTTGTCTACCTCTGAACTACTATCCACCTCCTTGGTGACCGGCGGACTATCCTTGATCGGACTTTGCTGGCTTGACCTTGCACTAAACGTCATTCCCTTATCATGTATCTGTACACTGGTGAATGGAACGATTGTAATCATGTATTGTCTTTCTGCTGACTGGTTAGCCCGCAACAAAAGCTTTTCACTGTACCTCGGTACGCGTGACAGTAAAGGGCCTCTCCCACGTGGCGATTTTTTTTCGGCAACTGTCGGCATCATTGACTGACGTATCAGGTCGCCAAACAATTAGCGGCGGTGACACAGCGTGACGCGGCGTGACGACGTATTGACGCACGGCGTATCCTCAAGTATCGCAACGTTTTTTTATGTCGCTGGATTTTGAAATGTTCAAAATCTTTTGGCGACACTGATACGTCAGTCGCCGAAAATATTGCCAAGTGGGACAGGCCCTTAATCTAAAATAAACTAAGGTGACAACATGACCATTATTCTTCTTCGGTCAATGTTGCAGTCTAGTTTTGTTTATTGTCGCAACCAGATTCGCCAACGTTTTGTGTTTTGCGCAAAGTGCAGGAGTAGAGAGGTTCTCCTGCAGTTGTGTAGGGCTCTGTTGAGACCACATCTGGAGTATTGTGTACAGTTTTGGTCTCCGAAAGGTATGCAATAGTTGCCCATGCAGTTACAAACCCCTCCTTCCCTCTGCGCCAGTTCCCCCTTTGCTCTTTCCCACCCCCCCCCCCCACACCTTCCCTCACGGCGGTCCAACACCCCACCCCACCCCGCGCCGGGTCCCCGTGGTCCATTGTTCCTCCCCCTCCCTCATGCCCGCCCCCCCCCCCCCCCACGCCGGGTCCTCTTTCGTCCCTCCCCCCCGGCAGCGACGTTCTCACCCCACACGTCCATCCTCGTCTGTCGTTCGGCGCCAACACCGGCAAGAAATGGAGAGAGAAAAGGGCAGAGAAGGCTAAAGAACTCTGGCCAGAGATGGACATCTTTACCCCCATTTTCAAGATTCAAGATTCAAGAGACATTTATTGTCACATGCACCAATTGGTACAGTGACATTTGGGGTCACCATACAGCCATACGAATAAAATAAAGAACACAACACACGATAGTCTTTAACATAAACAGCAGAATCAAAGTTACATAGAAACATAGACAATAGGTGCAGGAGTAGGCCATTCGGCCCTTCGAGCCAGCACCGCCATTCAATATGATCATGGCTGATCATCCAACTCAGTATCCTGTACCTGCCTTCTCTCCATACCCCCTGATCCCCTTAGCGACAAGGGCCACATCTAACTCCCTCTTAAATATAGCCAATGAGCTGGCCTAAACTACCTTCTGTGGCAGAGAATTCCATAGACTCACCACTCTCTGTGTGAAAAAAAAAATTCTCATCTCGGTCCTAAAAGACTTCCCTCTTATCCTTAAACTGTGACCCCTTGTTCTGGACTTCCCCAACATCGGGAACAATCTTCCTGCTTCTAGCCTGTCCAACCCCTTAAGAATTTTGTAAGTTTCTATAAGATCCCCCCCTCAATCTTCTAAATTCTAGCGAGTGCAAGCCGAGTCTATCCAGTCTTTCTTCATATGCAAGTCCTGCCATCCCAGGAACCAGTCTGGTGAACCTTCTATGTGCTCCCTCTAACAACAAACACACGATAGTCTTTAACATAAACAGCGGAATCAAAGTTTCCCACTGTGAGGGAAGGCACCAAATCTTCACTCAAGATGAACGACATGGCCCCAGTTGCAAAAAACTACGCGACCCAATAGCACGTAGACCGTACAACGTTTTTGCCATTTGCCTACCAGACCACGGGTGGAGATAATAACTTTCTTAATTTCAGCTACTGTTTTTGACGAACAATATCCCCCAGAAAGCAGGATGAAAGGCAAATTAAAATCTCATACCCAAGTCCAATTATATCAGCAATCTCTTTCAGTTCTGCCTCACTTCCCTCTTTCACGCAATGAGGCTTTTTAGTTGTCAGCACCTGGCCCGTTTAAAAATTGTTTCCAGTTGTGAGAGTTGTTAGTTAGGACTCTTGAAAAATGCATGAGCTTTTGAAAGTGTTACCTAATTATTCACTGCAGCTGAGCAAACGGAATTAGACACATTGAGGAGAAAAAATGATTTTCCTTCCTCTTGGAGTAAATGAACAAATGATTGCAATTAAAGCCCAGATGATTCAGTCCATTCGATTTAACACTGCTTAAGTAAAATGAGTGCTCGCTACATTAATGGGCAATTGCATTGCGGATCGAAATGCACAATAGACAATAGACAATACGTGCAGGAGTAGGCCATTCGGCCCTTCGAGCCAGCACCGCCATTCAATGTGATCGTGGCTGATCATCCCCAATCAGTACCCCGTTCCTGCCTTCTCCCCATATCCCCTGACTCCATTATCTTTAAGAGCCCTATCTAGCTCTCTCTTGAAAGCATCCAGAGAACCGGCCTCCACCGCCCTCTGAGGCAGAGAACTCCACAGACTCACAACTCTCTGTGAGAAAAAGTGTTTCCTCGTCTCCGTTCTAAATGGCTTACCCCTTATTCTCAAACTGTGGCCCCTGGTTCTGGACTCCCCCAACATCGGGAACGTGTTTCCTGCCTCGAGCGTGTCCAAACCGTTAATAATCTTATATGTTTCAATGGGATCCCCTCTCATCTTTGGGAAAATCTCCGAGTGTAGGCTTAGCACCGACTGAATGTCCATAGATCCATCGATGCACGGTGGCGCAGCGGTGGAGTTGCTGCCTTACAGCGCCAGAGACCCGGGATCGATCCCGACTACCGTCTGAGGGAGTTTGCACGTTCTCCCTGTTTACACGTGGCTTTTCTCCGGGTGCTCCGGTTTCCTCCCACACTCCAGAGATGTGCAGGTTTGTAGGCTAATTGGCTTCTGTAAAATCACCCTTAGTGTGTAGGATAAGGTCATAAGGTCATAAGTGATAGGAATGGAATTAGGCCATTCAGCCCATCAAGTTAATCTGCCATTCAATCGTGGCTGATCTATCTCTCTCTCCTAACCCCATTCTCCTGCCTTCATCCCATAACACTGTACACTGCAAGGGCCAGGAAGCGAGCGGGCAAGGTCATCTCTGACCCCTCTCACCCTGGCCACAAACTCTTTGAATCACTTCCCTCTGGAAGGCGACTCCGGACTGTCAAAGCTGCCACAGCCAGACTTAAAAACAGTTTTTATCCACGAGTAGTTGCTCTACTCAATCTAAAGCCTCCCTTTGATCTGGTATTTTGTTGGTTCACACGCTTGATCAATGGTGTTTTATCATTAATGTTTTATTATTATTAATGTTTAGTGTTTTCTGAGTCATTCGTAACTGTCACTGTATGTCATGTTGTTACTTGTGAGCGGAGCACCAAGGCAAATTCCTTGTATGTGAATACTTGGCCAATAAACTTACTTACGTTCTTCTCTGAACCCTTTCCAGCTTGACAACATCTTTCCTCTGACACGGTGGCCAGAACTGAACGCAGTACTCTAAATACTGTGTCTGAGGAAGGGTTTCAGCCCAAAACGTTGCCCATTTCCATCGCTCCATAGATGCTGCTGCACCCGCTGAGTTTCTCCAGCATTTTTGCCTACCTACAATACTCTAAAATGCGGCCTCACCAGCGGCTTATACAACTGCGACGTGACCTCCCAACCTCTATACTCATGATATCAAACATATGGAAGATTTCACTGCACTGTTAAGATTAAATACAGCGGGCACTCCTTGATGTTCGAGCCAATGTTTGCGTGAGAGTGCTTTGCATTGCGACGGTAATGACACGAACATAAGTCATTGGTTGCTGCTGCTGTAAGACATTCTGAGAGATGATTAAATAAGTTGCTATTCCTCAGAGTCTGACTCATTTCCCTTCATTACCACCAAGGATATTGTTATAATCTAGATTTAGGCACAATTTCCAAACATGCTAGATTTTAATGCATCAGTGATATCAGTGATGCATTAGATGATTTAAAGCAACCGTTACAATTTAAGTTACAATCTAGGACCAGAGGCCATAGCTTCAGAATAAAAGGACGTACCTTTGGAAAGGAGGGGAGGAGGAATTTCTTTCGCCAGAGGGTGGTGAATCTGTGGGATTCATTGCCACAGAAGGCTGTGGGGGCCGTCAATGGATATTTTTAAGGTGGAGATTGGACCTGATTAAGGTGGAATCCGGTTCTTGATTAGTACGGGTGTCAGGGGTGCAGGAAGGAACTGCAGATGCTGGTTTAAACCGAAGATAGACACAAAAAGCTGAAGTAACTGCACGGGACAGGCAGCAGCTCTGGAGAATGAATGGGTGACGTTTCGGGTCGAGACCCTTCCTCAATCAGGGGTTACGGGGAGAATGCAGGAGAATGGGGTTGAGAGGTTAAGGTAGATCAACCATGATTGAACGGCAGAGTAAACTTGATGGGCCGAATGGTCTAATTCTGCTCACAGACCCTTAAAACGATATCCAGCCAAATATTGTCAAATACATAGGGCATTTCCCCGAGGGAAGTATTAACATTTGCTTTGAACTGACAATAGACATTAGACAATAGGTGCAGGAGTAGGCCATTCGGCCCTTCGAGCCAGCACCGCCATTCAATGTGATCATGGCTGATCATCCCCAATCAGTACCCCGTTCCTGCCTTCTCCCATATCCCCTGACTCCGCTATTTTTAAGAGCCCCATCTAGCTCTCTCTTGACCTTATGCACCAAATAATTTGCTACGCGTCTGGCCAAACTGTTCTGTTAGATTTACACATTGAGTTTCTCCTCTTCTGAGGCAGTCCCTTGAATTTGAGCAGGGTTTCCGAACATCATGATGGGCCAGTTCCACTCTGGCGATTTTTTTAGGCGACACATGGTCGCCGGGGTGTCGCCTGTACGGCCGTGAGTCGCCCCCTCAGTCGCCCAAAGTGTCGTAGCGTCTTTCTGGTCGCCGCTGGATTTTCAACGCGTTTGACTCCAATGAGCGTAGCTTGGCTTCTCCTGACGTAGGTGCTGTCGTAGTTGTCGCCAGTAAAATTGTAAATTGTCCCAGGTGTGTAGGATAGTGCGCGATTACGGGATGATCGCTGGCCGGCGCGGACTCGATGGGCCGATGGGCCTTTAGCCACATTGTACCTCTAAAATCCCTCTCAACGAAACTTAAACTGCAGGGAAGGGGAGTTGGGGAACGCAACTGCAGGCCAAGGGGAGGGGAAGAAACATTATCTGAAGCTGGAGGACATCTCAGATATACGGGAGAGAGAAAGCCTTATCCTAAACGCAGATGCAGTGGAGATGGTGAAACTGCGAGCATCTTGTATGGATGATGTCCATGCGAGACTGAGGGGGCGGGGCGCGGATGTAGCCAATATAGCAATGGGACAGAATGGGTTCGTAGCAGAAATACAATTCAGTCTTTATATAAAGATCACACTTTAAAAGCCATTAAATTGTATCGCCAGCATCTCAATTGAACAGACATCCAATTTCCAGTGTCATCTGCTCCACGGGACGTTCAAGCAGACTTTGCGGGATTAACATCAGTGACAGGATTATGGGCTTCTGAACGTCACACTGACGCTCAAAACTCAAAGTGACAACTTTCTCCTTCGATGTCCAAATATATTGATCCTCTCCTGGGAGAACGGAAGGTCTTTTATAGAAAGATAGAAAATAGGTGCAGGAGTAAGCCCTTCGCCCCCCCTCCCCCAGGAAGAACAGTCTCAAACTAAAATTGTTTTTAGAGATGCAGCAGAAACAGCCCTTCGGCCCATCAGGTTCATGCTGACCATCGAACACTAGCTCTAGTTCTACTTTTACCTCCACTCTCCACACAAGGGGCAACGTTCAGAGGCCAATTAACCTACAAACATGCATGTCTTTGGGATCATAAGATCATAAGTGATAGGAGTAGAATTAAGCCATTCGGCCCATCGAGTCTACTCCGTCTTTCACTCATGGCTGATCTATCTCTCCTTCCAAACCCCATTCTCCTGCCTTCTCCCCATAACCTCTGACACCCGCACTAGTCAAGAATCTACCTATCTCTGCCTTAGAAAATTACACAGACTTGGCCTCCGCAGCCTTGTGTGCCAAGGAATTCCACAGGTTCTCCACCCTCTGACGAAAGATGTGGGAGGGAACCCACACGGCCACAGGAAGAACATGCAAACTCCACACAGACAACGCCCGAGATCGGGATCGAACCCAGGTGTCTGGCGCTGTGAGGCCACGGTGCTCGTTCATTCCCTCCGCAGATGCTGCCTGACCCGCTGAGTTTGCTCAAGATTCCTGCATCATCAGTTCTTTGTGTCTCCATTAAAGATAGTTCCATTTATTATTAATTTTGAGATGGGCGGTGTCACCATTTTAAGATAAACTGTGCATGTTGGTGCATTATTGGATGAAGTATTATTTAATGAATTATGACTTGGTCTTCCAGTAGAATGAGTTAGTGATTTTGTTTTTTAGATAGTGTGTGATGTTGTTAATTATATCCATACGTTCTAACTCACGGGGGAATCAGCTAAAAGTTGACTGAGAACAATTTTGTGATGAATATTCCCTGGCAAGGTTCCATTGGTGAATGCAGTGAATCTAATTAGTTACACTTCTTCAGTTAGACTTCTCAAATTTCAGGTAGTCCCTACTTTCTCCTCCCCTTCCCAGCTCTCCCTCAGCCCTCTGGCTCCACCTCTTCCTTTCCTCCTCCCTCCCCCCTCCCCCCGCCATCACACCAGTCTGAAGAAGGGTCTCGGCCCGAAACGTTGCCCATTTCCTTCGCCCCATAGATGCTGCCTCACTGGCTGAGTTTCTCCAGCATTTTTGTCTACCTTCTAATTAGTTACACAATACTTGTACATTTGTACGTTTAGCTTAGAGATTCAGCGCGGAGACAGGCCCTTTGGCCCATCGAGTCCGCACCGACCAGCGATCCCCGCGCACGGACACAACCCTACGCACGCTGGGGACAATTTTACATTTACACCGAGCCAATTAAACCTACTGACCTGTACGTCTTTGGAATGTGGGAAGAAAGCGAAGATTTTGGAGAATTATGATTGAATGGCGGAGTAGACTGGATGGTCCGAATGGGCCTAATTCTGCTCCTATCACTTATGAATTTAGGAAGACATGCAGCCAGAGGAGATGAGTTTATCGTGCCATCATGCTGGGCAGAAACATTGAGCAGTGAAGGGCCTGTTCATGCTCGGCGCTGTGCTGCTGTACTATTGCATAGTTATCCCTCAATTAATAAGATTAGTTTATCCCTTTGCTATCTATATTATCGCTGTGTTGAGTCCCAGAGCCTCCTGTGCACAGAATGGTTGCAGCCGTGATTATATTCTATTTTCGATAGGCATATGGACATGCTGACTCCATGCAATTATCCAATTTTCTTTTCTATTTGTGTCGATGCCTGAGGCTGCCACTTGTGTCAACTGTGTCACTGTACTACCAAGACGTGTAGGTTAAACACTTCAACACCCCCTCCCATTCCCACACTGACCTTTCTGTCCTGGGCCCCCTCTGTGGTCGGGTAATTCGCCACAGCAGCTGAGATTGCAGGGGCAGGTGAAGGGTCTCGACCCAAAACGTCACCTATTCCTTTCTCTCCAGAGATGCTGCCTGACCCACTGTGTTACTCCAGCTTTTTGTGTCAAACGGTGATAAGATACACAAAAATGCTGGTGAAGCTCAGCGGGTGAGGCAGCATCTATGAAGACTTGTTGGGCCGAACGGCCTAATTCTGCTCCTATCTCTTATGATCTTATGTTTAAGGTAGAATGCTGGAAAAATCGAAGGTAGACAAAAATGCTGGAGAAACTCAGCCCGTGAGGATCTATGGAGCGAAGGAATCGGTGACGTTTCGGGCCGGGACCCTTCCTCAGACCTGAAACGTCACCTATTCCTTCGCTCCATGGATGCTGCCTCACGCGCTGAGTTTCTCCAACATTTTTGTCTACCTTCGATTTTTCCAGCATCTGCAATTCCTTCTTAAACATAAGATAGTAAGAGATAAGAAAGATTTAGGCCATTCGGCCCGTCAAGTCTACTCCGCCATTCAATCATGGCTGCTTAAGCGTGTTTATCTTGAGGAGGAACGGGGTACTGATTCTGGATGATCAGCCATGATCACATTGAATGGTGGTGCTGGCTCGAAGGGCCGAATGGCCTGCTCCTGCGCCTATTTTCTATGTTTCTGTTCATTTGCAAACTGATGGAAGTCTGTGGAATTCTCTGCCTCAGAGGCAGGTTCTCTGGATGCTTTCAAGAGAGAGCTAGATAGGGCTCTTAAAGATAGCGGAGTCAGGGGATATGGGGAGAAGGCAGGAATGGGGTTTGCCCACTCCGACCAATATGTCCCATCTGCACTAGTCCCACCTGCCTGCATTTGGCCCATATCCTTGGTCCATAAAGCTCTCCTTTCCATGTACCTGTCTAATTGTTTCTTAAAGGGCTTGGACACGCTAGAGGCAGGAAACATGTTCCCGATGTTGGGGGAGTCCCGGACCAGGGGCCACAGTTTAAGAATAAGGAGTAAGCCATTTAGGACGGAGACGAGGAAACACTTTTTCTCACAGAGAGCGGTGAGTCTGTGGAATTCTCTGCTTCAGAGGGCGGTGGAGGCAGGTTCTCTGGATGCTTTCAAGAGAGAGCTAGATAGGGCTCTTAAAGATAGTGGAGTCAGGGGATATGGGGAGAAGGCAGGAACGGGGGGTTACTGATTGGGGATGATCAGCCATGATCACAGTGAATGGCGGTGCTGGCTCGAAGGGCCGAATGGCCTACTCCTGCACCTATTGTCTATTGCCTATTGATGCATCCCTTTGGTACATTTTCCGTGTACATTGTCTTTGCCCGTAACCACTGCAACGCTGCAGGGAGGACACAGACTGAGCCGTGATGTCATCTGCTGAATACATCGCGCTGTCCAACCTGCTGACTACACAACTCCTTAACATTTCACCGTGCCATTGCGCATACCACCTTTTTTTTGTGGGTTTCCACTCTTCTAAATTCCTCAGAGTTCAGCTGAATGTCAGCCTGAATCCATCGTCCGAGCTCCATTCTGAATTGCTGACTTGCCAAATCCAGACCTTGGACTCCGTTCAACATGATGTCTGATGTTTATTTCTGTGAAGTGAAAGATAACAAGCGAGCAGTTCTATCTTTGGGAGTTTTTGATTTTTTGAGTCTTTTTTGATTTTTATTAATCGCTATTTTTTGAGGCTCAAAATTGTGTTATATTAAAATATTTCCGAAGTTAGCAGTCTTGAAGGGCCCTGTAGTCTCGATCTTTCAGTGTTATCTTACGTCTATGGTTCAATTTTACAGCCGACAATAGACAATAGACAATAGGTGCAGGAATAGGCCATTCGGCCCGTCGAGCCAGCACCGCCATTCAATGTGATCGTGGCTGATCATCCCCAATCAGTACCCCGTTCCTGCCTTCTCCTCATATCCCCTGACTCCGCTATCTTTAAGAGCCCTATCTAGCTCTCTCTTGAAAGTATCCAGAGAACCGGCCTCCACTGCCCTCTGAGGCAGAGATTTCCACAGACTCACCACTCTCTGTGAGAAACTCTCTCCGTGCTGACTGTACGGAGTTTGTACGTTCTCCCCGTGACCTGTGTGGGTTGTCTCCAGGAGCTCCGGTTTCCTCCCACACTCCAAAAAGACGTACAGGTTTGTAGGTTAATTAACTTGGTATAAATGTAAATCATCCCCAGTAAGATAATGTTAGGGTGCTCCTCAAACTGCGGAGCATCCTGGACACCCCCTCCGTGACGCACTGGTCAACCTGAGGAGCACCTTCAGCAACAGACTGGTCCCACCAAGATGCAGCACAGAACACCACAGGGAGACCCTTCTTCCCTGTGGCTATCACACAATACATCTCCTCCCCGTTGTGTCGTGGGGTAGACTGAGACTGACTCCCCCAATCCTTTACACTCATCAATAGAATTTCATTTTCCATGTATCTTGTGTTTTTATGACTGTTGGCAGATCAATCTCCTTCCTGGGATAAATAAAGTTCTATCGTGTCGTATCGTAAGACTTTCAGTAGTTGTTAGCCGGACACCATCAGATTCAGGGACAGTTTCATCCCAGCTGTTATCGGGCAACTGAATCATTCTACCATGACCAGAGAGCAGTGCTGAACTACTATCCACCTCTTTGGTGACCCTCGGACTATCCTTGATCGGACTTTGCTGGCTTTACCTTGCACTAAACATTATTCCCTTATCATGTATCTGTACACTGTAGGTGGCTCGATTGTAATCACGTATTGTCTTTCCGCTGACTGGTTAGCACCTCGGTGCACGTGACAATAAACTAAACTGAACTAAACCTCTCTCCGTGTCACCGTAGAAGGCAGTGGAGGCCAATAACTCGATGTGAGTCTGAAGAAGGGTCTCGACCTGAAACGTCACCAATCCATGTTCTCCACAGATGCTGCCTGACCCGCTGAGTTACTCCAGCACTCTGTGAAACGTCACCTATCCATGTTCTCCACAGATGCTGCCTGACCCGCTGAATTACTCCAGCACTCTGCGAAACGTCATCTATTTCTCCACAGATGCTGCCTGACCCGCTGAGTTACTCCAGCACTCTGTGAAACGTCACCTATCCATGTTCTCCACAGATGCTGCCTGACCCGCTGAGTTACTCCAGCACTCTGTGAAACGTCACCAATCCATGTTCCCCACAGATGCTGCCTGACCCACTGAGTTACTCCAGCACTCTGTGAAACGTCACCTATCCATGTTCCCCACAGATGCTGCCTGACCCACTGAGTTACTCCAGCACTCTGTGAAACGTCACCTATTTCTCCACAGATGCTGCCTGACCCGCTGAGTTACTCCAGCACTCTGTGAAACGTCACCTATCCATGTTCTCCACAGATGCTGCCTGACCCACTGAGTTACTCCAGCACTCTGTGAAACGTCACCTATCCATGTTCTCCACAGATGCTGCCTGACCCGCTGAGTTACTCCAGCACTCTGTGTGTCTATCTGGGGTGATGGGCTGGATTGTCCTTGGTGTGAGGCTTTTCATTGGCATCGCTCCCAGTCGGTTCAGAACCTTGCAACTGGTGCAGTTGACCTCCCACCTCTCGCCAGCTCGCTTCCATTCCGATAAACACCCTTGCACAATCAATTAGCTGCTCACAACAAGATTGAATATCCCCTTGCTCAACACCTCCGGGATTCCGCACACTCGCAGAAGCAATAAAACCTGCCGCCGTTTGGCTCCCTCCCAGACAATATTGGTGACGGATTTCAAAACTTGTAAGTCTGAGACCAACCACACATGGATACCTCAACTATGGAGCGCAGCGGTCGAGCTGCTGCCTCACAGCGCCAGAGACCCAGGTTTGATTCTCCTAATGGTAGGAAACTTATTTGGTAAGTATCAATGAGGTCCCCCCCCCCTCATCCTTCTAAACTCCAGCGAGTACAGGCCCAGTGCCGTCAAACGCTCATCATATGTTAACCCACTCGTTCCTGGGATCATCCCCCTCCAGACACCTCTCCAGAGCCGGCACATCCTTCCTCAGATACAGGGTCCAAAGAGTACTATGTGAGCCAAATCCCCCTTTTTTGAATTCCAGTTACAACAATTTCAACAATTTCAGTTTGTGCAGGGTCTGAAGAAGGGACCTGATACGTCACCTATTCCTTTTCTCCAGGGTTGCTGCCTGACCCGCTGTTTCAGTTTCAGTTTTAGAGATACAGCGCGGAAACAGGCCCTTCGGCCCACCGGGTCTGTGCCGACCAGCGATCTCCGCACACCAGCACAAGCCTACACATGCCAGGGACGATTTACACTTTTCCCAAGTATACAAACGCAAGCCAATTAACCCACAAGCCTGAGATGGCCAAAAGTGCTGGAGGAACTCAGCGGGTGAGGCAGCATCTATGGAGCGGAGGAAATAGGCGACGTTTCGGCCCAAAACGTCACCTATTTCCTTCGCTCCATAGATGCTGCCTCACCCGCTGAGTTTCTCCAGCACTTTTGTCTACCGTCGATTTTCCAGCACCTGCAGTTCCTTCTTGAACCTACAAACCTGCAAGTGTGGGAGGAAACCGAAGATCTCGGAGCAAAGCCACGCTGGACACGGGGAGATCGTACAAACTCCGTACGGACAGCACCCGCAGTCGGGATCGAACCCGGATCTCTGGTGCAGCAAGCGCTGTAAGGCAGCGACAGTATAATGGGGATAAACGTGAGGTTATCCACTTTGGCGGCAAAAACAGGAAGCTAGACTATTATCTGAATGGTGGCCGATTAGGAAAAGGGGAGATGCAAACGAGACCTGGGTGTCATGGTACACCAGTCATTGAAAGTAGGCATGCAGGTGCAGCAGGCAGTGAAGAAAGCGAATGGTATGTTGGCATTCATAGCAAAAGGATTTGAGTACAAGAGCAGGGAGGTTCTACTGCAGTTGTACAGGGTCTTGGTGAGACCACACCTGGTACAGTTTTGGTCTCCTAATCTGAGGAAAGACATTCTTGCCATAGAGGGAGTACAGAGAAGGTTCACCAGACTGATTCCTGGGATGGCAGGACTTTCATATGAGGAATGATTGGATAGACTCGGCTTGTACTCGCTGGAATTTAGAAGATTGAGGGGGGATCTTATAGAGACTTACAAAATTCTTAAGGGGTTGGACCACCCCTCATTCTTCACCATTGCTCCAGCATTTTGTGTCGATCTTCCACAGTTCATACAATGAGCTGGATGCTCTCCAGTGCACACAGAGCACACACAACAGAGCGCTGATTCATTTCCAAGTCAGACCTCGCATCAACGGGCTTAACAAATGAAGACATTTTCATTTATTTGAAGAGCCGTGATAGAAATATACAGCGCAGAGAGTAATTTTTTTAAATCATCCACTCCAGTGATGGTGATGTATAAAACACTGTATTGAATCAGACACCATCGGGACCTGAAAATAGACACAAAATGCTGGAGTAACTCAGCAGGAGAGGCAGCATCTTTAGAGAGGGTCTCCACCCAAAACGTCACCCATTCCTTCTCTCCAGAGACGCTGCCTGTCCCGCTGAGTTACTCCAGCGTTTTGTGTCTCTCTTTAGATTAGTTTAGTTTAGTTTAGATTAGTTTAGACATAGAAACATAGAAAATAGGTGCAGGAGGAGGCCATTCGGCCCTTCGAGCCTGCACTGCCATTCAATATGATCATGGCTGATCATCCAACTCAGTATCCCGTACCTGCCTTCTCTCCATACCCCCTGATCCCTTTAGCCACAAGGGCCACATCTAACTCCCTCTTAAATATAGCCAATGAACTGGCCTCAACTACATTCTGTGGCAGAGAATTCCACAGATTCACCACTCTCTGTGTGAAAAATGATTTTCTCATCTCGGTCCTAAAAGGCTTCCCTCTTATCCTTAGACTGCGACCCCTTGTTCTGGATACAGCATGAAAACAGATGTGACCAGTGTAGATGGGGCATGTTGGACACCTCACCTTCCCATATCTCTAGTTTCCCTCCCCCCCTGACCCTCAGTCTGAGGAAGGGTCTCAACCCGAAACGTCACCCATTCCTTCTCTCCAGAGATGCTGCCTGTCCCGCTGGGTTAGTGTCTATCTTTGCATGTTGGTCCATTCTGGTTAACTGGTTTGTTAACTAGTGCGAACGGGTGATCGATGGTTGGAATGGACTCAGTGGGCTAAAGGCCTGTTTCCGTGCTATATCTCTAAACTCTAATTCCAACATAATTTAGATTGTATAATTAGATTCTTATTGCAAAAGCCTTGGCCAATTAGTGTCTGCAGCTCCCCTATGCTTTGAGCACTGACAGATAGAACTAGAAGCCTTTATGGTCATGTGCATAGTTGGTTTGATGATTAAATCTTAAGTGATAAGTGCAGAATTCGGCCATCAAGTCTACTCCGCCATTCAATCACGGCTGATCTATCTCTCCCTCCCAACCCCATTCTCCTGCCTTCTCCCCCTAACCCCTGACACCCGTACTGATCAAGAATCTATCGATCTCGACTTTAAATCTATCCACTGACTTGGCCTCCACAGCCTTCTGTGGCAAAGAATTCCACAGGTTCACCGCCCTCTGACTAAAAGAAATTCCTCCTCATCTCCTCCCTAAAAGAACATCCTTTAATTCTGAGGCTATTTTGGCCTCTGATCCCGGATTCTCCCACCAGTGGAAACATCCTCTCCACATCCACTCTGTCCAAGCCTTTCACTATTCTGGGAGATTGCAACCTTCACGTGGTCCGCCCTGTTTCGAGGAATGCAATCGGCCTGGCGTGCACCATCAAATAAGATCAAACAGAACCAAGTTGCCCGACAACTTTGGGCTGTGCACGCCACACGCAAGAAGGAGAAGAATAAAGTATTCCGTACGTTTCAATGAGGTTTTCAATGAATTATAAAAAGGAAAAAAGAGAGGCATTTCCTTCGTTCAACTCCTGCCTCAGTAAATGGGGAGATTTGAGCTGTCATATCGAGAGATGTACTGTGGAGATATCTCCATCTGCCTTCGGGCTGAAATCTGTGCACAGCAGATGCCAGGCATTTGGGGAGCTGTGATCTCCGCTGCAGATTTGCCCATTTAGTGGTACAATGAAGAGTATAATCATTTATTTTTTCCCCAAACTGCCTTTTCAAGTCTGACGTTGTCGCCTAGCGTGGGTGATGGAAGTGGAGATGTAATTAGGATTCATCCTGAGACAATGGATATCGCGGCACATGTTCATTGCTAATTGGACACTCAAGTTCTCGCTGCTAATTTTGCCTGCAAGCTTATGTTTAACTGCTTCGAGGCCAAGAATCTTTCCTGCTATCGTTGTAACCCAGCGGTATGAATATTGATTTCTCTAACTTCAAGCAACCTTTGCATCCCCTCCCTCTCCATCCCTCCCCCACCCTAATCGATGTACTAGTTTCACTGTCGTCCTGGTGAGTTTCATTGTCTCGTTTTCACCTAGCCCACCGCCAACAATGGCCTGCTCCCTTGATCATTGCTTATCTTTCATTTATTTGTTCTCTACCTAGCTTATTCCAGCTTCGGACGATAGCTAAAATAAAACAATTCCTCCAGTTTGATGACCTCGAAAAGACCATCCACACATTTATCCCCTCCCGCCTAGATTACTGCAACTCCCTCTACACTGGCATCAGCCAATCTTCCCTGTCCTGCCTGCAACTGGTCCAAAACGCCGCAGCGAGACTCCTGACGGGCACCCGAAAAAGGGACCACATCACCCCGATCCTGGCCTCTCTCCATTGGCTCCCTGTGCAGCTCCGAATAAATGTCAAGACCCTCCTCTTTGTCTACAAAGCCCTCAATGGGCTTGCCCCCACCTACATTAAAAGTCTTCTCACCCACCACACCACCTCCAGGTCCCTCAGATCGGCCGCCTTGGGGTTGCTGAATGTCCCGCGGTCTAGGCGTAAGCTCAAGGGCGACCGCGCCTTTGTGGTCGCAGCTCCTAGACTGTGGAACAGCATCCCCCTCCCCATTAGAACTGCCCCCTCCATCGACCCCTTTAAGTCTAGTCTAAAAACATATCTGTTCTCCCAAGCCTTTCCTGACGTCCTCTGAGTGAGGGCTATTTGTATATATGTATGTAGCCTGCTTGTGTATACTGCTCTTATAACAAATGTAAAGCACTTTGGTCAACGAGAGTTGTTTTTTAAATGTGCTATAGAAATAAATGTGACTTGACGTGACTTGACTTGACTCTATCTCTCTACATCACCGTCTATATCTCTCGTTTCCCTTTCCCCTGACTCTCAGTCTGAAGAAGGGTCTCAACCCGAAACATCGCCTATTCTCTTTTTTCCAGGGATGCTGCCTGACCCGCTGAGTTACTCCAGCTTTTTGTGTCTATCTCCTGCTATAGTTTAGAGACACAGCGTGGAAACAGGCCCCGCGGCACTCTGAGTCCGCGCCGACCAGCGATCCCCACACACCAACACTTATAGAAACTTACACCATTCCTAAGGGGCTGGACAGGCTAGATGCAGGAAGATTGTTCCCGGTGTTGGGGAAGTTCAGGACAAGGGGGTCACACAGTTTAAGGATAAGGGGGAAGTCCTTTCGGAACGAGATGAGAAAAACATTTTTCACTCAGAGAGTGGAATTCTCTGCCACAGAAGGTAGTTGAGGCCAGTTCGTTGGCTATATTTAAGATGGAGTTAGATGTGGCCCTTGTGGCTAAAGGGATCAGGGGGTATGGAGAGCAGGCAGGTACAGGATACTGAGTTGGATGATCAGCCGTGATCATATTGAATGGCGGTGCAGGCTCCGAATGGCCTACTCCGGCACCTATTTTCCATGTTTCTACGTTTCTATCCTACATATTAGGAACAATTTCCAATTTTTACTAAAGCCAATAACCCAAATGTCTTTGGAGCGTGGGAGGAAACCGGAGCACCCGGAGAAAACACGGACAGCGTACAAACTCCGTACAGACTGCACCCGCAGCCGGGATCGATCCCGGGTCTCTGGCGCTGTGAGGCAGCAGCTCTACCCGCTGCGCCACGATGCTGCCTGCAGATAAATATAATTAATATACTTCAAACGCTTCAGCCTCCCACATTATAATATAAGAAGCATAAAAATCTTCCAGCTGTGAAGTTATTAAATATAAACGCACAAATTAATTAGGCCTATTTGCTCTTTACATAAAAGCGACATTTGAACAGTTTTGTTCGATAATCTTTGTCATTGTTAAGAGAACGTACGACCTCTCAATATACAACTCCGCGCAGGTCACTCCCGTAGTCGGGATCGAACCTGAGCCTCTGGCGTTGTGGGGCAGCAGCTTATAGAGGTGTAGAAGATCATGAGAGGAATAGATCGGGTAGATGCACAGAGTCTCTGGCCCACAGCAGGGGAATCGAGGACCAGAGGACACAGGTTTAAGCTGAAGGAGAAAAGATTTGATGGGAATCTAAGGGATAACCTTTTCCCACAAAGGGTGGTGGGTGTATGGAACAAGCGGCCGGAGGAGGTAGATACGGCAGGGACTATCACAATGTTTATAGACAATAGACAATAGGTGCAGGAGTAGGCCTTTCGGCCCTTCGAGCCAGCACCGCCATTCAATGTGATCACGGCTGATCATCCCCAATCAGTACCCCGTTCCTGCCTTCTCCCCATATCCCCTGACTCCGCTATTCTTAAGAGCCCTATCTAGCTCTCTCTTGAAAGTATCCAGAGAACCGGCCTCCACCGCCCTCTGAGGCAGAGAATTCCACAGACTCACCACTCTCTGTGAGAAAAAGTGTTTCCTCGTCTCCGTTCTAAATGGCTTACTCCTTATTCTTAAACTGTGACCCCTGGTTCTGGACTCCCCCAACGTCGGGAACATGTTTCCTGCCTCTAGCGTGTCCAAACCCTTTAAGAAACAAATAGACAGGTACATGGAAAGGAGAGCTTTATGGGCCAAGGATACGGGCCAAATGCAGGCAGGTGGGACTAGTGCAGATGGGATATATTGGTAGGAGTGGGCAAATTGGACCAAAGGGCCTGTTTCCACACTGTATCACTCTACAACAGAAGACTGCCTTGTAATGGTGAATGGATCGTGAAGATGCATTAGTATTAGTGCGGACCTGTTGGGTCAAATGTGTTCTTTGTAGGATGTAGGTTCAATATTAATTCCTTGAACCTGCCATGTACTCGAGAAGGAATGGGTGATGTTTCGGGTCGAGACCCTTCTTCAGACTGAGAGTCAGGGGGGCGGGAAACGAGAGAGATGCAATGTGTAAAAATGAAGAAGGGTCTCATCGCCCATTCCTTTTCTCCAGAGATGCTGCCTGACCCGCTGAGTTACTCCAGCATGTTGCGCTTAAGAAGGAACTGCAGATGCTGGAACAATCGAAGCTGGACAAAAAAAATGCTGGAGTAACTCAGCGGGACAGGCAGCGTCTATGGAGCGAAGGGATGGGTGACGTTTCGGGTCGAGACCCTTCTTGAGACTGATGATTTTGTGTCGACCTTCACCCATTAAGCAGCTGTTTTTCTTCAGTGTGGAAATAAATAAGGGACTGCAGAGCGATGTCGACTTCAAGCGTTGGGTTTAATAATAGACAGGCCGGACTCTGCAGCTGTTCGACCGGACGCAGCACAGCTGCTCATGAGACACCCACTGCGATTGCTTTGGGAACGGGACAAATGTGCTGTCGGCTGTGCCGGCAATTGGGCAAATCCCCCGGGCGGAGGTTGGAGTCCAGCCTTGCTCACGGCCCGGCCCACAGCGGCACCTCCGCACTGCGCCTGTGGAAATACTTTGAATTTTGATTGATCTGGCTCGCTGAAACTTCATTCCCTTAACAACGAGAGAAAAATTGACAATTGTTTTAAAGACCAGCAGAGTATTGGCATGCTCCAGAAATCTGCTGAGCAGGAATCTTTTAAGGGCGGCACGGTGGCGCAGCGGTAGAGTTGCTGCCTCGCAGCGCCGGAGACCCGGGTTCGATCCCGACTACGGGCGCTGTCTGTACGGAGTTTGCACGTTCTCCCCGTGACCTGCGTGGGTTTTCTCCGGGTGCTCCGGTTTCCTCCCACACTCCAAAGACGTGCAGGTTTGTAGGTTAATTGGCTTCTGCGGATTGTCCCCGGTGTGTGGGATAGAAGTAGTGTAGCGGGTGATCGCAGGTCAGTTTGCACTCGTTGCACGAATGGCCTTCTGGACTAAATTAAACTAAACCCAAGTCATTGGTGCCAGCACGGCCATAGAGCAGAGAACACACAGTACAGCACCAGGCCCTTCGGCCCATCAACATTTGTGCCGAGCATGACACTAATTTAAACAAATCACCTCTGCCCGCAGGTGATTCACAGCCTTCCATTCCCTGCACAACCCTGTCTGTGTCTAACCAAAGGCTTCTTAGATTAACTGTTGCCCTTGCCTCTACCACCATCTTTGGCGTCACCATCAGACATCTCCAGAGTTGTCACATGTCCCAGATGGAACAATGACATTCTTACTTGCAGCAGCACCACACACCATGTAAACATGGTACACTGCGAACAATGTAATAAACGAGAAAAACAAGCACAGTGTGTGTATATACACATATACACGCATATACATGCATATACACACACATACGTGCATACACACACACACACACACATATATACATGCATATACACACACATACGTGCATATACACACACACACACACACACACACACACACACACACACACACACACACACACACACACACACACACACACACACACACACACACACACACACACACACACACACACACACACACACACACACATACACACACACACACACACATATATACATGCATATACACACACATATATACATGCATATACACACACATACGTGCATATACACACACACATATATATATGCATATACACACACACATATATACGTGCATATACACACACACATATATACATGCATATACACACACACACATACGTGCATATACACACACACATATATACATGCATATACACACACACACACATACATGCATATACACACACACATATATACATGCATATACACACACACACACATACATGCATATACACACACACATATATACATGCATATACACACACACACATACATGCATATACACACACACATATATACATGCATATACACACACACACACATACATGCATCTACACACACACATATATACATGCATATACACACACACACACATACATGCATCTACACACACACATATATACATGCATATACACACACACACACACATACATGCATCTACACACACACATATATACATGCATATACACACACACACACATACATGCATCTACACACACACATATATACATGCATATACACACACACACACATACATGCATATACACACACACATATATACGTGCATATACACACACACACATACGTGCATATACACACACACATATATACATGCATATACACACACACACACATACGTGCATATACACACACACATATATACATGCATATACACACACACACACATACGTGCATATACACACACACATATATACATGCATATACACACACACACATACGTGCATATACACACACACATATATACATGCATATACACACACACACACATACGTGCATATACACACACACACATATATACATGCATATACACACACACACACATACGTGCATATACACACACACATATATACATGCATATACACACACACACACATACGTGCATATACACACACACATATATACATGCATATACACACACACACACATACGTGCATATACACACACACATATATACATGCATATACACACACACACATACGTGCATATACACACACACATATATACATGCATATACACACACACACATACATGCATATACACACACACATATATACATGCATATACACACACACACACATACATGCATATACACACACACATATATACATGCATATACACACACACACACATACATGCATATACACACACACATATATACATGCATATACACACACACACACATACATGCATATACACACACACATATATACATGCATATACACACACACACACATACATGCATATACACACACACATATATACATGCATATACACACACACACACATACATGCATATACACACACACATATATACATGCATATACACACACACACATACATGCATATACACACACACATATATACATGCATATACACACACACACATACATGCATATACACACACACATATATACATGCACATACACACACACATATATACATGCATATACACACACACATATATACATGCACATACACACACACATATATACATGCATATACACACACACATATATACATGCACATACACACACACATATATACATGCATATACACACACACATATATACATGCACATACACACACACACATACATGCATATACACACACACATATATACATGCATATACACACACACACATATACATGCATATACACACACACATATATACATGCATATACACACACACACACATACATGCATATACACACACACATATATACATGCATATACACACACACACACATACATGCATATACACACACACATATATACATGCATATACACACACACACACATACATGCATATACACACACACATATACATGCATATACACACACACACACATACATGCATATACACACACACACATATACATGCATATACACACACACA
>CM069169.1:14575730-14608230 GCA_035221665.1 Okamejei kenojei | reverse complement strand
CCGTTTAAATGGCTTACTCCTTATTCTTAAACTGTGGCCCCTGGTTCTGGACTCCCCCAACATCGGGAACACGTTTCCTGCCTCTAGTGTGTCCAAGCCCTAAACAATCTTATATGTTTCAATGAGATCCCCTCTCATCCTTCTAAACTCCAGAGTGTACAAGCCCACAATTTTGCATAAACCAACACCGCAGTTCTTGGTTCCTGGTTACTTAGTCCTCCAAAATATTCCATCTGGAATTTAAACTGGAGGTGGTGAAGGGAGGGGTTTAGCCAGAGAGGGTTATTGGGAAGAAAGTGCTACTTTAAATGTAGTTGCATCTGGCTGGGCAACCGTGGTTTGGTGGAGATTATTCCATGCTTTAGTAGTGCGTGGGAAGAACGAATTGCTGTACACATCTGTCTTTGTGGCTGGGACCACAAATTGGATCGAATGCCCTCGTCTGCTCCTAATTGGTTTGGGGTTGGTGTAGGTCTCGTGATCTATGTCTCGCTGGCCGTTTAACATTTTGTAAAAACAGGTCAAACGGTGAGCTTCACGTCTGTCTTGGAGAGGGTGTTGGAGAGCTGGGGCTGCGGGAGGGATGGAGGGAGAAGCAGGGGCGGGGACAGTTCCTTGTACATCTCCCATCAGTGAATGTCAGGCTGAGTTAGGGGAATTGAAATCATTAATCTGCTCACTCTGCCTGTTCAGTGTTAGTAAATGCTGTCCGATTATACCCTGGCACAGGCTCCTGTGAACCTTCTGTCCCAGCTTTCACAGGCTCCACCGCAACTAATGCGTTAAAATATTTCGCTATTCGGCGTCCGATGTGCAAATTGAGGCAACCGTCAACACAAAATATTTGTACACGCTGGTGGGGAAGGATTGGGCTTGGTTTAGAATCTCATCGCTGGCTTCAGTGCTGACCCCAAGGTCTCACGTGTTGTGAATTGCTTTCGAGTTAATTGAGTGCGAAGACAAGCAAGGCGCATTGAGCAATTTGCCGCTGCACACTCCTCATGCAAAATTAGCCCCTGATTGCATCCGTTATGACATCTAATGCATCAGAGGTCGTAAGTGATAGGAGTGGAATCAGCGGTGGAGTTGCTGCTTACGGCGCTCGCAGCGCCAGGGACCCCGGGTTCGATCCCGAGGACGGGCGCTTGTCCGTACGGAGTCTGTGCGTCCTCCCCGTGGCCGCGTGGGTTTTTCTCCGGAAACTTTGCATTCCGCCCACACTCCGAAGACGTGCAGGTGTGTTGGTGAATTGCCTTGGTAAATGTAAAAATCGGCCCTCGTGTGTAAGATGGTGTTAGTGTGCGGGGATCGCTGGTCGACGTAGACCCGGTGGGCCTCTGGCGCTGCAGGCGCAGTAAGCCAGCACCGCTACCGTTGATGGGCTTTCTTCCTGATGGCATCAATGTAATGGGAATTTTACCCACAGAAAGATAGAGGAGGTAAAAGCCTAATGCCCCTGTCCCACTTAGGAGACCTGAACGGAAACCTCTGGAGACTTTGCGCCCCACCCAAGGTTTCCGTGCGGTTCCCGGAGGTTTTTGTCAGTCTCCCTAATGGTCGAAAGTGGTTTCCGTTTTAAAAATCGGTAATTTTTTAGTCGAAGCCGGTCGCGATGCTCGTTGAAGGTGGTTGCCGGAGGACAAAAACCTCCGGGAACCGCACAGAAACCTTGGGTGGGGCGCAAAGTCTCCAGAGGTTTCCGTTCAGGTTTCCTAAGTGGGACAGGGGCATAACTCTACAGTAAAATGATACAAAAACATTGTGAATGGCCTGTCCACGTCACCTCCTCTCCGCTACTTAACGCAATGACTTGGGCAGGTGGTCTGGAGATATCCAACCGCCTCTCACACCACAATGGACACTGCTTTATTGAGTTTTCATTCCATTTGGTTGAAATGTCATGGCATTTGGAAGTTTCCGAGTTGATTTACGCTTACAATAAGCACATTGCCATCAAGAGACCCCTGTGTGACATTTGAAGCAATTACAAATTTTCCTCCTTCTCATCCACTTGAAATTAGTTTGGGACATCTAGTTTTGTTTCCTTTGAGTTTAGACATACAGCGCGGAAACAGTCCCTTTGGCCCACCGAGCCCACACCGACCAGCGATCCCCGCACACTGTCACTACCCAACACACACTAGGGACAATCCACTTAACCTACAAACCTGTACGTCTTTGGAGTGCGGGCGACAATAGACAATAGGTGCAGGAGTAGAGGCCATTCGGCCCTTCGAGCCAGCACCGCCATTCAATGTGACCATGGCTGATCATCCCCAATCAGTACCCCGTTCCTGCCTTCTCCCCATATCCCCTGACTCCACTACTCTTAAGAGCCCTATCTAGCTCTCTCTTGCAAGCATCCAGAGAACCGGCCTCCACCGCCCTCCGAGGCAGGGAATTCCACAGACTCACCACTCTCTGTGAGAAAACGTTTTTCCTCGTCTCCGTTCTAAATGGATTACTCCTCATTCTTAAACTGTCTCAGGAAAAAAAGCCCACGCAGGTCACGGGGAGAACGCACAAACTCCATACAGGCACCACCAGTAGTCTGGATTGAACCCGGGTCCCTGGCACTGGAAGGTAGCAACTCTACCACTGCACCACCCTGCCACCAAATATCGAACGTCAACACAGCATCATTTGTGAGGATGAAACGTGATATGAATATGAATCAGGGTTAGAACGCATTCAGAGATTCCAGGAGGAATATTGATTCAGTGCTGACAGTGTCAATTTGCGGGAAATGTCTCAAAGGGTCTGATTGTCTACTCAAAGATTGCAATGAATACACTCCAGCAGCAGCCACCTTGTGGGCAGCAAACCTTCACAAACGCATTGAGATTTCCTGACCTATTTAAATAGCACTTGAGTTAGCCACCTCGGTGTAAGTTGAATACTACAGGAAATCTGAGAAAGGCAAGTGATTCACAAGAGAGAGACAATAGACAATAGGTGCAGGAGTAGAGGCCATTCGGCCCTGCGAGCCAGAACCACCATTCACCGTGATCACGGCTGATCATCCCCAATCAGTACCCCGTTCCTGCCTTCTCCCCATATCCCCTGACTCCGCTATCTTTAAGAGCTCTATCTAACTCTCTCTTGAAAGTATCGGCCTTGTGAGGCAGAGAATTCCACAGATTCACAACTCTCTGGGTGAAAACGTTTTTCCTCATCTCCCTTCTAAATGGCCCACCCCTTATTCTTAAACTGTGGCCCCTGGTTCTGGACTCCCCCAACATCGGGAACATGTTTCCTGCCTCTAGCGTGTCCAAACCCTTCACAATCTTATATGTTTCAATAAGAGCGATAATTGTCAATAATAATACCTTTATTATTTTCCCTCCCATTTTCTCACAACCAACAATCAAACGTTACTTTCTCAAACTCGGATTGTTTTCTTTCAGGCTTGTTTTTTTCTGGAACTCCAAAGTTAGGGAGACCTGATAGAAGTGTATAAAACGATGAGGGACTTATATTGGGTGGACAGTTTTTCCTAAACACCCTACAGCGAGCAAGATAGATCACTCGACAAAAAAGATTGGGCAGATTCACGGGTCATTTCCCGCCCCCATTTCCGTAACCGGCTTCCGTCTCCGCACCAAAGATCCCGCCACAGCGGAGCGAAGATACTAGTGCGGAGACGGGAGCCGGTTACGGAAACATCCTCGTAAAAATAAAAGTTCTTTGGCAAAAATCTTCTCCTCATTTTCAGAATTATAATTTATTAACACATACTGTTCCCCCGCAACGTTGATTACACTGCGGGTCGGGTCGGGTCGGGTCGGGTTACGGAAATGGATGACAAAAGGGCCCACGTTCCGCTCCGTTGCGTACTACACGTCAGCCCGTTGCATTTAGCAGGAGTGGTCTATCTTGCTCCGCTATAGGATCTTTGGTTTTTCCAGTGAGGACATGTCCAGCACTAGGGGGCAGAGCAATGGGAGAGAGAAAGTTTAATGGAGATAGATGCAAGGTGCCGGGGTAACTCAGCGGGTCAGGCAGCATCTCTGGGGAAGAAGGAGGGGTGACCTTTCGGGTCGGGACCCGTTAGATGTGGGAAGCAAGTTTTTTTTTTACACAGAGAGTGGTGAGTGCCTGGAACACACTGGCGGGGATAGTGGGTGAAGAGGCTTAATCCTGGCATTTAAGAGACTTCTAGATCGGCATGTGTACGTGAAGGAAATGGAGGGGGGTGGATTATGTGCAGAATTAGACTTACAGCGCGGAAACAGGCCCTTCGGCCCGCTGGGTCCGCTCCGGCCAGCGATCCCCGCACACTAACACTATCCGACACACTTGGGGGACAATTTACAACTTTTACCGAAACCACTTCTTCGTAGTAACATAGAAAGATAGAAAATAGGGGCAAGAGGAGGCCATTCGGCCCTTCGAGCCAGCACTGCCATTCATTGTGACCATGGCTGATCGCCCCCTATCATTAACCCGTGCCTGCCTTCTCCCCATATCCCTTGACTCCACTAGCCCCTAGAGCTCTATCTAACTCTCTCTTAAATCCATCCAGTGACTTGGCCTCCACTGCCCTCTGTGGCAGGGAATTCCAAAGATTCACAACTCCCTGGGTGAAAAAGTTTTTTCTCACCTCAGTCTCCCCTTTATTCTAAGACTGTGGCCCCTGGTTCTGGACTCGCCCAACATTGGGAACATTTTTCCTGCATCTAGCTTGTCCAGTCCTTTTATAATTTTATATGTTTCTATGAGATCCCCCCTGATCCTTCTAAACTCCAGTGAATACAAGCCTAGTGTGGGCGGAAACCGAAGATCTCGGAGAAAACCCACGCAGGTCACGGGGAGAACGTGCAGACTCCGTGCAGACAGCGCCCGTGGTCGGGATGGAACCCGGGTCTCCGGCGCTGTGAGGCAGCAACTCTACCGCTGCGCCACCGTGTTGCCCAATTGTAGCTGAGGCTGACTAGATTTACAAAAACACTTGTTTGAAAGGATATTGGGATGAGGATAGAGGGTACACAAAAGCCTGGAGAAACTGAGCGGGTGCGGCAGCATCCTGGGATGGGGATCGGTGATTGTGAGTGGGATATTTGTTATACTGATTGGATTGGGAAGGGTGATTATAAAGTTGTATACATGACTAAGTTGTATGTATGTCTGAAGACGGGTTTCGGCCTGAAACGTCGCCTATTTCCCTCGCTCCATAGATGCTGCCTCACCCGCTGAGTTTCTCCAGCACTTTCGATGTTGATTTTACCTTCGATTTTACAGCATCTGCAGTTCTTTCTTAAAAACGATATGACTAAGAGATACTGTACAGTGCAGGAGGGTCTTTTCTTTTTTTTTTTCTCTCTCTTTTTATATGACATTGTAAATATTTGATTAGTGTATAAATGTAAATAATTTGGTGTACATATGGAAATAGGTGTTTATAGCGGCTAAATGTGTATAAGATAATTATAAGCATTTGAATAAGGGGTGGGAATTAATAAACTTTTCGTACACATACGATTCATTTATTTATACATATTGTTTATGATGTGTTATATATATTCTTGTTTAGGTTTTTTTTTTGTATGCTGTTTCATACTTGCTTTTTATTTTTAGCCTGTTCGAAAAAAAAGGATTTATTATTATTATTGTATCCATGTGATGCTAATGCCCCTGTCCCACTTAGGAAAGCTGAACGGAAACCTCTGGAGACTTTGCGCCCCACCCAAGGTTTCCGTGCGGTTCCCGGAGGTTTTTGTCAGTCTCCCTAATGGCCGAAAGTGGTTTTGAATTTTTTGAAATAGACGCCGGAACACAGAAGAAGCGGAAATCCACTTTCGACCATTAGGGAGACTGACAAAAACCTCCGGGAACCGCACGGAAACCTTGGGTGGGGCGCAAAGTCTCCAGAGGTTTCCGTTCAGGTTTCCTAAGTGGGACAGGGGCGTTATAGCCTCCCTAATTACATGGAGAAGGGAGGTGAATGGGGTTGAGAGGGAAAGATAGATCAGCCATGATTGAATGGCGGGATAGACACAATGGGCCGAATGGCCTAATATGCTCCTATGACTCCTGAGATGAATTTGGCGGTTTGGCTCAGAGTTACACATTTGCCCCACCCTCTCCCCAAGACTCTAATCGTTTCCTCCTGCCACTGACTGCTCCCAGCGGGAATCGGAGGAAGCAGGAGCTCGGGGAGCAGTGAGCTTGCACTTTCAGCTGGAATCCCACAGCTTCAGAACTGATTAACCTTGAATGAGAAAAGCACTTCACCAATCAATGCCGGAACCTGCTGTACACAGCATCGATCGCTCGCCCACTCGCTCGCTCCGCCAGGGCTTTTAAGAGAGATTTGTTCTGCCGAGTCATCTCAAACTGTGCATCTGAATGGCAAGTTGCCACAGTGAGGGGTTATGGTTCTGGCAGCTTTGCGATTCACTCAGTAGTTGGTCAGAATGGGCATCGCATAGTGCAAAGAGCACCAGCGTGGCGGCAGGCTTGGCAGCCGGTCAAAGAGTTTCGTTTAGTTCAGTTTTAGTTTAGTGACGCAGCACGGAAACAGGCCCTTCGGCCCGCCGAGCCTGTACTGACCAGCGATCGCCCCGTACACTAACACTATCCTACGCACGCTAGGGACAACGTGCAATCTTTACCGAATCCAATTAACCTGCAAACCCGCACGTGTTTGGAGCGCGGAATGTAATTGAATATTGAACGGCCTGTCCCACTTGGCCGTCATTTGCGCCCCATTTACACGACCTCCAAAAATGTGGCCGTCGCGTTGTGAGGCACGGGTAGCGTGTGGGTAGCGCGGGACGGGCGCACGGAGAGGCGTGGAGGAGTGTGGAGTTGTGCGCGGTATCGCGCGGCTTTCCAGGATTTTTTTATTTATTTTTTGATGAATATTTTTTATTAGTTGTAAATACATATTAATAAAAAATACTTATTAGATACATTCATAATATTATTAATATTAATATTAACATTTAAGACTTTATGTTTCTATACATTTTTTAAATTTTTTTTATAAAGTAGGAAGAGATAGAGAAAAATAATATAGAGAATAAGGAAATGAATGGAGTATTAATCAACTATCCGTTGTTGGAGATATAACCATGATTTATTATACGTAATTCTTCATCCATTCTATTATTCTGGCCTCAGTCAAGCCTCCGCACTGAGCCACTTTGACCCTGTAGATATTCAATATATGGAGACCATATCCCTCTGAAGAGATCCAACCTGTCCATTAGGACGAGCCTCAATCTTTCCAGATGGAGTGTCTCCGACATTTCTGTATTCCACATTTTGATTGTGGGGGATGTAGGACCTTTCCAGAATTTTAATATTAATTTTTTCCCCAATTATTAAACCATAATCAATAAAAATTATTTGATTCGTTGTTATTAATTGATCTGTTTCCAGTATTCCTAGTATTATTAACTTTGAGTCAGGAGTCAGATTCATATTAACAACATTCGAAATTATCCTAAATATTTCTATCCAAAATGTTGTAATTTTTACACAATTTGTAAATGAGTGTGTCAGATTAGCTTCTAAGTGCTGACATTTATCACATTTGGGAGATACTTTTGGAAAGATGTTATGTAGTTTGGATTTTGAGTAATGTAGTCTATGTAGTATTTTAAACTGTATAAGAGAGTGTCTAGCATTTAACGAGCAGTGGTGTATATTGCTTTCCAGGATTCTGAGCTGCACGAAATCCTCGCGCGCCATCTGCGTGACGTATCGCGTACGCACGCTGACGCATTGGCGTCGCACGCCGGCGTCCCGACGTCTCTCGTGTAGTGCGTGGTGGCGCATGGTTACTTCACCGCGTGTAACCATGCATCACCGCGCGCTGCAGGGTATTCTAATGTTGTCACGCGCACCAGACTGCACGATGACGCGTGATTTGCGAGCGACATCGCGCGTAACGACACCTCGACCTATTTCACATATGAAGCGCAAATGAGGCGCAAATGCCGGCCAAGAGTGGGACAGGCCCTTTACTTGTCGCGTGTGACAAGTCACAGTGATATTCTTTGCTCGCTTACCCAAGGTATGCAAATAGTGGCCACATAAAGGGTGCTCACAATGTTACAAACTACTCCCGCGCCAGGTCCCCCCCTCATGGCGGTCCCCCGCGCCGGAGTGTGGGGGGAAGCCAGAGCTCCCAGAGAAAACCCACGCGGGTCACGTGGAGAAGGTACATAGTCCGTACAGACAGCACCCGTAGTCAGGAATGCATCCGGCTCTCTGGTGCTGTAAGGCAGCAACTCTACCGCTGCGCCACCGTGCCCAAAATACCTCTCTGTTTTGCAAATAATTCAGTAAATTCAAGCAAAATATAAACACAATCATAAATAGGAGCAGATGCATCCACTGTAGTGTAAAGGGCCTGTCCCACTTACGCCATTTGTTTGGCGACTGCCGGCACCCGTCATAGTCGCAGCAGGTCGTCGAAAAGTTTCAAAACGTTGAAAATCCAGCGGCGACCAGAAAAAAAAAGATACGACTCTTTGGGCGACTACTCACGGCCATACAGGCGACACGTGTCGACATGTCGCGGGGTACCTTTATCTGGTCTACCGCTGGATTTTCAACATTTTCAAAATTTTCGGCGGATTTCCTAAAGTGAGAGGAAACAGGAGATCCCGGAGAAAACCCACGCGGGTCACGGGGAGCACGTACAAACTCTGCACAGACAGCGCCCGTAGTCGGGATCGAACCCGGGTCTCTGGCGCTGTGAGGCAACTCTACCGTGCCTCCCCATGTATATCATACATATCATGAGGGGAATAAATGGAGTATTTTACCCTGGTTAGAAGCATCACGTAGGTTTAAGGTGAGAGGTTTAAGTGAAGATTTAATCCGAGAGGCATCTTCTTATACGCAGAGGGCGTTGAGTATACGGGATGATACAGTAGTCGAGGCAAGCGTTATTAAAAAAACACCTGGACAGGTACGTGGTTTAGAGGGACATGAGGTAAACGCGGGCAAATGGGACTGGCTTAGATGAATCATCTTGGTCGGCATGGACGGGATGGGCCTGTTTCTGTGCCGTGTGACTGCGTCTCTCTTCTACTGCCTCTCATTGTTTGTCGTTCTAACATAAAACAGCACACTTCCCATTCCAACAACCAGTCAACCGCGATGGCGCACCGGTGGAGCTCCTGCGCCAGAGGCCACGGTTCGATCCCGGCTGTGGGTGCTGTCTGCACGGGGTTTGCCCGTGACCTACGTGGGCTTTCTCCCAGATCTCCGGTTCCTTCCCACACTCCAGAGACGTGCAGGTTTGGAGGCCAATTGGCTTGGTGTAAATGTAAGCTAAAGTCAAAGTGAATTTTATTCGTCGCATGCTCCCGAAGGTGCAGTGACATGAATTTGCCAGCAGCGATACACTTAAAAAGAGAACACACAATACACAATAAAATTTAACACAAACATCCACCACAGCAAGGCCACAAAGTTAGAAACATAGAAACATAGAAAATAGGTGCCATTCGGCCCTTCGAGCCAGCACCGCCATTCATTGTGATCATGGCTGATCGTCCCCAATCAATAACCTGTGCCTGCCTTCTCCCCATATCCCTTGACTCCACTAGCCCCTAGAGCTCTATCTAACTCTCTCTTAGGTCTAGCCAGTCCTCCTCCTTTGTTCACCCGTGGTTTGACCCTGGTGGAGTAGGGCAGCAGTGTTAGTGTGCGGGGATCGCTGGTCGGCTCGGACTTGATGGGCCGAACAGCCCGTTTCCGTGCTGGATCTCCAAACTAACCTAAACCCTGTGATTTTTTTCATTTCACTCGATGCATTACCTTCAGGGGGAAGGAAAAAACCTAGTTCGCATTCTTATTAAAGAGCTGCAATGTGAAGGGCGATTATGGACATCGTAACCAGCCACGGCATGTTATAAATGATTGACCACGTGAATCTGTTTGAGGTATTACAAATGGGAGAGGTCCCCATTTCAGTTTAAGTACATAATTACTAGAAATTTATGGGCAACACTTAGCTTCTTGCTGAGAAGGTTTGGAACTGAAGGAAGATCAGGATGAGATGAATGATTCAGAAGCAAATAAAGGTTGAATCTCGCAGGGAATGACGATCGAATTCAGAGTAGATGACAAGAGAATATTTCACCTTGGGTTGTTTCACACCCCAGCTGATAGGGCCTCTGTGGGAAGGAACTGCAGATGCTGGTTTATACCCGAAGATAGGCACAAAACGGCGGAGTAACTCAGCGGGACAGGCAGCGTCTTTGGAGAGGAGGAACGGGTGGCGTTGCGGATCGAGACCCTTCGTCGGAACTTCCCGTAGGATCGCGTGCGGCGGAAGCTTCCAGAAGGCCGCGGGCCGCTGCCCATATAGTGAACAGTGAAAGGCCTGGGTAGAGTGGATGTGGAGAAGATCTTTCCACTAGTGGGAGAGTCTAGGACTAGAGGGCACAGCCTCAGAATTAAAGGACAGAATTAGGAAGGAGATTTCTTCAGTCAGAGGGTGGTGAATCTGTGGAATTCATTGCCACAGACCAAGTCAGTGGGTATTTTAAAGGCGGAGATAGATTCTTGATTAGTACGGGTGTCAGGGGTTATGGGGAGAAGGCAGGAGAATGGGCTAAAGGGCCTGTCTCACTTTCACACCTTAATTCAAAACCTCTGCCGAGTTTAAAGGACCTAAAAATAAAAAAGCAAGGTCGTTGTAATCTACGAACTCCTACGACCTTCCATGACCATGTTCACAAACTCCTACGAGTGTGTATACGAATTGCCACGACCATTTCGATGCCCTCCTTACGAGTAAAAAGTTGCAATTTCTTTCATCCCGACCACTTATTTACTCGTGGACATTTTTGGAAAAAAACGTCCCGACTTATCTGATGCCCCGAGTACTTATGGCTGGCGTAACGAGCCGCTACGATAGATCTACGACCTCCTACAGACTCGTTACAAACATTCTGCGAGTTTGAATCAAGGGGAAAACGCGGGAGAATTCGTGAATTGCCTCGTGAAAGTGGGACAAGCCCTTTAGGAGCGAGAGATAGATCAGCCATGGCAGAGTAGACTTGATGGGCCGAATGGCCTAATTCTGCTCAATCATTTATGAACTTATGAAAGGACTAGGCAGTGCAAATTTACCCAGAGTAGGGGAATCGAATGCCAGAGGACACAGGTTTAAGGTGAGGGGGACATATTTAGTTTATTGGAGTTTAATATTGTCACCTTGTCCTCAGGATGGAAATATCAAATACTAGAGGTCATAGTTTTAAGCTGAGAGGGGCAAAGTTTAAAGGAGATGTGCGGGGCAAGTTTTTTGATGGGAGCCTGGATTTCTGCTGGGGGTGGTGTTTGAAACAGATAAAATACTGGTGCTTAAGAGATTTTTGGATCCACACATGGAATTTCAGGGAAATGAGGCATATGGATTATGTGGAGGCAGATATGAGATGATAGACATAAAATGCCGGAGTAACTCAGCGGGACAGGCAGCATCTGCGGAGAGAAGGAATAGGCGATGTTTCGCGACCCTTCTTCAGACTGAGAGTCGGGGGGAGAGGGGAACCAGAGACATGGAAGGTGATGTGGGACAATAAACAATAGGCAATAGGTGCAGGAGTAGGCCATTCGGCCCTTCGAGCCAGCACCGCCATTCACTGTGATCATGGCTGATCGTCCCCAATCAGTACCCCGTTCCTGCCTTCTCCCCATATCCCCCGACTCCGCTATTTTTAAGAGCCCTGTCTAGCTCTCTCTTGAAAGTATCCAGAGAACCGGCCTCCAGGCAGAGAATTCCACAGACAAATGAATGAAAGATATGCAAAGAGCAACGATGAACAAGGGGTGTAGTGGAGCCGTATCAGCTGCCTGCCCCTCCTGTCCGGCACCATCTCCTCCACAGATGGACACAAAAAGCCGGAGTAACTCAGCGGGACAGGCAGCATCTCTGGACAGAAGGAATGGGTGACGTTTCGGGTCGAGACCCGAAGGGTGTCGACCCAAAACGTCACCCATTCCTTCTCTCCAGAGATGCTGCCTCTCCGAAAGGTCTCGACTAGAAACGTCACCCACTCCTCTCCAGAGATGCTGCCTCACCCGCTGAGTTACTCCAGCATTTTGTGTCTACCTTCGTTTTTACCAGCATCTGCAGTTCTTTCTAACATCAGAGATAAGAGATGGTCTCGGCACAAACATTGTGGGCTGAAGGGCCTGTTCCTGTGCTGGACAGATCTGTGTAATGTGATATTGGATACACAGGAGTAAAACCGATTATGGAAATATAGTCTGAAGAAGGGCTTTGTTCTAACTCACGTGGGAATCAACTGAAGGTTATGAGGAAAGATTGAAAAGACTAGGCTAGTATTCACTAGAGTTTGGAAGGATGAGGGGAGATCTTATAGAAACATATAAAATTATAAAAGGACTGGACAAGCTAGATGCAGGAAAAATGTTCCCAATGTTGGGCGAGTCCAGAACCAGGGGGCCACAGTCTTAGAATAAAGGGGAGGCCATTTAAGACTGAGGTGAGAAAAAACGTTTTCACCCAGAGAGTTGTGAATTTGTGGAATTCCCTGCCACAGAGGGCAGTGGAGGCCAAGTCACTGGATGGATTTAAGAGAGAGTTAGATAGAGCTCTAGGGGCTAGTGGAGTCAAGGGATATGGGGAGAAGGCAGGCACGGGTTATTGATAGGGGACGATCAGCCATGATCACAATGAATGGCGGTGCTGGCTCGAAGGGCCGAATGGCCTCCTCCTGCACCTATTTTCTATGTTTCTATGTTAACTGAGGACAATTTTGTGATGAATATTCCCTGGCAAGGTTCCATTGGTGAATGCAGTGAATCTAATTAGTTACACTTCTTCAGTTAGACACTTCTAATTTCAGGTAGTCCCTACTTTCTCCTTCCCTTCCCAGCTCTCCCTCAGCCCTCTGGCTCCACCTCTTCCTTTCCTCCTCCCTCCCCCCCCACCCTCACACCAGTCTGAAGAAGGGTCTCGGCCCGAAACGTTGCCCATTTCCTTCGCCCCATAGATGCTGCCTCACCTGCTGAGTTTCTCCAGCATTTTTGTCTACCATAGAAATATCATCCTTCCTCATTCCCAATTTAGATTGATGTCGGGTCTGACCATTGACAGGAAATGTGTCCAGGTTCTCCAAGATGTTTAGCATATAGATTAGAAAGGCTTCACCCACTTCATGTTAGCTGCACGCATGGATGGTCGCAGTTAATTTAAAACTGTAAGTGGAGTACAGTTCTGTGCTGACGGATTTGGTTCCAATCAATAGTTACCCGTCATTAGATAAAGAGAAGAGAAAATTTAAATTTATATTCGTCCCAACGCGGGCACATTTCCCGCTGAACCAGTCATCGTCGTGGCGATCCCTCGAGGTCGAGGGTGATGGTCTACGTTCTGTTGTTTACATGCACCCTCAGGTGGCTTACGAGTCCAATCCTGGCTTTGAAAGTTCTTCGACATTCAGGACAGGTAATTCCAGACGGCAGATCGGGCTTCGGTTGTCGTTGCCTCTCTCTCCGTTTTATTCTCTTTTAATGGACAATAGACAATAGGTGCGGAGAAGGCCGTTCGGCCCTTCGTGCCAGCACCGCCATTCAATGTGATCACGGCTGATCATCCCCAATCAGTACCCCGTTCCTGCCTTCTCCCCATATCCCCTGACTCCGCTATCTTTAAGAGCCCTATCTAGCTCTCTCTTGAAAGCATCCAGAGAACCGGCCTCCACCGCCCTCTGAGGCAGAGAATTCCACAGACTCACAACTCTCTGTGTGAAAAAGTGTTTCCTCGTGTCCGTGCTAAATGGCTTACTCCTTATTCTTAAACTGCCCCTGGTTCTGGCCCCCTGGTTCGTGTCCAAGACTGGTTCTAAAGCCCAGCCGCTCCATTCTCTCAGCATATGACAGTCCCGCCATCCCGGGTATTAAAGTAAAGTAAAGTATCCTTTATTGTCATTCAGATCTTTTTGTTCCTGGCAGTCATACATTTAAAAAATTAACAAAACACAATAAACGCAAATGAACATCCACCACAGTGAGTTCACCAGGCACCTCCCCTCACTGTGGTGGAAGGCAGAAGTCTTCAGTCTTTGTATCTTTCCTCCTTGCTCTCCCTCCGCGCTGACGCGCTCCGGGCATCCGCTGTTGCAACCCCACCGGGTGATGGTAAGTGAGTCAGTCCCGCGGCTGAATCCGCGCTCCGTGAACGGGCCGGTTCAACTCTGCGGCCCGGGGCGGTCGAAGCTGCCGCCCTCCAGTCCCACGGACGCAGACGAGATGGCGGGACTCCAGAAAAAACAGGTCACCAACCTGTGACCCGCGAGACTCCCCGATGTCCGTCCACCGGGCCCGCGCCGGGCCTCCGAAGTCCGCCTGCCGCCGGGACACCTCCGCAGCCCCGAGTCAGGGCCGCCACCCCCTGCCGCCGGGACGCCTCCGCAGCCCCAGTCAGGGCCGCCGAGCCCGCCACAGCCCCGAGTCAGGGCCGCCACCGCCGCCGGGACACCTCCGCAGCCCCGAGTCAGGGCCGCCACCGCCGCCGGAGCCCGCCACAGCCCCGAAGTCGGCCAGCCTAAGTCATGGCTGGCTCTGCCTCCGGAGTCTCGGGTCGGTCGCAGTTGGGGGCCGCCAGCTCCGCCATTAGGCCTCAGCGCAGACGGAGTCGGGGGATACGAGAAAAAAAAAAAGTTGCGCCACCCACACTGAAGGACACACACACACACACCCACACACACACAAGACTAAACACAAATTTCTCACACACCACTCACACACACTCACACACCACACCCCACACACACACACACACACACACACACACACACTAACAACTCAAATTAACTGACTAAACAGGACAAGGACAACAAAAAAACAGACGGACTTCCTCAAATTAGGGGACCATCCCAGGAATTAACCTTGTGAACCTACGCTGCGCTCCCTCAATAGCAAGAATGTCCTTCCTCAAATTAGGGGAAGGACTTTTTCTTCTAACTCTGCGCATCGCTTGGCTTCGAAGACCGCTATTCCTTCTCGCCAGAGTTTCCTGTCCTTGGCATTGGTTTCCCAATTGTCGATGCCGATTTCACATTTCTTCACGCTGGTTTTTAAGGCGTGTTTGAATCTCTTCTTTTGTACATTGTGTTTTATCGCAGGTAAGGCTGATGATTGGGGTCATGGATGACGAGCGTTGGGCCTGTACTCGCTGGGGTTTAGAAGGACGAGCGGGTCCCCTCATTGAAACTTGCCAAACAGCGAAAAACCTGGATCGAGTGGATGTGGTGAGGATGTTCCCAGTAAACGGAGAGTCTAGGACCAGAGGGCGCAGCCTCAGAATAAAGGAATAAAGAATAAATAAATAATTATATCTCTCGTTTCCCGCTCCCCCATCTCCCAGTCTGAAGAAGGGTCGCGACCTGAAACGTCACCCAGAGACGCTGCCTGTCCCGCTCAGTTACTCCAGCATTTTGTGTCTTATCTTTGGTTTAAACCAGCATCTGCAGTTCCTTCCTGCACCTTTAGAATGGAGCTGAGGAGGAATTTCTTTGGTCCGAGGGCGGTGAATCTGCGGAATTCGTTGCCACATCTGGCTGTGGAGGCCAAGTCAATGGATATTTTTAAGGCAGAGATGGGTATATTCTTCATTTGGTACGGGTGTCAGGGGTTATGGGGAGGAGGCAGGAGAATGGGGTTAGGAGGGAGAGATAGATCAGCCATGATTAAATGGCAGAGTAGACTCAATGGGCTAAATGGCCTAATTCTGCTCCTATGTCGTATGGTCATATCAATTTATATATTTTCGCTAATTGTATTCATTGAGATCTTTTAAGCAGTTACATTATTAAGGATAAGGGGGAAGTCTTTTAGGACCGAGATGAGAAAAACATTTTTCACACAGAGAGTGGTGAATCTGTGGAATTCTCTGCCACAGAAGGTAGTTGAGGCCAGTTCATTGGCTATATTTAAGAGGGAGTTAGATGTGGCCCTTGTGGCTAAAGGGATCTGGAGAGAAGGCAGGTACAGGATACTGAGTTGGATGATCAGCCGTGATCATATTGAATGGCGGTGCAGGCTCGAAGGGCCGAATGGCCTCCTCCTGCTCCTATTTTTTCTATGTTTCTCTGTTTCTAAACCCATTAGGCAAAGTTCTCTTTCCCACTTCAGGGCTATCATGGTATAGCAATAAACCTCTTGCCCATAGTAACGGTTCGTGCAGGTAAACTACAGATGCACACAAAATGCTGGAGTAACTCAGCAGTTCAGGCAGCATCTCTGGAGAAAAGGTATAGGTGAAGTCTGAAGAAGGGTCTTGACCCAAAACGTCACCCATTCCTTCTCTCCAGAGATGCTGCCTGTCCCGCCGAGTTACTCCAGCATTTTGTGTCTGTCTTCGGTTAAAACCAGCATCTGCAGTTCCTTCTTACACATCACTAAATGCATTCCAGTCAATTGAACATCTTGATTTGACACTGAGCTATTCTTTCGTTCAGTTTAGGTTAGACATGCAGCACGGAAACAGGCCCTTCGGCCCACCCAGTCCGTACCGACCAGCGATCCCCGCACTCTAACGCTATCCGACACACGCTGGGGACAATTTGCAAATGTTACCAAGCCAATTAGCCTGCAAACCTATACTTTGGCGTGTGGGAGGAAACCGGAGCTCCTGGAGAAAGCCCACGCGGTCACGGGGAGAACGTACAAACAGGATCGAGCCCGGGTCTCTGGCGCTGTAAGGCAGCAACTCTACCGCTAAGGATCATGGCTAAAAATTGAGGGAGTTAGGGAGGGGATAATATCAGAACCCCTCGTGGAGGATGAAGGGACCAAGACAAGGTCTTATACGGAGTTGATACGTTCTCCCTGTGACAGCGTGGGTTTTCTCCTGGTGCCCCGGTTTCCTCCCAAGCGCGTAGGATAGTGTAGGATAGGACAGGGTGATCGCTGGTCGGCATGGAGTTGTTGGGCTGAAGGGCCTGTTTCTGCGCTGTATCTCTGAAGTCCAAAGTCTCTTATCTTGGTTTAAAACTAACTGCAGGTTAATGCCCCTGCCCCGCTTAGGAAACCTGAACGGAAACCTCTGGAGACTTTGCGCCCCACCCAAGGTTTCCGTGCGGTTCCCGGAGGTTTTTGTCCTCCGGCAACCACCTTCAACTCGCATCGCAACCGGCTTCGACTAAAAAATGACCGATTTTTTAAAACGGAAACCACTTTCGACCATTAGGGAGACTGACAGAAACCTCCGGGAACCGCACGGAAACCTTGGGTGGGGCGCAAAGTCTCCAGAGGTTTCCGTTCAGGTTTCCTAAGTGGGACAGGGGCATTGGGGCACTGGATTGTCTCTAGAGTTCCACCTGGTGGTGGTGGTGGGTGTGCATTAGCAGGAGTGTTAGCAGAAGTCGCCTAAGGAATGGATCACATATTTATCACAGTGTTAAGAAAAAGATCCACTGTTAAAGTCACTTTTTAAGGTCTTTTCAAGGGTGGATAACAAACCCTTTCCCTTGTTCAACCTGGGCAGACCCGAGATTGATTCGATTGAAAAATACAGCGTGGAAAAAGTCCCTTAGGCCCGCAGAGTCCATGCCTACCATCGATCGCCTGAAGAAAGGTCTCCTTCCCGAAACGTCGCCCATTCCTTCTCTCCAGAGATGCAGCTGATCGCGCCTGGTTACTCCAGCAGTTTGTGTCCATCTTTGACCAACTTGCCCACACCAACCAACATACCACCTCTACACTAGTCCCACCTGCCCGCGTTTGGCCCACATCCCTCCAAACCTGTCCCATCCATGCACCTGTCTAATTGCTTCTAAAATGTTAGGATAGTCCCAGCCTCAACTACCTCCTCTGGCAGCTTGTTCCATACACCCACCACCCTTTGTGTGAAAAAGTTACCCCTCAGATTCCTATTAAATCTTTTCCCCTTCACCTTAAGCCTATGTCCTCTGGTCCTCGATTCCCCTACTCTGGGCAAGAGACACTGAGCCTTGAGTCTATCTGTTTCCCTCTTGATCTTATACGTTCTATAAGACCATGGATCGACCCGATCTATTCCTCTCATGATTTTATACACCTCTATAAGATCACCGCTCATCCTCCTGCGCTCCAAGGAATAGAGTCCCGGCCTACTCAACCTCGCCCTGCAGCTCAGATTCTGTCGTTGTTTTTAATTTGAAAGTACTAGCTATTAATGCCTTCATTAAAAAAACAGCTCAAACTCACCTCTGTGTCCTGTGCTGTTGTGTCGCTTCACGTTTAACTGGCGTTTGGCTTCATTGAGAAAGCACACAGTCGAACGAAATTGGCCTTCTGGGAAGAATCAGTTCGAAACCAATGTTCTTAGCATTTTCCAACATAAAGGGATTTGACAACTGGGAACGCCACGGATAAGCCAGCCTCTTAATCTAACTCAAAGGAGACTGCCTCACAGCGCCAGAGACCCGTGTTCGATCCTGACTGCGGGCGCTGTCTGCATGGAGTTTGCACGTTCTCCCCGCGACCTGCGTGGGTTTTCTCCGGGTGCTCCGGTTCTCCCCCACACTCGAAAGACCTGCAGGTTTGTAGGTTAATTGGGGTGTTGGTAAAAATAGTAAATTGTCCCCAGTGGGTGTAGGATTGTGTGAGTGTGCCCGTAAACTAAACAGAAACTAAACTAAAAAAGCCGCGGTTTAGAAAGTGGGAGTTATTTGGGAGCCTCAAAATTAAAGGACATTCCTTGTGTTAGTTTAAGAGATACAGCGCGGAAACAGGCCCTTCGGCCCACCGGGTCCGCGCCGACCAGCGATCCCCGCACGCTAACGCTATCCTACACCCACCAGGGACAATTTTTACATTTACCGAGCCAATTAACCTACAACCCTGCACGTCTTTGGAGTGTGGGAGGAAACCAGAGATCTTGGAGAAAAGCCACGCAGGTCACGGGGAGAATACAAACTCCGTACAGACAGCGCCCGTAGTCGGGATCGAACCCGGGTCTCCGGCGCTGCGAGCGCTGTCAGGCAGCAACTCTGCCGCTGCGCCACCGTGCGCGCCCCTTGTTTGGCACAAACATTGTGGGCTAAAGGGCCCATATCCTAATACACCTTTCCCATCCATCCAAACATATAAGATCATTAAGGGTTTGGACACGCCAGAGGCAGGAAACATGTTCCCGATGTTGGGGGAGTCCAGAACCAGTGGCCACAGTTTAAGAATAAGGAGTAAGCCATTTAGAACGGAGACGAGGAAACACTTTTTCTCACAGAGAGTGGTGAGTCTGTGGAATTCTCTGCCTCAGAGGGCGGTGGAGGCTGGTTCTCTGGATACTTTCAAGAGAGAGCTAGATAGGGCTCTTGAAGATAGCGGAGTCAGGGGATATGGGGAGAAGGCAGGAACGGGGTACTGATTGGGGATGATCAGCCATGATCACATTGAATGGCGGTGCTGGCTCGAAGGGCCGAATGGCCTACTCCTGCACCTATTGTCTATTGTCTATTGTTAAATGTATTTTAAATATTGTTATGGTCCCTGCCTCAATTCTCTCCTCTGGCAACTCGTTCCATGCACCCACCACCCTCTGTGTGTGGAAAAAGTTGCCCCTCAGATTCCTATTAAATCTTTCCCCTCTCCCCTTAAACCTGGTTCTGGTTCTTGATTCCCCTACTCTGAGCAAAGACTCTGTGCATCTACCCAATCTAGTCCCTTCATGACATTATCCATCCCTATAAGATCACCCCTCATCCTCCTGCGCTCCATGGAATAAAGTCCTCTCCCTATAGCCGAGACCATCAATCCTGGTAGCATCTTCGTAAATCTTCTCTGCATTCTTCCCAGCCTAACAGCATCTTTCCTATACAAGGAACTGCAGATGCAAAGTGCTGGAGTAACTCAGCGGGTCAGGCAGCGTAGAAACATAGAAACATTGAAAATAGGTGCAGGAGGAGGCCATTCGGCCCTTCGAGCCAGCACGCCCATATCTCTTGATTCCACTAGCCCCTAGAGCTCTATCTAACTCTCTCTTAAATCCATCCAGTTATTGGGCCTCCACTGCCCTCTGTGGCAGGGAATTCCACAAATTCACAACTCTCTGGATGAAAAGGTTTTTTCTCACCTCAGTCTTAAATGACCTCCCCTTTATTCTAAGACTGTGGCCCCTGGTTCTGGACTCGCCCAACATTGGGAACATTTTTCCTGCATCTAGCTTGTCCAGTCCTTTTATAATTTTATATGTTTCTATAAGATCCCCCCTCATCCTTCTAAACTCCAGTGAATACAAGCCTAGTCTTTTCAATCTTTCCTCATATGACAGTCCCGCCATCCCAGGGATCAATCTGGTGAACCTACGCTGCACTGCCTCAATCACAAGGATGTCCTTCCTCAAATTAGGAGACCAAAACTGTACACAATACTCCAGATGTGGTCTCACCAGAGCCCTATACAACCGCAGAAGAACCTCTTTACTCCTGTACTGAAATCCTCTTGTTATGAAGGTTTTCTGGGGGAGTACCTCAGCGGGACAGGCAGCATCTCGGGTGAAACGGAGAGGGTGACGTTTCGGGTGGGGACCCATCTTCGGGGTCTGAAGTCTTTGCTCCGGAGTTGCTGCCTGTCCCGCTGAGTTACTCCAGTGTTCTCTGTCTAGCACTCCGCACCTTTCCCGGGTGCAGTCGTAACAGGAATAGGACACCAGGTGGCAGAGTGGAGGCCACTTCACTTCACCGTCCCCTGCGAAATAAATCTGTGAATGTCGACAAAAATGCTGGAGAAACTCAGCGGGTGAGGCAGCGCCTATGGAGCGAATGAAATAGGCAACGTTTTGGGCCGAAACCTGAAGGAATTAGGCAACAAAAACTGCGCGGCACCTCGGTGGAGTTGCCGCCCCACAGCGCCGGAGACCCGGGTTCGATCCTGACCACGGGCGCTGTCTGTGCGGAGTTTGCACGCTCTCCCCGTGGCCTGCGTGGGTTTCCCCCGGGTGCTCCGGTTTCCTCCCACACTCCAAAGGCGAGCAGGTTTGTAGGTTAATTGGGTTCAGTAAATTGTAAGTCGTCCCTAGCGTGTGTGTAGGATGGTGTATAGGGGTCGCTGGTCGGCACGGGTGCGATGGGCCGAAGGGCCTGTTTAGAAACTTAGAAAATAGGTGCAGGAGTAGGCCATTCGGCCCTTCGAGCCAGCACCGCCATTCAATGTGATCATGGCTGATCATCCCCAATCAGTACCCCGTTCCTGCCTTCTCCCCATATCCCTATGGGGAGAAGGCAGGAATCTAAATGATCTCTCAAACTGTGTGTTCCATGCGAGGCTGGTGCAGCGGTGGAGTTGCAGCCTCGCAGCGCCAGAGACCCGGGTTCGATCCTGACTGCGGGTGCAGTCTGTACGCTCTCCCTGTGAACGCCTGGGCTTTCTCCGGGTGCTCCTCCCACACATTGGCTTGGGAACAAAGAATTGTGAATTGTCCCCAGTGCGCGCTAGTTTATGGAAATCTCTGGTCGGCACCAACTCGGTGGGCCAAAGGGCCTGTTTCCGCGTTGTATCTCTAAACTAAACGAAACTAAAAGTGCTTCCGAACTTCTTCAAACTATGAGAACTGTAAAAATATTCATCCCTCCGCTTTTCTGACGTTTTAATATTCATATCGCTCCCACCTTCCCCCACCCAATGAATGATGTCATGATGCGACATTAAGGGTTGGACAGGCTAGATGCAGGAAGATTGTTCCCGATGTTGGGGAAGTCCAGGACAAGGGGTCACAAGCTTAAGGATAAGGGGGGAATCCTTTAAGACCGAGATGAGAAAGACTTTCTTCACACAGAGAGTGTGTGAGTCTCTGGAACTCTCTGCCAGCAGAGGGTAGTTGAGGCCAGTTCATTGGCTATATTTAAGAGTGAGTTAGATGTGGCCCTTGTGGCTAAGGGGATCAGAGGTATGGAGAGAAGGCAGGTACGGGATACTGAGTTGTTGGATGATCATCCATGATCATATTGAATGGCGGTGCAGGCTCGATAGGGAAGAATGGCCTGCTCCTGCACCTAACTTTCTATGTTTCTATGTTTCTATGCGAACTGAAACCGTCCTCTCACCAACTAGAGAGCGGTCCTGACCTCCCATCTACCTCACTGGAGGTCGGGTTTCGGCCCGAAACGTCGCCCATTTCCTTCGCTCCATAGATGCTGCCTCACCCGCTGAGTTTCTCCAGCACTTTTGTCCACCTTCGATTTTCCAGCATCTGCAGTTCCTTCCTAAACACCTCGCTGGAGACCCTGGGACTATCTTCAATCCGACTTTACTGGAATTTACCTTGCACTAAATGTCAGCTCCTTTATCCTGTATCTGGACGCCGTGGACGGCTCGATTGTAATCACGTATTGTCTTTCCGCCGACTGGATTAGCACGCACAAGTATTTTTCACTGTACCTCGGTACACAAGACAATAAGCAGAACTAAATTAAACACCTCGTGCTGTCATAGACCACTCCTTTTAAGGACATGGGGGGGTATTCCGGGGATTCCCACGGTGCGTTTCACAAACCCGTGATTGGGTGGGGTTGGCAATGCAAACTTTATTTTTTTTGGTGAACTCCCCAACTGAATAGTTCTCGGTATTTAAGCTGCGACGTCGAACTGTGGTCATCTGGGTGACTCATTTGGAGAACCGTCGCCACGACCTTGTGGGTGGAATGGTGGCACGGCGGTAGAGTCGCTGCCCCCTGGCACGGTCCAAACTACTACGGGCGCTGTCTGCGCGGAGTTTGCACGTTCGCCCGCGTGACTTGTGTGAGTTTCCTCCGGGTGCTCCGGTTTCCTCCCACACTCCAAAGGCGCGCTGGTTTGCAGGTTAACGGGCTTCTGTGAAAATTGTCCCCAGTGTGCGTGGGATAGAACGAGTGTACGGATGGTCATTTGGTTAGTATGGACTTGATGGGCCGAAGAGTCTGTTTCCACGCTGTATCTCTAAACTAAACTAAACTCTCCCAGCTGGGAGGGTGAAGGGGGGTGAAGGGGAATGAAGGGGGAATGAAAGGGGGAATTGAAGGGGAAGTGAAGGGGGGAAGTGAGGGAAGGTGAAGGGGGGGAAGTGAAGGGGTGAGGGAGTGTGAGGGAGTGAGGGGGGGGGGGGGTTGTGGGGGGTGAGGGGGGTGAGGGGAGGGGTAGGGAGCTGAGGTGTGGAAAGGGGGGGTGAGGGGGGTGAGGGGAGAGAGGGGGGGAGGGGTAGAAGTGAGGGGGTGGGTGAAGGGGGTATCGTGATGAGGGGGGGTGTGGGGGGGTGAGGGGGGTTGAAAGGGGGGGTGAGGGGAAGGGAGTGAGGAGGGTGAAGGTGGGGGCCTGATAGGGGGGGATGAAGGGGGGATGAGGGGGGGTGAGGGGGGAGGAGGAGGAGGGATGAGAGGGGTGATGGTGAAAGGGGGGTGTGAAGGGGGGGGGCTGAGGGGGGTGGGTGGGGGTGGGTGAAGGGGGGTGAAGGGAGGGGGATGGGGGTGAAGGTGGGGGTGAAGGGGGGGGTTTGAAGGGGGGGAGAAGGGAGGTGACGGGGGGGTGAAGAATTTAAGGGGGGAGGGTAATTGGTGGGTAAAGTGAAGGGAGGTTGAAGGGGGGGTGTTGAAAGGGAGGGGTGGAAGGGGGGGGGGTGAGATTGTGGTGAAAGGGGGGGTGTGGGTTGAAATCTTGTGAAGGGGGAGGGTGACGGGTGAAAATGGTCGCCCTGGCCAGACCTGAGGCGGTGTAGGAAGGGTTGGGCCTGGGCTGTTTTCTGTGAACAGAGGCGTAGAGGTAAATACAATACAAGGAGCCACGCTGGGTAAAAAGGAACGACCCAATTGGGTGGTGAACCGACCCGGACTCAGAGTTTACCAGCAAATGTGTAAAGAAAGGGTAGGGTGAGGGGGGGTGGGGGGAAGAGAGGGGGAGAGAAGAGGGAGGGAGAGGAAGGGAGAGAGGGGGGGGAGAGGGGGGAGGGTGGTAGGAGGGAGGGAGAAGGAGGAGGGAGAGGGGAGAGGGGGGAGAGTGGGTGGAGGGTGCGAGAGGGAGGGTGGGGGGGGAGAGGTGAGAGATGTAGAGAGAGAGAGAGAAACTGATAGACAGAGAGGCAGTGAGAGAGAGAGAGAGATAGAGGCAGGCAGACAGAGAAGAGAGAGAGACAGACAGATAGAGAGGGGCAGACGTGGAGGGCAGAGAGAGACACAGAGGGGGCAGAGAGAGAGAGATAGAGAGACTTTTTCATTTCTCAACGATGTCTTTTTTAGTAAACCGCATCCTTCATTGTGTTTAAATACTAGACAATAGGTGCAGGAGTAGGCCATTCGGCCCTTCTATCCAGCACTGCTGGCTCGAAATATTGAAGAACCTTCAGCACGACAGAATGGAGGGTTAGGCAGGCGAGCTAACATGGGCTGGCAAAAGATTATAATGGGGCCTGAATGGCGCCTCCTTTTATTTTTCCGTGCCAACACAATTGTCTGCGATCTCCATGATGATGGTAACATGGGGTTTTGGGGATGTGGGATGGGGGCGCTGCTGACCATATTCAGTGTTATAGGTTATTATTCTCACACACACACTCACACACACTCACAATTACCCGACGTGGTACAAAACAACTAAAGCGGATATAAAAAAAAAAAAAGAAAATAAACACAAGGGATAAGTCAGTAAGTTTTGGCCAAGTATTCACATACAAGGAATTTGCCTTGGTGCTCCGTCCACAACATGACACACAGTGACAGAATACGAATGACTCTGAAAACACTAAACATTAAAAATAATAAATAATAAAACATGAATGAAAGTTGCACAGATTTAAAAAAAAAATGCAAGGGGCCATGATGAGGTAGATTGGCAAGTCAGATTGGCAATTCATCTTTAGCGTACGAGAGGTCCTGATAAGAGCAGAGGGGGAGAACCAGCGGAATGCCGGTTTACACTGAATGCTGGAGTAACCACTCGGAGGGACAGGCAGAGCAGCATCTCTGGGAGAGAAGCCTGGGGCTACGATTTCGGGTCACCCAATCCTTCGAACCATACTCCAGCATTTAGTGTCTAACAGCAGGGATGGGTTGTTCCTGAATCTGCTGGTACAGTTTGTGCATTAATTTTGTAGTGTCATTTGCCCGATGGGTGAAGAGGGAACGCACGAGGAGGTCCTGGATTAAGAAGAGAGACACAGAGCGTTGGAGGAACACAGCGGGGCGGGCAGCATCCCGAGAGGAAAAGGATGGGTGAGGTTTCAGGTCGGGTCCCAACCCAAAACGTCACCCATCCCTTTTCCCCTCCCGAGATGGTCCTCGTACCCCAGGCAGTGTGAAGTGGAGGTGGGGCTGAAGGAAGTGCGGGAGAGGGGTTACTCTGAGAGCTAGCATGGGCTGGATGGGAGGAAAGGCATCTTTCCTTGTCATTGTGAGATGTGTTTTATAAACGTCCCCTTCTCCCACATCTTTATCCTTATTCTTTTTTTATTTTTTTTTCCTTCCCCTTTTCCTTCCTCCCTTCTTGCTCTCTCCCTGTGTCCCGGCTCGAAGGGTGTGTAGCTGTCAGCCCTGTGGTCCCTGTGGGTGTGAGGGTGGGGGGGTGGCTGTGACTCTCTCTTTCTCTCTGTCCTGTTGTCTCTCCCCTCTCCCCCACAGTCCGAGAGTGTCTCTCTCTGTCTCTGTTGACTATGTCTGCCTCTCTCTCAGTCCCTGTGTGGTCTCACTCTCTGCAGAGTGTCTCTGTGTGTGTGTCTCTCTCTGTCTATGTCTCTCTCTCACACACACACACACATGCAGGGCTTGTGTGTGTGTTGTGGTTGTGGGGTGTGTGGGCCTGGGGTGTGTGTGGGGCTGGGGTGGGGCTGCGGGGGGGCTGGGGTGTGGGGGCTGGGGTGTCTGGGTTGAGTGTGAGGTCTTGTGAGGCTCCGGGGGCGTCTGGGGGGCTGGGTTGTGGGGTGGGTCTGGTTGTTGTGGGTTGGCGGGGGGTGTTGGGTCTGGGGTGTGGAGGCTGGGGTGGTGAGGGCTGGTTGTGGCGGGTGGGGCGGGTTGTGGGGCTGGGTAGGTGTCTCTTGGGCTAATTTGGGCGGGCGGGGGCTGGGGCTGAGGTGTGGGGCTGGGTGGATGGGGGGTCTGGGCGAGGTTGTGGGTCTTGGGGTGTGGGTATGGGGTGTGGGTTTGGGGTGTGGGTCTGGGGTGTGAGGTGGGGGTCTGGGGGGGGTGTTATGGGTGGGGCTGGGGGGGAGGCTGGGGGGCGTGGGGTTAGTTGTGATGGTCTGGGGTCTGGGGTGTTGGGTTCGCTGGGTTGGTGTGTCTCTGGGTTGGGGTCCCCTGGGTTGGGGTGTGTTGTGTGGGTCGTCTGGGGCTTCTGTGTGGGTCCCTGGGAGTGTGGGTCTGGGTGTCTTGTGAAGGCGGCTTGGGAGTCTGGGCGGTGTGGGTTCTGGGGTGTGGGTCTGGGGTGGGGGTCTGGGGGGGTGGAGGAGGTGCTGGGGTGTGGGGGGGGGGGGTGGGGGGGGGGGGTGTCTGGGCTGGGGGTTGGGTCGGGGGGGCGGGTTGGGTGGTCTAGGGTGTGGGGCCTGGGGCCGGCTGTTGGGTCTGGGGTGGGGGGGTGTGGGTCTGGGGTGTGGGTCCGGGGTGCTGGGTCTGGTTCTGTCTGGTTGTGGGTCTGAGGGGTGTGGGGCGGGGGGGTCTTGGGGTGTGGGGTCGCCGGGTCTGTGGGGGTCTGGGTCCTGGGGTCTGGGTCATGGGTGAACTGGGTCTTAGGGTGTGGGCAAGTGTGAGGGGAACAGGCTGGGTTGTCTGGAGGGTGGGTCCTGGGGGGGGGGGTGAGGTGCGGGCAGGGGCGGAAGCGGTCGGCTGGGTGGGGACAGGGGTCGGTGTCAGTGTCGGTGTCGGGGGGGCGTTGCTGCCGCTGCCACAAGTCCGCCTGCGGCCCCGGGCCGGGAGGCACATGGTGGACAACGCGGCCTCTCTGCGGACACTCGCACCCCCGCCCCTTCCTGGTAATTAAAGTAAAACGGGGGCCGGCGTGTGGACACAGGGGGGGAGAGAGGAGAAGGAGCAGAGAGGAGGGGGAGAGAGAAAGAGGGGGATGATGGGGACAGAGGGTTCAGGAGGGGCAAGAACCAGTGTGTGTGGGGACAGGGAGGGGGAGGGAGTGAGGATGATTTGAGGAGAGAGGATGGTGAGTAGTGGTGGATTTCTGCTGTTGTTCAGCTTCATGTGGCAAGAACTTGGGGAGAGAGGAAGAGGAGGAGGAGGAGAGGGAGAAGGAAGAGGAGGAGGGGGTTTTTTTTCTAGGAATTTGGAGAGGTTTTCATGTGAAATGAGGGAGAGGTATTAGGGGGGGGGAGAGAGAGTTCTTACAGATCCTCAGGAACTTCATTATTTTAAGTGAGGGTGAGCGAGGCCGAGCGAGATTGAGAGAAGGAGTAGAGAGAGGAGGAGAGAGTGTGGGGTCAGAGAGAGGGAGGAAGGTAGGGGGTAGAGAGAGTGTAGAGAGGAGTGGGAGAGAGGAGAGTGAGAGAGGAGAAGAGAGAGTGGGGGAGAGAGAGAAGGAGTGGAGGGAGTGGGGGAGAGAGAGAGGGATTTTGAAGCTGAGAGAGAATAGAGTGTTCTGTATTTGTCGGTGGGGACAGAGAGAGGGAGTAGGGGTTCTGCAGATTAAAGGTAGCTCATGTAAGTGTGGGGGTGAGCGAGGAGGGGTGAGAGGGGGGGAGGGGGGAGAGGGGGAGAGGGGGAGAGGGGGAAGGGGGGTTATAGTAGAGTGAGAGAGAGAGAGATGTGAGTGGTCGAGGGAGAGAGAGGAGAGGAGGGGGAAGGGGAGAGAGAGAGAGAGGAGAGGGGGGAAAGATGAGAGGAGGGAGGAGAGAGAGGGAGGGAGAGAGAGTGCGGGGGGAGGGGAGAGAGGCAAAGGTAAGTTGAGAGAGAGTGTGGGGGAGAGAGGGAGGAGAGATGAGAGTGGGGGAGAAGAGGAGGGGGGAGAGAGAGAGGAGGGAGGAGGGGAGAGAGGAGAAGTGTGGGGATGAGAGGGGAGTGAGGAGAGTAGAAGAGAGAGAGGAGAGAGGAGAGAGGGGGAGGGAGAGAGTAAGTAGGAGGGAGAGAGGAAGTGGGGAGAGAGGGAAGGATTGGTAGAGGAGAGATGGAGGAGGAGAGAGAGAGAGGGAAGGGAGAGAGAGAGAGAGTAGTTGGGGAGGGAGAGAGGGGAAGGGAGGGAGGGAGGGATGTGAGGAGTGGGATTAGTGAGAGTGGGGGAGGTGAGGTGAGAGAGAGAGATTGTGGGGGGAGAGAGAGTGTTGGGAGGGTGGGGAGGAGACGTGGAGGAGAGAGAGAGGGAGGGGAGAGAGGGAGGAGAGTGTGGGGATGAGAAGAGGGGAAGGGGGTAGAGGGGATTGAGAGGGGAGAAGAGAGAGAGAGAGGGAGGAGAGAGAGAGAGTGTGTGGGTGAGAGAGGGGAGGGGGTTATTATATAGAGGGGTTGGGTAGAGGAGAGGAGGGAAGGAGAGAGAGAGAGAGGAAGGAGAGGAGATGAGAGAGAGGATGTGTGGGGGAGAGAGAGGGGAACGGAGAGGGAGGGAGTGAGTGGAGAGATAGAGAGGTAGGGAGGAGGAGAGGAGGAGGAGAAGAGAGAGAGGGAGGGAGAGAGAGAGTTTTGTTGGGGAGAGGGAGAGAGAGGAAGGGAAGGGGAGAGAGTGAGAGTGTGTGGGGGGAAGGAAGGAGAGGAGTATGAGAAGAGAGGGGCGAGGGGGGGAGGGAGTGAAGAAGTGAGTGGAGAGAGAGAGACACAAGGAGGAATGGAGACCCATCACAGTTTTGTAAGCAGGCGATGCGACCAAGGGCCATCCCTTAATACTTGAAACCAATATCAAATTCTGTATGTGTGTGTGTTGTGAAGTCACCTTTCATTGAGCAGGTAGTTGGAGCGGCAGAGCGGAAGCAGGTAATAGTACTGCTGTCAAACTGTCCGGGGACATTCATTCTTTCATCTGTGAGGCCGTTTTTTTTTTTTTTTAAAGTGTTTTTCTCCGCGCGCGCGCTGTCGTAGTTGGTTTCAACAACAACAAAAAAAGTGTGGAATGATAACGTGTTTGAGGGGAGGGGAGGATTGTTTTCTTCTCTTGGTTGTTTTGTTATTGCTGTGTTTCTTGCCCGGCTGCCAGTTTGCAGGGGTTTATTTTTTTTGTAACGTGTTTGGGGGGGGGACGTGCTTTTTTAAAAACAACACGTTGCGTTTCGTGTTGCCAGGAAAAACTTCTGGTGAAAATTGAGCAGGTTCAAACCCAACAGGTTTTAGTGGAGAGCTGAGTCCGGGAGCGGGCTCTGGCTGCTGGTTTGCCTGTGGTTTGCCTCTGGCTCTCTCTCCACACACACACACAAGAGTTGGGTTTTCACAAAGCCCCTTGCCTGCGACCCAGCTCTCCTTCTCCGGCTTGCCCACAGCCTTTTTCCCCTCCTCGCAGCCTTACTTCATGCTCTTCTTCTCCCCTCCTTTTCTTCCCCCTCCTCTCCCTCCCTCTCTCTCTCTCTCTCCCCCCCCCCCTCTCTCCCCCCTGACCTCTCTCCCCCTCCCCTCCTCCCCCCCTTCTCTCCTTTCTCCTCTCCTCCCCCCTCCCCCCTCTCCCCCCCCTCCCCCCTTCCCCTTTCCCCTCCCTCCCCCTTTCCCCTCCCCCCTCCCCCTCCCTCTTTCCCCTCGCTCCCACTCCCTCTTTGCCCCCACTCCCTCTTTCCCTCCTCGTCTTTCCCCCCCTCCCCTCTTTTCCCCCCCTCTATCCCCCCCCTCTCCCCCCTCTCCCCCGCCCCCCCCCCCTCTCCCCCCCTCCCCCCCTCTCCCCCTCTCCCCCTCTCCCCCCCTCCCCCCTTTTCTCCCCCCCTCTCTCCCCCTCCCCTCCCCCCTCTCTCCCCCCCCTCTTCCCCCCTTCCCTCTTTCCCCCCCTCTCCCCCTCCATTCTTTCCCCCCTTTCCCCCCCTCTCTAATCCCCCTTTCCCCCCTCCCCTCTTTCCCCCCTTTCACCCCCTCCCTCTTTCCCCCCTTCCTTCCCCCCTTTTTCACGCGCTTTTCATCCCTCTTTTCTCTCCCCCATTATTTCTCTCTCCCCTCTCCCTCTCCTTCTCTCTCTCTCTCCCTCTCCTCTCCCTCCTTTCCCACCACTCCTTCCCCCCCCCCCCCCCCCCCCCCCCCCCCCCCCCCCACCCCCCCCCCCCCCCCCCCCCCCCACCCCCCCCCCCCCCGCACTGTGACTGTGTTATCATCCATGGTCTCTGCTGGTGTATCGTGTGGCTGCTGTATGCCCTGCCCTGCCCTGTCTCATGGAGGGGTGGGTGGGTGGGAGACCCTGCCTACCCTGCCTGTGTCCGGCACCCCAGTGACCATGTCCGTCTGTCCCCCCCCCCTCCTTCCCCTCCCCAACGGGAAAGTGGCTGGATGTCTGACAAAACTATTTCAGATTAAAGTCCAACGATTAGAGTGAAAAATGCCTGCCGTAACCAGCAGGTTACTGTTCAAGGCTGGATGGTCATGGTCATAAGTGATAGAATCGAAGGGCCGAATGGCCTACTCCTGCAACTATTTTCTATAGGAGCAGAATGAGGCCATTCGGCCCATTGTCTAGTCCACCAGGTTGAGGCAGTTTCCACTCCGGTTACTGACTGGCTACCTCTAGATACTCCTCGCCCTGGTCTCCCGTCTGAAGAAGGGTCTCGACCCGAAACGTCGCCCATTCCTTCTCTCCAGAGATGCTGCCCGTCCCGCTGAGTTATTCCAGCTTTTTTGTGCCGTATCACCTCGCCCATTCACTGCCACGTGGCAACCCCCCCCCCAACACCTTCCCTGCCTGTTCTCACTGGAGTTTACAAGGATGAGGGGGGGACCTCATTGAAACGTACCATATAATTAAGGGCCTGGATAGATTGGATGTGGAGAGGATGTTTCCACTGGTGGGAGAGTCCAGGACCAGAGGGCACGGCCTCAGAATTAAAGGACGTTCCTTTAGGAAGAAGATGAGGAGGAATTTCTTGCGTCAGAGGGTGGTGAATCTGCGGGATTCATTGCCACAGGAGGCCAAGTATTTTTAAGGCAACGATAGTTGGATTCTTGATTAGTGCGGGTGTCAGAGGTTATGGGGAGAAGGCAGGAGAATGGGGTTAGGAGGGCGGGAGAGATAGATCAGCCGTGATTGAATGGCGGGGTAGACTCGATGGGCCGAGTGGCCTAATTCTACTCCTATCACTTATGACCTTGTGAATGTACCAGGGTCCTTGCAACTAAGGGGAATGGTGTGCACAAAGGCCACCACATTCTGGAGTAACTCAGTGGGTCTGGCAGCTTCTCTGGAGAACACGGATAGGTGACGTTTTGGGCCTCCAGCCTTGAATGTTGACCGGCTGGTGAAGGCGATTTATTTTCCTCCCTAAAAGTTGGACTTCAATCTGAAATAGTTTTGACGGACTTCCAGCCTCTTTCCCGTCACCCAATGCAAAGTTTAAAAGTTTGATCGAGCGGTCCACTTAGCTCTGTGACGTGCGGCCGTCCTGATCGACCCAGCCGCAGTTGGCCGTTCGGCCCGTCCGGCCCGTCCTGCCGCTTCACAGGATCGCTGCTGGCCCTTGCCACCGCCCCCCTGCATTCGCCCCCTCTCTTCCCGCGACTCCACCAGCGTTTAAAAACCTATCCGTTCCCTCCTTGGATGTGAGGGGGGGGGGGCACGGTGGCGCAGCGGGTTAGAGCAGCTGCCTCACAGCGACAGAGACCCCGGGTTCGATCCTGACCTCGGGTGCTGTCTGTGTGGAGTTGGCACGCTCTCCCTGTGACCGCGTGGGTTTCCTCCGGCTTGTAGGTCAATCGGCCCCAGTGTGTAGGGAGTGGATGAGAAAGTTGGATAGCATAGAACTAATATGGCCAGCATGGACTCAGTGGGCAGAAGGGCCTGCGTCTGTGCTGTGTGACCTCTAAGCACCTCCTTTGACCTGGCTTGGTTTAGGTTTCATGAAAACAGGCCCTTCAGCCCACTAACTCCATGCTAACCACCGACCACTATGTTACCCAGCTTTCTCATCAACCCCCTGTACGATAGGGGCCACTAACCCAGCTTACAAACCCCACACAACTTTGGGACGGGGGAGGAAACCGTAGGAGACCCACACACTCACGGGGAGAACGTGCAAACTCCAAACAGACAGTAAGCCCAGGACCGGGTCAGTCTCTGGCGCTGTGAGTCACCAGCTCTACCAGGGGTGAGTATCTTCTCAACTTCTGAGCGCCTGGCCCATTAACTTGGGAATGTGGACCTTGGTTTCGAGTGAGTAGGGAGGAACTGCAGATGCTGGTTTAAACCGAAGATAGACACAGAGTGCTGGAGTAACTCAGCGGGACGGGCAGCATCTCTGGAGAGAAGGAATGGGTGACGTTTCGGGTCGAGACCCTTCTTCAGAGTCAATGGAGAGAGAGGCACAGAAATAAGGAAGTGTAAGGTGTGAAAACGAGACATCAAAGGGGATGTGGATCAAGTGAAATGTAGAATAGAGATAGGCGATGTTTTGGGTCGAGACCCTTCGTCTCGGCCCGAAACGTCGCCTGTCTCCTTCGCTCCTTAGATGCTGCTG
>CM069169.1:14470730-14570730 GCA_035221665.1 Okamejei kenojei | reverse complement strand
CTTCTACCTGAAGGCAGCGGGGAGATGAGTGTGTGGCCAGGGTGGTGTGGGTCCTTGATGATGCTGCCAGCCTTTTTGAGGCAGCGACTGCGATAGATCCCCTCGATGGAAGGGAGGTCAGAGCCGATGACGGACTGGGCAGTGTTTACTACTTTTTGTAGTCTTTTCCGCTCCAGGGCGCTCAAGTTGGCGAACCAAGCCACGATGCAACCGGTCAGCAAGCTCTCTACTGTGCACCTGTAGAAGTTAGAGAGAGTCCTCCTTGACAGACCGACTCTCCGTAATCTTCTCAGGAAGTAGAGGCGCTGATGAGCTTTCTTAATAATTGCATCTGTGTTCTCGGACCAGGAGAGATCTTCACAGATGTGCACGCCCAGGAATTTGAAGCTCTTGACCCTTTCAACCATCGACCCGTTGATATAAACGGGACTGTGGGTCCCCATCCTACTCCTTCCACAGTCCACAATCAGTGATTCTTCACTGATGAGAAGCAAAGGAAGTCATTTAGTGCACGTGAAGCATGTTGAGGCCCCACGAAAGCGGAACCTCGATGTGTAGGGAGGAACTGCAGATGCTGGTTTAAACTCAACGATAGACACAGAAAGCTGGAGTAACTCAGCGGGTCAGACAGCCTCTCTGGAGAAAAGAAATGGGCGACGTTTCAGTCTGAAGAAGGGTCCTGACACGCGATGTCACCCATTCCTTCTCTCCAGAGATGCTGCCTGACCCGCTGAGTTACTGCAGATTTTTGTGTCTATATTCGGTGTAAACCAGCATCTGCAGTTCCTTCCTACACATTAGTTTAGTTGAGTTTATTTTCACGTGTACCAAGGTAGCCAGTCGGAGGAAAGACAATGCATGCTTCCAATCCAGCCATCTATCATTGGAGCCTAAATGTAGGTGTTTCAAAACATAACCCCTTCTTTGAATGTTCCAGTGTGTGCACGACTGTGCGTCTGTGTGTGTGTGCGTCTGTGTGTGTGTGTGCGTCTGTGTGTGTGTGGGTCTGTGTGTGTGTGTGTGTATGTGAGTCTGTGTGTGTGTGGGTCTGTGTGTGCGTGCGTCTGTGTGTGTGTGTGTGCGTCTGTGTATGTGAGTCTGTGTGTGCGTGCATCTGTGAGTGTGCGCGTGCGTCTGTGTCTGCATGTGTGTGTGCGTGTGAGTCTGTGTGTGTGTGTGTGTGTGTGTGCGCGTGCGAGTGTGTGTGTGCGTGCATCTGTGTGCGTGTGTGTGACTTGTAAACACCACTCCCCCGCCCCCAAGCCATTGACTGTGGTCATGTTTAGCACCACACCCCATCCCCCACTAGATGATCGTTGCAGGAATGTCATCTCAGCTTCCCCCAGCCTGCTGCAAGGAATCAATGACTTTAAATAGTTTGTAGATGGATGTAGACAGACGATGATAAACAAGGGGATGGAAGGACGCTGGAGGTTGGGATTCCAATCGGATTGGCCATTTTATTGAGAGGCAGACCAGAATCTGGAGATGCTGATAGCTTTTAAGAAGTTCTTTGTGAACACTAGAATCATCTTGATTCAACATGAAGTCATGAATCTGTGGAATTCATTGCCATAGATGGCTGTGGAGGCCAACTGAATTGATATTTTGAAGGCAGAGAAAATATGAAAGATAGATCAGCCATGATTGAATAGCAGAGAAGACTTGTTGGGCCGAATGGCCTTATTCTGCTAGAACCTATGAATTTATGAATTTTGACCGACACCAAACGCTGGAGTAACTCAGCGGGGCAGGCAGCATCTCTGGAGAGAAGGAATGGGCGACGTTTCGGGTCGAGACAGTCTGAAGAACGTCAACCACTCCTTCTCTCCAGAGTTGTTACCCGTCCCGCTGAGTTACTCCAGCATTTTGTGTCTCTCTTCGCTTTAAACCAGCACCTGCAGTTCCTTGCCACACAACGGTATGAATTTGGTGAATATGGTGATAGGTTGGAAACTGAGTGTACATTTTGATTTTTCATGAAAACGTCTTGTGTGGTTATTGAACCGCTGGTGGAGTTATTGCCGTATAGTTGCCGTGTTGCCGCCGGAAGTTCCTCTTCCCAACCCAGGAGGTGAAAATAGCCCCTTGGAGAACAGAGCAGAACAGATGTCAACAGTAACGCTCCCTCCGTTACGACGGGTCTCGGGAGGATTAAGGGCCTGGCGCACTTGGCCGTCATTTGCGCCTCATTTACGCGTCATGTGTAAAATAGGTCGACGCGCCGTGATGCGCGACGTCGCACGCAAATCACGTGTCAGCGCGGCAGGACGTTGACGTAAGGGTGTTGACGCACGGTGACGTAACCGTGCGTCTCCGCGCGATACACGTGAGACGTCGGGACGCCAACGCACGATGCCAATGCGTCAGCGTGCGTACGCAATACGTCACGCTGGTGGCGCGCGAGGATTTTGTCCCTGAACTAAATGCTGGAGCGCTGTGCAACACTGTGGAGTCCAAGGCAGTGAATATTCTTAAGGCAGCGATGGATAGATTCTTGATTAGTGCGGGTGTCAGGGGTTGTGGGGAGAAGGCAGGAGGATGGGGTTGGGAGTGAGAGATAGATCAGCCGTGATTGAATGGCGGAGTAGACTTGATGGGCCGAACGGCCTAATTCTTCCAGATGAGACATTGTTGAAATATCGGCACGGGGGCGCAGCGGTAGAGTTTCTGCCTCGCTGCGCCGGAGACCCGGGTTCGATCCCGACTACGGGTGCTAGTCTGTACGGAGTTTGCACGTTCTCCCCGTGACCCGCGTGGGTTTTCTCCGAGATCTTCGGTTTCCTCCCACACTCCAAAGACGTGCAGGTTTGTAGGTTAATCGGCTTGGTGTGAATGTAAATTGTCCCCAGTGTGTGTAGGGTAGTGTTAGTGTGCGGGGATCGCTGGTCGGGGCGGACCCGGTGGGCCAAAGGGCCTGTTTCCGCACTGTATCTCTAAACTAAGCTCGACTAATCATCTACCCGTTCCATCCCGAATCCTAACACACTACTTAGTGTAGTCATAGGGTTATATGCAATGGAAACGGGCCAACACGGCCCGTATATGAGATAATAAAGAACGAAGATAGACAAAAAATGCTGGAGTAACTCAGCGGGACAGACAGCATCTCTGGAGAGAGGTAATGGGTGGCGTTCTAGGTCGGGACCCTTCGTCAGACTGGTCATATTAAAAAAAGAACCAGGCTAGATGCAGGAGAAATGTTCCCGATGTTGGGGGAGTCCAGGTCCAGGAGTCACAGATTAAGAATAAAGGGGGAGGCCATTTTTTGGACTGAGGCGAGGAAAAACCTTTTCACCCAGAGAGTGGTGAATCATCTGTGGAATTCTCTGCCACAGACGGCAGTGGAGGCCAATTCACTGGATGTTTTCAAGAGAGAGTTAGATAGAGCTCTTGGGGCTAAAGGAATCAAGGGATGTGGGGAGACAGCAGGAACGGGGCACTGATTTTAGATGATCAATTGAATGGCGGTGCTGGCTTGAAGGGCCGAATGGCCTACTCCTGCACCTATTTTTTTCTATGTTTTCTAAAGAACCATTGAAAAGAGGTTGCATTGATGTCATTAATGACGCGTTCCTCTTTGGGAACAGCCCTGGAGTGTGTTTAATTCTCCTCTCCGCCTTGTTTCGACAGCCTGGCTTGATAGCTGGAGACGGACGGAGCCCTCTGGCCGGGAACTCTCAGCACCATCAGCAAGGGATGAAGTTGCAGGCGGTGATGGAACAGCTACAGCGGCAGCAACAGGCTCGGCTGGAGACGGAGGGCAGAGAGAGGAAGGACCGGGGCATAAGGGAGGCCCATGTCTTCTATGCCCAGCAGCTTGCCGCTCAGCAGGCTGCCTTGGCAGCTTCGTCTCGGACACCGATGGGCTCCGCGGGCAGTGGGATGGCCCTCTCCGGCCCCCCCGGACCCCCACGGGCCGAGGACAAGGACAGCATGGACTCTGAGCCGGACGAGGACCCCTTTGATGGTGAGGTGCCGTGCAGCGATCTAGAGGAGGAGGAGGAGGAGGGGGGCGAGGAGGAGATGGTGGAGATGGTAAGAAGAGGCCACGGGGATGTGGAGGAGGAGGAGGGAGGAGGAGGAGGAGGAAGGGGACGAGGTGGAAGGAGAAGAGGAGACGGAAGAGGAGTATCTCAGGAAACAGGCGGTTCCAGTAACGCCGGATCTACGAATACCTCACGCCCACCGTCCGTCAGTCAGTGGACAATCCCTCAAACCCACGAGCACACGGCCCAGCTCGCCAAGCCAAGCGCATTCAACGTCACCCACCGGCCACCACGAATGGGGCTACGAAGAACAGTTCAAACAGGTAACGCCTTCTGTTGCCCCCTCTCCATTGTACCCCCAGGGTTAAATGCTAATGCCCCTGTCCCACTTAGGAAACCTGAACGGAAACCTCTGGAGACTTTGCGCCCCACCCGAGGTTTCCGTGCGGTTCCCGGGGGTTTTTGTCACTCTCCCTAATGGTCGATAGTGGTTTCCGTTTTAAAAATCGGTAATTTTTTAGTCGAAGCCGGTTGCGATGCTAGTTGAAGGCGGTTGCCGGAGGACAAAAACCTCCGGGAACCGCACGGAAACCTTGGGTGGGGCGCAAAGTCTCCCGAGGTTTCCGTTCAGGTTCCAAAAGTGGGACAGGGGCGTTACATGTCTGAATCACAGTGTGGCGCGCTTTGTTGAATGCCTTCATGTTTATTTTGAGATACAGCGTGGAAACAGGCCCTCGGCCCACCGGGTCCCCGCTGACTAGCGATCTCTGCACACCAACACTATCCTACACACACGTGCGCGCACACACGCACACACACACACACACACACACACACACACACACACACACACACACACACACACACACACACACACACACACACACACACACACACACACACACACACACACACATGCTACAGTTTTATCAAATACTGTTTTGAGCAGTGTGGGTGAATCTGTGGAATTCATTGCCACAGATGGGTATTTTTAAGGCGGAGATTGCAAACCTTTACATCTTTGGAGTGTGGGAGGAAACTAAAGATCTCGGAGAAAACAGAGAGTGGCGAGTCTGTGGAAGTCTCTGCCTCAGAGGGCGGTGGAGGCCGGTTCTCCGGATGCCTTCAAGGGAGAGCTAGACAGGGCTCTTAAAGATAGCGGAGTCAGGGGATACGGGGAGAAGGCAGGAACGGGGTACTGATTGGGGACGATCAGCCATGATGTGGCTGTTGGATGGCGGTGCTGGCTCGAAGGGCCGAATGGCCTACTCCTGCAATTATTGTCCAAAACCCACCCGTTCACGGGGAGAACGCACAAACTCCGTACAGACAGCACCCGTAGTCGGGATCGAACCCGGGTCGCTGGCGCTTGTCAGGCCACACCACCCGCAAAGCTTAACGCAATTTTTGAATCAGCTGACTGCCTTGGGGTGGGAGGGTCATCTAGCCGCGCGTGTCCCGTTGCAGGGGGCACTGTTGTTAATTCCTCCTCTGGTGAGGGACTGCTGCGCAGTTCCGAATGTGTGCCAACAGTCACGGCGGTCATATTTCGCTCGACACCAGGACTGTGATCCGCACAAAACCTGCCGCTATTCACCCCCATCGAGGAATTTTATTCCCATTGCAGTTGACGTTCTGCCCAAAATCGGGAAGCATTGACCATGCGTTCAGCTGCCCGACCTCGCCTTTCTTCACATCCATCTGAGTGAGTACCGAAGGAAGGGCCTGTAATTACTTCTATATTACCACAACCACAAAGTTACAAACACTGGCCAAGGTCCAATTTGGCATCACACAAAAAGAGAACGGTAACAGCAAACAAACTCTGTGATGGCACAGAGCTTGCCACGTGTTGGCGCTAAGAGCCACTGTACAGAGACTGTGTCGGAAATATAGAAACATAGAAATTAGGTGCAGGAGCAGGCCATTCGGCCCTTCGAGCCTGCACCGCTATTCAATATGATCATGGCTGATCATCCAACTCAGTATCCTGTACCTGCCTTCTCTCCATACCCCCTGATCCCTTTAGCCACAAGGGCCACATCCAACTCCCTCTTAAATATAGCCAATGAACTGGCCTCAATTACCTTCTGTGGCAGAGAGTTCCACAGATTCACCACTCTCTGTGTGAAAAACGATTTTCTCATCTCGGTCCTAAAAGACTTCCCCCTTATCCTTAAACTGTGACCCCTTGTTCTGGACTTCCCCAACATCGGGAACAATCTTCCTGCATCTAGCCTGTCCAACCCCTTAAGAATTTTGTAAGTTGGAAGGAACGGCAGGTGCTGGTTCACACTGAAGATAGTCACAAAATGCCTGGCCCGCTGAGTATTTTGTGTTGATCTTCAAGGAACAAGGTGCGATGAAGGGTCTTGATCCAACACGTGGCTTATCGATGTTCCCCGGAGGCGCTGCCCGACACACACTGAACTTTTTTTTTCCTTCTCCCGTTATGTACCATGTTTAAGAAGGAACTGCAGATGCTGGAAAATCGAAGGTAGACAAAAATGCTGGAGAAACTCAGCGGGTGAGGCAGCATCTATGGAGCGAAGGAATTCCTTCGTTCCACAGATGCTGCCTCACCCGCTGAGTTTCTCCAGCACTTTTGTCTACCTTCCATTTTCCAGCATCTGCAGTTCCTTCTTGAAAAACAAAACGCTCTTGCCTCTTGAGTTCCAGCAGCATTTGTGTCGTTTTGGGGTATAAACCAGCATCTGCAGTTCTTTGCGCCTCCATCGTGCTTTCCCATCTCTCATGCTGTCATCTTAGCCTGACCTTACTAAGGAGAGGATGTGGGATGTGTTAAATGCTTGTCATAACACGAGGGGGGGATGCCAATTGATCCATTTGGACCCGTGCCAACTCTCGTGGGAGCAGTCCCATTTGTCTTGCTGCTCTCCTTATTTCTCCGTACCTCTGCATCCTATTCTGTCTGGCATAGAACGCAGAACAGAACAGAACAGGCCCTTCAGCCCACAATGCCCATGCTGGAAACGATGCATGGAAACATAGGAAACAGGTGCAGGAGGAGGCCATTCAGCCCTACGAGCCAGCACCGCCATTCAATATGATCGTGGCTGATCATCCAGAATCAGAACTCCCTTCCTGCTTTCTCCCCATATCATAGAAACATAGAAAATAGGTGCAGGAGGAGACCATTCGGCCCTTCGAACCAGCACCGCCATTCATTGTGATCATGGCTGATCGTCCCCTATCAATAACCCGTGCCTGCCTTCTCCCCACATCCCTTGACTCCACTCGCCCCTAGAGCTCTATCTAACTCTCTCTTAAATCCACCCAGTGACTTGGCCTCCACTGCCCTCTGTGGCAGGGAATTCCACAGATTCACAACTCTCTGGGTGAAAATGTTTTTCCTCATCTCGGTCCTAAATGGCCGCCCCCTTATTTCTTGAACTGTGGGACCCCTGCTTCTGGACTCCCCCAACATCGGGAGCATTTTTCCTGCATCTAGCGTCCAATCCCTGAAGAATTTTGTACGCTTCTGTAAGATCTTGCACAGAACATAGATCAGTGCAGCACAGAAACAGGCCCTTCGGCCCACAATTACCTCCTCTGCCGGCACACGACCCATATCCTTGCATTCCCTGCATATCCATGCGCCTATCCAAAAGCTGCAAGTTTAGTTTAGTTCGGAGATGCAGCGCAGAAACAGGCCGCACCAACCAGCGATCCCCGCATATTAAAACTATCCTACACACACTAGGGACAATTTTACATTTTATAACAAGCCAATTAACCTACAAACCTGAAGGTAGACAAAAATGCTGGAGAAACTCAGCACTTGCAGCAGTACCTATGGAGCGAAGGAAATAGGCAACGTTTCGGGACAAAACGTTGCCTATCCTTCGCTCCAAAGATGTTGCTGCAACCGCTGAGTTTCTCCAGCATTTTTGTCGACCTTCGCTTTTCCAGCATCTGTGTTCCTTCTTAAACAACCTACACACCTGCACGTCTCTGGAGTGTGGGACGAAACTGAAAATCTCGGAGAAAACCCACGCAGTTCACGGGGAGAACGTACAAACTCCGTACAGACTAGTGGATTAAAAACTGTTTTTGTGTCTGGCTGTGGCAGCTTTGACAGTCCGGAGTCGCCTTCCGGAGGCAAGTGATTCAAAGAGTTTGTGGCCAGGGTGAGAGGGGTCAGAGATGATCTCGCCCGCTCGCTTCCTGGCCCTTGGGGAGAAGGCAGGAGAATGATGTCGCCAGGACACGAGGGTATGACCTACAGGGACAGATTGGACAGGCTAGGACTTCATTCCTTTGAGCACAGGAGGTCGAGGGGCTAGGAGCACCGTAGTCAGGATTGAACCTGGGGCTGTGAGGCAGTCGCTCGACCGCTACTAGGAGCTATTCAAGTCCTTTGGGCTAATTCCAATGCAAATATATCAATATCAATTACTATGCACAGTATATCTGCCAACTCCAGTACACCTGGCAGTGCGTTCCAGGCACCCACCACCCTCTGTGTGAAACAACTGGCCCCACACGACTCATTTAAACTTTGGGCCCAGCGCGGTGGCTGGATCCATTAACCTGTCTTTGGGATGTGGAGGGAAAGCGAGGGAAATTCAGGCAGTCGAGGGTGAGACTGCGTGAGCTCCCTGCCGTCAGCGTCCTAGGTCAGGATCGAACCCTGCGGGCGTGGGGTTAACTGCCTGCGCCTCACGTGCCATCCCAAATCTTTCACACTCTTGGGCGCTGGTGGATTCCCACAATCTGCAGCGCTGGCTGTTGGCTGTACGATCGCAAAGTGGGTTAGGCATCTCCGGCAGGGGTGGGGTGGTTGGGGGGGGGGGGGGGGGGGAGAGGAGGAATTTGAAATAAAAGGACATTCCTGTAGGAAGGGGAGTGGATGTGGAGAGGGTGTTTGAGAAGAAGGTTTCAAGATTTAAGAATAAGGGGTCGGCCATTTTGGACTGAGATGAGGAAAACCCTTTTCAACCAGAGTTGTGAATCTGTGGAATTCTCTGCCACAGAAGGCAGTGGAGGCCAATTCACTGGATGTTTTCAAGAGAGAGTTAGATAGAGCTCATAGGGCGAACGGAATCCAGGGATGTGGGGAGAAAGCAGGAACAGGGTAATGATTCTGGATGATCAGCCATGATTATATGGAATGGCGGTGCTGGCTCTAAGGGTCGAATGGCCTACTCCTGCACCTACTTTCTATGTTGCTATGTTTATTGTGATATAGACGGCAATAATAAACCAAAAACTAGTTGTTCCCAGGTTATGTCACGGCTCCTTTCGTATGAATTAGCTATAAGCCCATTGGGTTAACATATGATGAATGTTTGATGGCACTGGGCCTGTTCAGAAGGACCTCATTTGAAACAGACCGAATAGTGAAAGGCCCGGATAGAGTGGATGTGGAGAAGATGTTTCCACTAGTGGGAGAGTCTAGGACTAGAGGTCACAGCCTCAGAATTAAAGGATGTTCCTTTAGGAAGAAGATGAGGAGGAATGTCTTTAGTCAGAGGGTGGTGAATTTGTGGAATTCTTTGCCACAGAAGGCTGTGGAGGCCAAGTCAGTGGATATTCTTAAGGCAGAGATAGATAGACTCTAGATTAGTACGGGTGTCAGGGGTTAAGTAAGTAAGTACGTTTATTGGCCAAGTATTCACATACAAGGAATTTGCCTTGGTGCTCCGCCCACAAGTAACAACATGACATACAGTGACAGTTACGAATGACTCAGAAAACACTAAACATTAATAATAATAAAACATTAATGATAAAACACCATTGATCAAGCGTGTGAACCAACAAAATACCAGATCAAAGGGAGGCTGCAGATTTTTGGCTGTTGAGTAGAGCAACTACTCGTGGATAAAAACTGTTTTTGTGTCTGGCTGTGGCAGCTTTGACAGTCCGGAGTCGCCTTCCAGAGGGAAGTGATTCAAAGAGTTTGTGGCCAGGGTGAGAGGGGTCAGAGATGATCTTGCCCGCTCGCTTCCTGGCCCTTGGGGAGAAGGCAGGAGAATGATGTCGCCAGGACACGAGGGTATGAGCTACAGGGACAGATTGGACAGGCTAGGACTTCATTCCTTTGAGCACAGGAGGATGAGGGGCTAGGAGGGAGAGATAGATCAGCCACGATTGAATGGCGGTGCAGACTCGATGGGCCGAACGGCCTAACTCTGCTCCCATCACTTGTGAGGGAGAGGGAGTGGGAGCGTTGAGAGATGGGGAAGAGAATTTTTCTTGACAAAGTGGAGAGGCTATTAGTGTAACTGTACCACGGGCCAAAGCCGGTAATCACAGCCATCTGTTAGCATGGAAATTGAAACTGTGATGTTTGGCGCTTGGCCAGAGGAAGCTTTCAAAGAACAGTGAGCTGGGGAGAGCCTCTGGCATAATCGCCTGCGTTTCTGGACGAGTATCAAAAGATTTATAGCGGTGTCGAGCCAGCAATGCTTGGCCTGTCATGAACGCAGCGCCTTGAACTGGATCGCGCGTATGTGCAGGTGCCTCGGAGCCGCTGAGCTCGTAATTTAATTAGCCGCCAGCTGTCATCGAGGGTGTCTTGAGGAAGCAGGTTCCCTGTCGGTGAGATCAGGCTCCGGGGGCTGAAGGAAGGCAGGCCCTGTCCTCCTGGAGATAACGCTGGAGTAACTCAGTGTCTCTGGAGAGACGTTCCACCTATCGTCACCCATTCCTGTGTGCAAGAAGGAACTGCAGGTGCTGGAAAATCTATCCCCTCAGCTCAAGGAATCCATTCCCCTCATGATCTTATACACCTCTGTAGGATCACCCCTCGTCCTCCCGCGTGCTAACGAATGAAGGAATTTCACCCTGAGTAGGGGAATCGAGAATCAGAGGATGTCAGTTTAAGGTGAGGGGGGAAAGATTCAATAGGAGGTAGACAAAAGTGCTGGAGAAACTCAGTGGGTGCAGCAGCATCTATGGAGCGAAGGAAATAGGCCGAAAACCCTTCTTCAGTCTGAATAGGAATAAGGGGTCGGCCATTTGGGACTGAGATGAGGAAATACTTTTTCACCCAGAAATTGGGCTGGCTAGGTGCAAGGAACATGTTCCCGATGTTGGGGTAGTCCAGAACCAGGGGCCACAGTTTAAGAATAAGGGGCAGGCCATTTAGAACTGAGATGAGGAAAGACTTTTTCACCCAGAGAGTTGTGAATCTGTGGAATTCTCTGCCGCAGAAGGCAGTGGAGGCCGGTTCACTGGATGTTTTCAAGAGAGAGTTAGATTTAGCTCTTAGGGCTAACGAAATCAAGGGATATGGGGAGAAAGCAAGAACGGGCCATGATCATATTGAATGGCGGGTACACAAAATGCTGGAGAAACTCAGCGGGTGGGAAGGAAATAGGCAAAGTTTCGGGCCGAAACCCTTAAGGGGTAATTTTTTCACACAAAGGGCGGTGGGTGTGTGGAACGAGCTGCCAGGGGAGGTAGTTGAGGCTGGGACTATCCCAACGTTGAGGAAACAGTTAGACAGGTACACGGATAGGACAGGTTTGGAGGGATATGGGCCAGGTGGGACTAGTGTAGCTGGGACACGTGGGCAAGCTGGGCAGAAGGGCCTGTTTCCTCGCTGTATCACTCTATGACTCTGCATGTGTAGACTGCTGACAGGTACACCGCTAGTTTCCGTTTCACTGGCTGAGCAGTGAAACATTGGCCCGGTGCCAGGGAGAATTCCCCTGATTCTTTCCTGGGAAGCTTGTAACCTGACGGGGCAATGTGAAACGTTATTCCTCGTACAATCGTACAGCACTGCAGTGGGCCTTCAGCCCAACTTGTCCGTGCCGGCCAAGCATGTAGAAACGAAGAACTGCAGGTGCTGGTTAATACACAAAAGGACACAAAGTGCTGGAGTAACTCAGCGGGTCAGGCAGCATCTCTGGAGAACATGAAATAGGTGAAGGGTCTCGACCCGAAACATCACTTATCCATGTTCTCCAGAGATGCTGCCTGACCCGCTGAGTTACTCCAGCACTCTGTGAAACGTCACCTATCCATGTTCTCCACAGATGCTGCCTGACCCGCTGAGTTACTCCAGCACTCTGTGAAACGTCACCTATCCATGTTCTCCACAGATGCTGCCTGACCCGCTGAGTTACTCCAGCACTCTGTGAAACGTCACCTATCCATGTTCTCCACAGATGCTGCCTGACCCGCTGAGTTACTCCAGCACTCTGTGAAACGTCACCTATCCATGTTCTCCACAGATGCTGCCTGACCCGCTGAGTTACTCCAGCACTCTGTGCCCTTTTGCGTATTAAAATCTGACCGTGTGCATTTTAATCACATGTGATTTTTTTTTTCTATTACAAATCTCAATTTGTGGAGCACTTAGGCAAATAAATAAATGATGGGTGAGTCCCGAACACTATGGAGGGCACTGTAACTCAGCGGGACAGGCAGCATCTCTGGAGAGAAGGAACGGGTGATGCTTGGGGTCGAGACCCATCTTCAGGCTGATGTACGGACGATTGCTGGTCAGGGAGGACTCAGTGGGTTGAAGGCCCAATTTCCATGGTGCATCGCTGAAGTCTAAAGCCCCTGTCCCACTTTCACGACCTAATTGGTGACCTCTGCCGAATTAGCCCTTGACTCCTACTCGCCACGAGGTGGTAGGAGGTCTTCGTAACTCTTCCTCATGCTCGTGAGTGCTCTCCACGTACTCGTGGCCTCAAGTAGGTCGCGGCGTTTTTTCCAGTCCGATAAAAAATGTCCACGAGTAAATAAAAAGGTTGGCACGGAAAAAATGGGTACTTTTTACTCGTAGGTAGGTCGTAGTAGGTCGTGATGGTAGTCGTAGGCAGTGGCGGACTGGGTCAAAAAATATTGGTTGCCAGGAGACAAAGGGGGCCCCACTTCATCAGGGGTCCACTTACGCTCGGGCAAGCGGACATCCTGGCCAGTCTGCCGCTGGTCGTAGGTCGGTAACCAGCCCGAGGGAAAAAAAAATGCAAACATGACATCGTTTTATCATGTGATGATTTTCCACTCGTAGCTAGTCGTAGTTGGTCTAAGGCGTGGAAGACTGGGGTCGAGGGGGGTCGTAGACTTAGTCGTAGGTGGTCTCAAAATTTACAAAATTCTTAAGGGGTTGGACAGGCTAGATGCAGCAAGATTGTTCCCGATGTTGGGGAAGTCCAGGACAAGGGGTCACACAGTTTAAGGATAAGGGGGAAGTCTTTTAGGACCGAGATGAGAAAAACATTTTTCACACAGAGAGTGGTGAATCTGTGGAATTCTCTGCCACAGAAGGTAGTTGAGGCCAGTTCATTGGCTATATTTAAGAGGGAGTTAGATGTGGCCCTTGTGGCTGAAGGGATCAGGGGGTATGGAGAGAAGGCAGGTACGGGATACTGAGTTGGATGATCAGCCGTGATCATATTGAATGGCGGTGCAGGCTTGAAGGGCCGAATGGCCTCCTCCTGCACCTATTGTCTATGTTTCTATGTCTTTTACTTCGGCGAGTCAACACGACCTTGACATTTTTTCCAACTCGTCGAGGGTCTTCTAAACTCGTGGATTAGGTCGTCCAAGTGGGACAGCCCCTTCAAAACTAAAAACGATGTTGGTTGACCCACACCCTACGCCAGTGAGGAGGGGAGACCCGATGGGCGAGGTCAGGAGTCAAGCGTGTTTTAATGTCACGTGTCCCGGACGGGACAATGAAATTCTTACTTGCAGCAGCACGACAGAATATGTAAACATTGTATATAATGGGGGGGGGGGGGAACGAAAAAGTTCAATAAATAACAAATATAGTGCATTAATAATGTAGTCTTTTGCAGTTCAGAGCTCATAGTTTATATTCTGAAGAAGGGTCTCAACCCGAAACGTTGCCCTTTTCCTTCGCTCCGTAGATGCTGCCTCACCCGCTGAGTTTCTCCAGCATTTTTTGTCGACCGTCGATTTTCCAGCATCTGCAGTTCCTTCTTAAACATCAGAGCTTATTCGTTGTGTTTAATAGCCCGACGGCTGTGGGGAAGGAGCTATTCCTGAACCTGGACGTTACAGTCTTAAGCTCCTGATGACAGTGGTGAGATGAGTGTGTGGCCAGGATGGTGTGGGTCCTTGATGATTTTGGCTGCCTTTTTGATCCCTGGAACACTGTGGTTTGATGGCAAATTTATTTTCCGCTGACAAAACGGATTTGCCAGTTAACGCAAACCCTCTCTCTCTCTCTCTCTCTCTCCCCTCCTCTCTCTCGATGTTCACCGTCAGTTTATTTCCTGTGCCGCTGTTTAAAACATCTAATTGGACTATTGAGTTTCTGCCTCCACTGCGGTTCACCGCAGCACTTTAATCTGCCTGCCAAACAATGATATTAAATTTCCCCGTTCTTCGAAAGAAAGGGCAGCTTCGTGCGTGCCACAAACGTTGATAGAGTAACTTGCTGCTTCCAGCTTGCTGCTGGTCTGGTCCAGAACCAGGGGCCGCAGTTTAAGAATAAGGGGTAAGCCATTTAGAACGGAGACGCGGAAACACTTTTTCTCACAGAGAGTGGAGAGTCTGTGGAATTCTCTGCCACAGAGGGGGGTGGAGGCCGGTTCTCTGGATGCTTTCAAGAGAGAGCTAGATGGGGCTCTTGAAAATAGCAGAGTCAGGGGATATGGGGAGAAGGCAGGAACGGGGCACTGATTGGGAATGATCAGCCATGATCACATTGAACGGCGGTGCTGGCTCGAAGGGCTGAATGGCCTCCTCCTGCACCCATTGTCTATTGTCTATTGTCCCAGCAGTGGGATCTTAACCACCTCTATAAGATCATCAGGTTAAGGAATAGGAGTAGAATTAGGCCATTCGGCCCATCAAGTCTGCTCCGCCATTCAATCATGGCTGATCTATCTCTCCCTCCTAGCCCCTCATCCTCCTGCGCTCAAAGGAATGAAGTCCTAGCCTGTCCAATCTGTCCCTGTAGCTCACACCCTTGTGTGCTGGCGACATCATTGTAAATCTTCCCTGCATCCGTTCCAGTTTCCTCTCATCAAGCAGCAGGCTCCTGAACTGCTGTACCACTTGGGTTGTGTTTGGCATTGTGGGAGCAGGCTGCATCTGGATCATTGTGTCGGAACCGAAGATGGATACAAAAGGCTGGAGTAACTCAGCGGGACGGGCAGCGTCTCTGGGGAGAAGCAATGGACGACCTTTCGGGGTCGAGGCCCTTCTTCAGACCGGAACCCCAAAACAGTCTTTTACGCAGGGTAAAGGGAAATCAAGAACCGGAGAACCGGTCTGGAGAAGGGTCTCGAACCGAAACATCGCCAATTCCTTCTCTCCAGAGACGCTGCCTGTCCCGCTGAGTTACTCCAGCTTTTTTGTGTCTTATCTTTGGTTTAAACCAGCATCTGCAGTTCCTTCCGACACACATCTCTGCAGTCTCTCCAGCTTAATCGCCACGATTACGCCTTGGAATCGCTTAATGGCCCTGTCCCACTTGCACGAGTTCATTCCAAGAGCTCTCCCGAGTTTAAAGAAAATCAAACTCGTGGTAAGCACGGAGAATGAACGTAGCGGGTACGTCGGAGCTCGGGGACGTCTCTTAGCGCTGTCGGCAGGTACTCGGGGAGACTCGCTAACGGCAGGTAAGCACGGGAAGACGCGTGGAGATTTTTCAACATGTTGAAAAATGTCCACGAGAGCCCCGAGTACCGACGAGCGGCCGTTACCGTGAATCTCCGAGTTCGAATCGGGGCAAACTCGGGGAGAGCTCTTGGAATGAACTCGTACCGTGGGACAGGGGTTGAACGCTACCTCAACGCCGCATTGAACTGACGAATTTGATCCCGTCCCACGCCGTAAGCCCCTGTCCTCCTCCTGTGGTAATGCCTCTGCCTTGAGCCCATGATAAAAAATCAATAGCAGGCTAACAAATGGAGAGGGGAGGGAAAGAGGCCTCGTTACAAACCATTAGCGGGACACGGCCTACGGAAGTGATTTAATTTGGGCCTTGTGTATGTTTATGTGAGAGCTCGCTGGTGTTCAGTCTCGGAGGGTGGGGTGGGTGGTGGGTAGACAATGTGCCCTCCCTCCCCCACCCCTCATGCGCACAGAAGAAATACCAGCAGTGCAACTCGTGAGAGAAGGAAGCTTGGCATTTTATTGAGCTGTCTTGCAGGGCCTTTAATTAGTATTTGGGGAGTCTGGTAAATAGCCACAGAAGCTGTAAAAACAGAAATTCTTAATGATCGGGTAAGACAAAAAAAACCTCAGACCACGAGTAAAATCCCACATGTGCCTTTTACTTTAAAAAAAAAAAAAAGGCCCTTTTTATTTTTGGTTCAGTATAGTTTATTGTCAAAAGGTGCGGCGAAAAAGGTTTTTTGTTGCTGCTGCGTGCTGTCCAGAACAGCGGGAAGACAATACATGATGACAAGCGGGTTTGGGGAGGAATTGCAGATGCTGGTTAACACACTAAAGAGCTGGAGGATCTCTGCTCAGCGGGACAGGCGGCATCTCTGGACAGAAGGAATGGGTGACGTTTCGGGTCGAGACCCTTCTTCAGACAATCGAGCTATCCATGTTGCGCTGATACAGGATAATGGGGATAAGGTAAATAAGGTAAATAAGGGAATAAAGTCTAATTAAAGATAGTCCGAGGGTCTCCAGTGAGGTAGATGGTAGGTCAGGAATGTTTTCTAGTGGGGTGAATGGATAGTGGGGGGAGGTAAATTCTCTGCATTTTATCTGTATTGGTGCTACAGTTCCTAATTTGGTCATCGTTTTGTAGTTAGGAGGCTCTTGTGATAAAATGGCTTTCTCCCCTCGAAGATGAAAGTCATTCCAGAGAACTCATTCATGGGTCTTGTGCTCTGGGCTAAATTATTCACGGTTTCTGCAGTTGCCTTGGGTGTCTTGAGAAATCAAGTCTGTTCTCTGAGGCACAGCTGGCTTGCGGGCAGCAGAAGATGAAACAAAATCAGCTTGTTAGATAAAAATCTAGCGTTCTTTAAAAAGAAAAGTCGATTGACCAGAATCGCAGCTTATTCGATTAAAGTATACATCCTGTTAATTTTGTAGGAAGGAACTGCAGATGCTGGTTTAAAGCGAAGATAGACACAAAAAGCTGGAGTAATTCAGCGGGGCAGGCAGCATCTCTTCAGAAGGGCCGCGACCCGAAACGTCACCCATTCCTTCTCTCCAGAGATGCTGCCTGTCCCGCTGAGTCAGGGGAGAGGGAGGGTGGGAGATTGCAACCTTCACGTGGTCTGCCCTGTTTCGACGAATGCAATCGACCTGGAGTGCACAATCGAGTAAGATCAAATAGAGCAAGTTGTCCTACAATTTTAGGCTGCACACGCCATACGCAAGAAGAAGAAGAAGGGGTGAGGGTGTCTCGAGATATGGAAGGGTAAGGTGTGAAAATGACAAATCAAAGCAGATGATGAGATGTATTTTGTGTCTATTTTCGCTGTAAACCAGCATCTGCCGTTCCTTCCTGCACCTAACAACCTAAAACTCTCTCAGGGAAGGGTCTCGACCCGAAACGTCACCCATTCCTTCTCACCAGAGATGCTGCCTGTCCCGCTGAATTGCTCCAGCATTTTGTGTCTATCTTTGGTTTAAACCGGCATCTGCACAGTTCCTCCCCCCCCCTCCCACCAGACCCCCCTCCCCTCCCTCCCCTCCTGTCCCACCACTTAGCTCCACACGGAGTGTGGGGTGGGGGAAGGAGTGTGTCGACATTAATAATAAACTACTGTATTAGGGGAAGCGAGACTGTGCGCTGGCATTGTGTGGGGGCGGGTGTGCGTGGCTGGATTCACAGCAGGTCATCTTAGTTGCACATCTGTTTGGAAGGTTCTGAAATTTATGGAGGTAAGAAACGGGTTTGGGATTGATTCTATCTTTCAACTAAGGAGCGGGGACTGTGGCAGTCTAGCGTACACAACCGTGGCGGGCTGGCACGAAATATAAACCGTATCTCTGCCTGTTTTCCATCACTGCTCGGTGCAGACTGTTTAACTGTGCGGGCAGAAGGCTGATGCGTCTGTGCGACTGGATTAGGAAAGGCCTGGATAGAGTGGACGTGGAGAGGATGTTTCCACGCGTTTAGTTTAGAGATACAGCGCGGAACAGGCCCACCGGGTCCGCACTGACCAGCGCTCCCCGCACACCAACACACACACACACACACACACACACACACACACACACACACACACACACACACACACACACACACACACACACACACACACACACACACACACACACACACACACACACACACACACACACACACACACACACACACACACACACACACACACACACACACACACACACACACACACACACCACACACACACACACACACACACACACACACACACACACACACACACACACACACACACACACACACACACACACACACACACACACACACACACACCACACACACACACACACACACACACACACACACACACACACACACACACACACACACACACACACACACACACACACACACACACACACCACACACACACACACACACACACACACACACACACACACACCACACACACACACACACACACACACACACACACACACACACACACACACACACACACACACACACACACACACACACACACACACACACACACACACACACACCCCACACACACACACACACACACACACACACACACACACACACACACACACACACACACACACACACACACACCACACACACACACACACACACACACACACACACACACACACACACACCCCCCCCACACACACACACACACACACACACACACACACACACACACACACACACACACACACTAGGGACAGTTTTTACATTTCTACAAGCCAATTTACCTGCAAACCTGTACGTCTTAGGAGTGTGGGAGGAAACCGAAGGGCTCGGAGAAAACCCGCGTAGGTCACAGGGAGAACGTACAAACTCCACACAGACAGCGCCCGTAGTCGGGATCGAACCCGGGTCTGTGGCTCTGTGAGGCAGCAACTCTACCGCCGAAGATGTAATATTTCCATTAGAGATTGGTAATAAAATTCATAGCATCATTTATTTTATCTTTGCGGTTTAGTTTAGAGGTACAGCGCGGGGTCAGGCCGCTCAGCCCGCTGATTCCGTGCAGACCCCGTTACACTAGCGCGCACACACACTACGGCCAAGTCACAACTTACTACCAGAGCCAGCCAACCGACAAACCTGCACGTCTTTGGAGTGTGGGAGGAAACCGGAGCTCCCGGGGAAAACCCCACGCAGGTCTCGGGAAGTGCAAACTCCGTAAAGACATCACCCATCGTCAGTCAGTCCCCAACCTCCAATGTCCTGCCGCATCCCACAGGCACGCAGGTTGCTGGGGATATTGGCCGATCCAAACTGCTGTTAATGGGATCCAAACTGGGATGGGAGGTAGTTGTTTAAGAAGGAACTGCTGGAAAATCGAAGGTAGACAAAGTTGCTGGAGAAACTCAGCGGGTGCGGCAGCATCTATGGAGCGAAGGAAATGGGCAACTTTTCGGACCGAAACCCTTCTTCAGAATGAAGGTTTTCCACCTTCTTAAACAACCTACAAACCTGTACGTCTTTGGAATGTGGGACAAAACTGAAGATCTCGGAGAAAATCCGATTTGCATTGGAATGGAGGGAGATTAAGTCACAATGAACCAAGGAACTGCAGATGCTGGTTTACACCAAGGGGCACAGAGTGTTGGAGTAACTCAGCGGGTCAGGCAGCATCTCTGGAGAACATGGAGAGGTGTCATTTCGGGTCGGAACCCTCCCTTCAGACTGATTAGCTCCTCTCTCCCCTAGATTTTATATTTCTCCCCTCCCTTTTCGCCCCCAACCCCCTTCCCCCCCCCAAAATCGGTCGGAAGAGAGGTCCCGACCCGAAACGTCACATATCTGTGTTCTCCAGGTATACTACCTGACCCGTTGAGTTACTTTTATATACACTCACAGTGTTTGAGAAACAGGACAAGGTAGTTGAGGCAGGTACTATTCAAGAACCATTTGAACAGGTACATGGATAGAAACGTAGAAAATAGGTGCAGGAGTAGGCCATTCGGCCCTTCGAGCCAGCACTGCCATTCAATACAATCTTGGCTGATCATCCAGAATCAGTACCCCATTCCTGCCTTCTCCCCATATCCCTTGATTCCGTTCGCAGTCTCCAACTCTCTCTTGAAACCATCCAGTGAATCGGCCTCCACTGCCTTCTGTGGCAGAGAATTCCACAGATTCGCGACTCTCTGGGTGAAAAAGCCGTTTCCTCATTTCAGTCCAGGTCAGGACAGGTTTAGAGGGATATGGGCCAAACGCAGGCAGGTGGAACAGGGGTAGATGGGGGTAGCAGTTGGCTGGCATTGGCAAGATGGGCCGAAGGGCCTGTTTCCACACTGAATAACTTTGGAAAGGATGCATTTGGATAGTTGAACCTATGGTAGCTCTGAACAGCTCCGACAGTTTTAGTCCTCGCTTATTTTTGGGACCCAGAGTAGGGGAATCTGGAATTTCTCTTTGAACTCGCATGGACCAGGTGGTCTAAATGACCTCCAGTGCCTTGAGCATGTGGACAATGCCATCCGAAACTCCTTTAGTAATGAGGGTCGGTTCACCCGAAACATTACCCGATCCAACCACGGCCAATCCAATCCAATCCCAGACCAACCAAAGACAATAGACAATAGACAATAGGTGCAGGAGTAGGCCATTCGGCCCTTCGAGCCAGCACCGCCATTCAATGTGATCATGGCTGATCATCCCCAATCAGTATCCCGTTCCTGCCTTCTCCCCATATCCCCTGACTCTGCTATTTTTAAGAGCCCTCTCTCTTGGAAGCATCCAGAGAACCTGCCTCCACCGCCCTCTGGGGCAGAGACTTGCGGTTCTTTTAATACCAACCAATAAGACACACATAGTCATCTCCTCTCGGCCTCGTGGGCTAGTTATGTTCTGTAACCAACATCACTCAAACTGATTTTCCGCCCATTAACACTTGTGAGAGGCTCCGCTGAGCGAATTGGGTTAGGGCGCAGCACATCCTAAATTACCCCGTTAACTGCACTTCAATGGGACTCCATCGAGCGTAGAATATTTCTCTGATGTCCCGAGGCAGCGTTAAGATTCCAAGTGACTGATGTGGCACTAGAGGCCTTGCCGTCTGGACCTAAAGTTAAATTAAAGCCCTGCCTGTCTGCTCCAGGGTGACTTAGTCGATGATTCCATAAGACACTTCAAAGAATGTTTGACACTTCAAAGAAATGGGTGGCCCAGCGGTACAGCCCTTGCAGGGCTGGAGACCCGGGTTCGATCCCGACTACGGGTGCTGTAGTTTGCACCTTCTCCCCGTGACCCGCGTGGGTTTTCTCCGAGATGTTCGGTTTCCACCCGCACTCCAAAGACGTGCAGGTTTGTAGGTTAATTGGCTTAATTGGTGTAACTGCCCAGTCCATCATCGGCTCTGACCTTCCTTCCATCGAGGGGGATCTATCGCAGTCGCTGCCTCAAAAAGGCTGGCAGCATCATCAAGGACCCACACCATCCTGGCCACACTCACTCATCTCCCCGCTGCCTTCAGGTAGAAGGTACAAGAGCCTGAAGACTTCAACGACCAGGTTCAGGAATAGCTACTTCCCCACAGCCATCAGGCTGTTAAACCTGGCTCGGACAAAACTATGATCACTAATAACCCATTATCTGTTATCTGTTATTATATTTCATCAGTTTATTTATTTATGTGTGTGTATGTATTTATATAATGGTATACGGACACACTGATCTGTTCTGTATTCAATGCCTACTATGTTCTGTTGTGCTGAAGCAAAGCTAGAATTTCGTTGTCCTATTAGGAACACCCAACAATAAACTCTCTTGAGTTTGAACCTGATCAGTGTAAATTGTCCCTAGTATGTGTAGGGTGGCGCTAATGTGCGGGATCACTGGTCGGCGTGGACCTGTAGGGGCGTTATCTCTTAACTAACCTAAACGAAACTAAAATGTGAAGTTCCTAAAATATCTCCCGCAGATCCCAGGCCTCAGTTTTCCCCTCAAGATTTGGGAAGCCTCGCAGCCTAGGACTCTATGACTTGGAGCATCGTAGGACGAGGGGTGATCTTAGAGAGGTGTATAAGATCATGAGGGGGCTAGAATATTTGCATGACGGGGTGGGTGCACTGGATATTTTACAGTGCATCTATCCCCTCGGTTCAAGTAATCCATTCCCCTCATGATCTTACACACCTCTATAAGGTCACCCCTCGTCCTCGTCCTCCCTGAGTAGGGGAATCGAGAATCAGAGGACCTCAGTTTAAGGTGAGGGGGGAAAGATTCAATAAGAGGTAGACAAAAGTGTGCGGCAGCATCTATGGAGCGAAGGAAATAGGCAACGTTTCGGGCCGAAACCCGGAAGGGTTTCGGCCCGAAACGTTACCTATTTCCTTCAGGGTTTTGGGCCGAAACGTACACAAAATAACTCTACAAATAACCTGATGTTGTGTTTGTCCCTTCAACTAGAAACATGGTGGACCATCTATGGAGCGAAGGAAATAGGCAACGTTTCGGGCTGAAACCCTTCTTCGGACTGAAACCTTGCCCATTTCCATCGCTCCATCGATGCTGCCGCACCCGCTGAGTTTCTCCAGCACTTTTGTCCGCCGTCGGTTTTCCAGCATCTGCAGTTCCTTCTTAAAGATTTAACAGGTGCTTGAGGGGCAACTTTTCCACGCAAAGACTGGTGGGTGCCTGGAAACGAGCTGCCGGAGGAGGTAGTTGAGGTGGATACAGTCACAGCATTGAGGAAACCTTTGGACAGGCACATGGTTGGGAGAGATATGGGCCAAATGCAGGCAGGCGGGATTAGTGTAGATGGGATTTGTTGGTCGGTGTAGGCTTAGGGCCTGTTATCACACTGTATGACTCTATGACTATTTAGGAAGCCCCGATTTAGACAGCGTTCCAGGAGCCGCTCTGAATTGCTCTGGCTATCTTTAATCCACACATGTGTTTGGGATGGGGGGTGGGGTGGGGGAACCACTGGGCTAGTACTCACTGGAATTTGGAAGGATGAGAGGGGATCGTATAGAAACATATAAAATTCTTAAGGGATTGGACAGGCTAGATGCAGGAACCATGTTCCCGATGTTGGGGGAGTCCAGAACCAGGCGTCACAGTTTAAGAATAAGGACTTTTGTGTCTATCTTTGGATTAAACCAGCATCTGCAGTTCCTTCCTAAGTGTATTATCTTTGAAGGACAAAGCTTTTCACTGTCCCTCGGGTCCAGGTGACAACAATGAACCTTCTCCCCAGAGATGCTGCCTGTTCCTCCGGCATTTGGAGTCCACCTTCGATCTAAACCAGCATCTGCAGTTCTTCACCGCACTTCTATAAAGGGAAGATCGACACAAAAAGCTGCAGGAACTCAGCGGGACAGGCAGCATTTCGGGAGAGAAAGAATGGGTGACGTTTCGGGCCGAAACGCTGAATGACTCCAACTTTTTGTGTCTCTCTTCGGTTGAGACCCGCATCTGGTGGTTCCTTCCTATACATCTATAATGGGAATCATGTTTACTGCAAGATTGAAGATAGGATGAGGGCCTGTGCAGTTAGACAATAGACAATAGGTGCAGGAGTAGGCCATTCGGCCCTTCGAGCCAGCACCGCCATTCAATGTGATCATGGCTGATCATCCCCAATCAGTACCCCGTTCCTGCCTGCTCCCCATATCCCCTGACTCCACTATATTTAAGAGCCCTATCTAGCTCTCTCTTGAAAGCATCCAGAGAACCGGCCTCCACCGCCCTCTGAGGCAGAGAATTCCACAGACTCACCACTCTCTGTGAGAAAAAGTGTTTCCTCGTCTCCGTTCTAAATGGCTTACACCTTATTCTTAAACTGTGGCCCCTGGTTCTGGACTCCCCCAACATCGGGAACATGTTGGGGGAGTCCAGAACCAGGCGTCATAGTTTAAGAATAAAGACTTTTGTATCTACCTTTGGATTAAACCAGCATCTGCAGCTTCCTGCCTCTAGCGTGTCCAAGCCCTTAACAATCTTATATGTTTCAATGAGTTTTCCTCTCATCCTTCTAAACGCCAGAGTGTACAAGCCCAGCCGCTCCATTCTCTCAGCGTACGACAGTCCCGCCATCCCGGGAATTAAACCTTGAGGTAGATAGTCGTTCAGGACCACTCTCTAGTCGTCGATAGGTTGGTGGAATTCTGGGCGGGAGTAGCGTTGTGAAAGGTTGGTTATTGTTCCCAAGGGATGTGGGAAGAAAGCAGGAACGGGGGGGGGGTACTGATGTTGGAAGATCAGCCATGGTCATATGGAATGGCGGTGCTGGCTGGAAGGGCCAACTCCTGCTGAAATGTTTAGATTTCTAGACGGGACTTGGGGGGGGGGGGGGGGAATTAGGGGACAAAAGTAACAGCTCCTTGCTATTGGCACTTGTGTACCCAACACAATGTGCCATTTATCCTCAGCAATCTGGAGGCCTGCTAAGGGTTGCCTTTTGAGGGATGACGGCATAAGGATTACATTAAAAGCCAGGTGGTGGAGCGCTCTCAGTCCTCACCACACTGCCGAAGCCATATAGTTTATTGGATCTAGCAGATGTTAGGCCTCCGCGTTGTAGTGCGATGGTGCCGTGAGTAAACAAGGAGGAGCCTGACCTGAAACCACACACAACAGCAAAAATAATTCCCATTGCGATCCGAGTGATGTGCTTCAATGGGTTCTTGCCAGCGGGGCCCAGTGCCAGGACGGATCGCACTGTGCAGTTATTCCATGGCTAAGGTGGTGAAAATGATACCACCGTACCCTCCCTCTCTCTCTCTACCCCACGTTCCTATTTATTGCCCATTCAAGATTCAAGAGAGATTCGTCAAAGCCCTGTCCCACGGTACGAGTTCATTCCAAAAGTCCTCCCGAGTTTGCCCTGATTCGAACTCGGAGGTTTACGGTAGTCGGTACTCGGGGCTCTCGTGGACATTTTTCAACATGTTGAACAAATCTTCACGAGTCTTCCCGAGCTTACCGCGTTTCCCGAGTACCTGCCGTTAGCGTTACGAGCCGCTAAGAGACGTCCCCGAGCTCCGACGTACCCGCTACGTACATTCTACGTGCTTACCACGAGTTTGATTTTTTTTTTAAACCCGGGAGAGCTCTTGAATGAACTCGTACAGTGGGACAGGGCTTTTAAGAGAGTTTATTGTCGTGTGTCCCAGGTAGGACCATGACATACTTGCATTGCTTCAGCACACCAGAACATAGTAGGCATGAATACAGAACAGATCAGTGTGTCCATATACCATTGAATACATATATACACACATAAATAAGCATATAAAGTGCAATAGGCTATTAAAGTTCAGATTTTTGTTTGAGTTGAGTTTAATAGCCTGATGGCTGTGGGGAAGCAGCTATTCCTGAACCAGGTCGTTGCAGTCTTCAGGCTCCTGTACCTTCTACCTGAAGGCAGCGGGAAGATGAGTGTGTGGCCAGGATGGTGTGGGTCCTTGATGATGCTGCCAGCCTTTTTGAGGCAGCGACTGCGATAGATCCCCTCGATGGAAGGGAGGTCAGAGCCGATGATGGACTGGGCTGTGGTCACAACGTTTTGCAGTCTTTTCCGCTCCTGGGCGCTCAAGTTGCCGAGCCAAGCTACGATGCAACCGGTCAGCAAGCTCTCTACTGTGCACCTGTAGAAGTTCGAGAGCGTCCTCCTCGACAGACCGACTCTCCGTAATCTTCTCAGGAAGTAGAGGTGCTGATGTGCTTTCTTTATAATTGCATCGGTGTTCTGAGACCAGGAGAGATCTTTGGACCCGGTAAAACCATTCAAAAGGTGTAGGAAGGAACTGCAGATGCTGGTTTACACCGAAGATAGACACAAAATGCTGGAGCAACTCAGTGAGATGGGCAGTATCTCTGGAGAGAAGGAATGGGTGACATTTCGGGTCGAGACCCTTCTTGAGACCCTGAAGAAGAAGGGTCTCGATCCGAAACGACACCCGTTCCTTCTCTCCAGAGATGCGGCCTGTCCCGGTGACGTACTCCAGCATTGTGTCTCTATCTTCGGCAAAAGCATTCCCGTAAAGTAGTGGGCGTCTAACGAAAGATAGGAGAATGCTAAGAGGAAAAATGAGCGAGGGGAGTGCATCGTTCTTGGAGCTAGTATCAGCCAGATGGGCAGAGTGGCCTCCTCTGTCCGATGGAAAGATGAAATTATTCCAACCTGCCACAGAATGGAATTTAAAATTTATTGAACAAGAAACCCATTTTAAATGCCTGGAATATTTTGTTTCCTTACATTGCAGTGATAACACTTTGAAATAATACGTTGCAGGGGAGATATATTTCTCCAAGTTGTGAAAATGTAGTTAGAAATACGACTTACAACTGTTGTCATCCTTCCATCTGTGCATCGGCTTACAATGTTTAGTTTAGGGTCTGAAGAAGGGTTTCGGCCCGAAACGTTGCCTATTTCCCTCGCTCCATAGATGCTGCTGCACCCGCTGTGTTTCTCCAGCATTTTGTGTACCCTCGATGTTTAGTTTAGAGATAAAATGCGCGGAAACAGGCCCTTCGGCCCACCGAGTCCGTGCCGACCAGCGATCCCCGCACACTGTCACTACCCGACACACACTAGGGGGAAATGTTTACATTTACTGCAAGCCGATGAACCTACAAACCTGCACGTCTGTGGCGCGTGGGAGGAAAATGAAGATCTTGGATAAAACCCACGCAGGTCACGGGGAGAGTGTGCAAACTCCGTACAGACAGCGCCCGTAGTCAGGATCAAACCGGGTTCTCTGGCGCTGTGAGGCAGCAACTCTACCGCAGCGCCTCCGTGCCGCCCGTAACACGATTACACTTTGTTCTGCGTGTCACGAACGCTGTAACACGGTATTCTACACTCTGCCGTTTTCCTCTTCGCACTACCTGTTGATTGACCTACTGAGAGCTAAGATGCTAAACAAATGCTTTTCACTTAAGAAGACAGGCACAAAAGGACACATAATGCTGAGGAACTGCAGATGCTGGTTTACACAAAAGGACACAAAAAGCTGGAGTAACTCAGCGGGACAGGCAGCATCTCCGGAGAGAAGGGATGGGCGACATTTCGAAGCGAGACCTTTCTTCAGTTGCTTCCAACACAAAGCTTTTCACTATCTTAGTAACCGTGTCACAGCACAGTGCTGGAGTTGCTGCCTGACAGCGCCAGAGACCCGGGTTCGATCCTGGCTGCGGGTGCTGTCTGTACGGAGTTTGTCCGCTCTCCCCGTGACCGTGTAGGTTAGCCCCGGTGCTCCGCTTGTGCAGTTTCTTCCGACACAAGTCATTAGGCCGGCCTGCAGAAGCGTCCCGACTTGAAACGTCACCTCGCCATGGTCTCCAGTGATGCTGCCTGACCCGTTGAGTTACTCCGGCATTTTGTGTCCTTTTGTGTAAACCAGCAGTTCCTGATTTCTACAGGAAATCAGGAACTGCAGATTTCCTAACTGAACCATCCTAAATATCACCAACTAGTGACTACCATCCACCTCGTTCCCATCTACTTCATAGGAGACCCTTGAACATTAATCGAACTTCACTGGACTTTCCCTTGCACTAAACGTTATTCCCTTTATCCTGTATCTGTGCACTGTGGATGGCTCGATTGTAATCATGTATAGTCTTTCTGCCGACTGACAATAGACAATAGGTGCAGGAGTAGGCCATTCGGCCCTTCGAGCCAGCACCACCATTCAATGTGATCATGGCTGATCATCCCCAATCAGTACCCCGTTCCTGCCTTCTCCCCATATCCCCTGACTCCGCTATCTTTAAGAGCCCTGTCCAGCTCTCTCTTGAAAATATCCAGAGAACCGGCCTCCACCGCCCTCTGAGGCAGAGAATTCCATAGACTCGCCATTCTCTGTGTGAGAAAAAGTGTTTCCTCGTCTCCGTTCTAAATGGCTCACCCCTTATTCTTAAACTGTGTGTGGCCCCTGGTTCTGGACTCCCCCAACACCGGGAACGCATTTTCAGGATAGCACGCAACAAAAAAGCTTTTCACTGTACCTCAAACACGTGACAATAATAAACTAAGCTAAACCAAACGTCAGCTATCCAGCGCTTTGTGTGGATAGCGAACAACAGAAAGCTTTTCACTGTACCTCGGTACACGTGCCAATGACCAACTGAAGCAACACCAAGTGTGTTAGCCCTTGGTTTAACCCGTGTCCACACAGAGCCAGCCAAAGACCAAAGTACCCCTGCTGAAGGTGAGAGGGCAGCGGACTGACCACCAGACTAGGAGGTAGACACAAATAGCCGGAGTAACTCAGCGGGACAGGCAGCATCTCTGGAGAGAAGGAACGGGTGACGTTTCGAGTCGAGACCCTTCTTCAGACCCAGACTCGGAGTTTGGGTCCCTTCGTTAGCTCGACCAATTCGCACGGCAAATGTACGGTCACCTCCTCTTAGGACCCCCCATCAGTGGTTGACCCCCCCATCAGTCTGAAGAAGGGTTTCGGCCCGAAACGTTACCTGTCTCCCTCGCTCCGTAGATGCTGCTGCACCCGCTGAGTTTCTCCAGCATTTGGTCTACCCCCTCCTCTTGGGACATGTCAGCTTAGTCTGGGGAATTCTCTGCCTCAGGGGGCGGTGGAGGCAGGTTCTCTGGATGCTTTCAAGAGAGAGCTAGATAGGGTTCTTAAAGATAGCAGAGTCAGGGGATATGGGGAGAAGGCAGGAACGGGGCACTGATTGGGGATGATCAGCCACGATCACATTGAATGGCAGTGCTGGCTCGAAGGGCCGAATGGCCTCTACTCCTGCACCTATTGTCTATTGTCTTTCCGTCTGCATTCCACGTGTAGAACTGGGTGTGTGTGTGGGTGGGGGGGGGGGGGGCGTTGATGAGACGTGTTGAAACTAGCAACAGATCTGTGTGTAACATGAAAACACAACTGTCTCGTGCTGGCATATTCGATACCGGGTCGACACCAAATGCCGGAGTAACTCAGCGGGACAGGCAGCTTCTCTGGATAGAAGGAATGGGTGACGTTTTGGGTCCAGACCCTTCTTTGGACTTCAATATTGGGTACTGTACTGTGCTGTGCACTCCAGCCTGATCAATTATTTTCATCAACCCCCTGATGTATCATCTTACAAATATAGGTACAGAGTGCTGGAGTAACTCAGCGGGCCAGGCAGCGTCTCGGGGGAAATGTAGATAGGCAACGTTTCAGGATGGGATCCCTCCTTCTTCAGATTCTGAGGAAGAGCCCCAACCCCGAGCTTCACCTCTCCGTGTTCTTCAGACCCGCCTGACCTGTTGAGTTTCTCCAGCACTTTTCATTTGGTAGACCAGCATCTGCAGTCCGGACAAGGGTCCCAATCGAAAATGCCGCCCAACATCCGTGCTCTCCAGAGATGCTGCCGGGCCCGCTTGAGTTACTCCAGAGTTTTGCGTCTGTCTTCATTGTACGTTTTGGGATTGGGCGTTGCGATGGAATTTGCGAGCGAGCCCTCGGCTCTGAAATCTCTGAAAGTGTCTAAAACCGGCTATCCAGTGGACACAAGCAGACTGCCACAAGCCAAAGCTGCCCTTCATTAAGCAATGGCCATCTGATGTATCTCAGTGAGGAGATTGTAAACCCAATCTCTCTTCCTCTGATATTTATAGACTGCGCAGCTAATTAAGCTGATTGTCCTGAGATGGGAAGCATCTATTTCTGGTGTTGCGTTCATTACTCTACATGCCATTGAGTATCATTAAACATTCACGCAGTATTGTCTCCATGGAGATGCCCTGCCTGGCGATGCTGGACAATGCTTCCACACAGGCTCTGTAAGCCTTCAAGTTAAGACTGCACCTTCCGTCATTGCGAAAATAGGAATATCTACAGAGGGACTTGTGCGCTAAGTACCTGAAATGCCTCGGGAAAGAAAATGATACTTGATTTTGGAAAGCTTTGCAGTTTTATATTAAGTAGCAAAGTGCAAGTAATTATTGTGTGTCGAAAATATTCCAGGGCCAATTTGGCTGAGGGGGCAATAATCTAAGGGCTTTTTAAACTGGTTAAGCCTCCAGTAAAATAATCCTCCACTGGAATAACAGGCCAGCCTGCTATTAAAAGACCAAAAGTAAAAGGCTTCTGTGGCAACGTCACAATTTGCAAGTTTTATTTTCCCTTCTTGCCTCCGCTCTCCATTCAAGACTTTTCACGGCCGAATAACACGGGGAGGATTCACACAGTAACATCGCTGTGTGTTTAACTCACTGGGTCCAGACACTGTGACTGCTGATGCAAAGGCGAATCTCACTGCAACAGCTGGGGAATTTAAATTAAGTTAATTTAATAAACGTTGAATAAAACGCAGGCTTCAGCGGCTTCGAGCGTTGAGACAGAAAATTCCCACCTGCTTCACTACGGGGATGGACATGTCACTTCTGGCCCTCGGTACTGGGTACTTGGTTTAGTTGCAGAGATACAGCGCGGATACAGGCCATTCGGCCCCTCCATGAGTCCGCACCGACCGCTGATCCTCCCGTACACCAGCGCTATCCCACACGCACTGGGGGCAACCTGCAGTTTTTAACCGAAGCCACAAATTAGCCTTCAGACCTGTACGTCTTTGGAATGCAGGAGGAAACCGGAGCACCCGGAGCAAACCCAGGTACAGACCCTGGTCAGGATCGAACCTGGGTCTCCGGCATTGTAAGGCAGCAACCCTACTGCTGTGCCACCGTGTTGCCCGGCTGCGGGCTATCCAGTCAGCGAAAAGACTATGTGATTACAATCAAGCCATCACAGGATATAGAGGATTTTACCCTCGGTTAAAAGCCTACTTGTTCTCCTCACGATTTTACACAACTCTATAAGATCGCCCCTTGGCCTCCAGTGCTACAAGGAACAGTCCCAGCCTGCTCAACCTCTCCCTGGAGCTCAGGCCCACGAGCCCCGGCAAAATCCTGGTAAAAATTCTCTACACTCTTGAAGGAGGATCTCGACACGTCGCCCATTCCTTCTCTCCAGAGATGCTGCTTGTCCCGCTGAGTTACTCCAGCGTTTTGTGTCTGTATGGATACAAAAGGATAAAGAGAGTTGGCGGGTCACGCTGGCGCAGCGGGAGAGTCGCTGCCTGACAGCGCTCGCAGCGCCAGAGACCCGGGTTCGATCCCGACTACGGGTGCTGTCTGTACGGAGTTTGTACGTTCTCCCCGTGACCTGCGTGGGTTTTCTCCGAAATATTTGGTTTCCTCCCACACGCCAAAGAAACGCAGGTTTGCAGGTTAATTGGCTTGGCGAATGTGCAAATTGTCCCTAGTGTGTGTAGGGTAATGTTAATGTGCGGGGATCGCTGGTCAGCACGGACTTGGTAGGCCGAAGAGCCTGTTTCCGCGCTGTATCTCTAAACTAAACTAAACTAAAGTTACTCCAGGACTTGGTGCACCTTTCTTTTTAAATAAACCTGCAGTTCCTTGTGTCGACAGAAGAGTTATTTGAAATCTCCTTTTAAGAAGGCCACAGAATTGCAGGATCCCAAGCAAGGAAAGGGTTACTGAAGGAACTCTCTCCGAGTCCAGTGTCGGAATCATATATCTGGCAGTCATTCCTCGCAGTTAAATTGGACTTCCATTTGGAAGGGATTATTAATAGGTCATGTGGTAATTGTAGTTAGATAAAGCCTGACAAAAGGCTTCTGATTAGTATAAAAATCCTGGTGTTGAATTACATTTAACGTATGGCCCACAGGAAGATGGGGTCCAGTTGACGATAATGGCCTCTGTCCTGAGATAATGAGTAGAAGCCCAGGGATTAAAGATAGCCTTCTGAATAAACACAGCTGCTGCCCGCTACACCCGAACGCCACACCTACTGATTTATTTAGTTTTGGTCGCTCCCTGTCTCCGCGTTGTGACAAAAGGCTCCTACAGACTCTCTGAAGAGAATCAAGAGTTCGGCTTCATCTCGTGCCTCGCCGTTAAGGGATTTTTTAAATGTAGTTTGGTTTAGTTTAGAGATACATAGAATCATAGAAAATAGGTGCAGGAGGAGGCCATTTGGCCCTGCACCGCCATTCAGTATGATCATGGCTGATCATCCAACTCAGTATCCCGTACCTGCCTTCTCTCCATACCCCCTGATCCCTTTAGCCACAAGGGCCACATCTAACTCCCTCTTAAATATAGCCAATGAACTGGCCTCAACTACCCAACTCAAGATGCAACGTGCGAACAGCCCCTTCTGCCCACCAAGTCCGCACCGACCAGCGCTCACCCCATTCACGCTAGTAATACGATATTCCACTCTCTCGTCCGCTCATACACGCGCACTCGGCGCGACTTAACCGACCCGCGCAAACCCGCCCGCGTCTTACCACGATGTGAGAGGCACTCGGAGGAAACCCACGCGGGAACACGGGGAGAACGTGCATACTCCGCCCAGGCGGCACGCGAGGTCTGGAACGAACCCGGGTCTCCGGCGCTGCAAGGCAGCTACTCTACCGCTGGGCCATGTATGCAATCGCGCACGATTAAATCCATTGTACATTTACGATCCTACCCAGCCAATTGACCCACAAACCTGCACGTCTTTGGAGGTAGACAAAAGATGCTGGAGGAACTCAGCAGGTGCGGCAGCATCTATGGAGCGAAGGAAATTGGCACCGTTTCGGGACCGCAACCCGTCTTTGGAGTGTGGGAGGAAACCGGGGCACCCGGAGAAAACCCACCTGGTCATAGGGAGAAGGTACAAACCCTGTACAGACAGCACCCGTAGTCAGGATCGAACCCGGGTCTCTGGCGCTGTAAGGCAGCAACTCTACCGCTAGGCCGCCCTAGGTGAAGAGAACATTCTTCTCAGAGTGGGAATCCTTCGGCCTCCTCCTAGCATGGAGAACTACGGAGTGTCGGTCATTGGGTTTGTTTGAAGCTGATATCAATAGATTTTTCGATAGTAAGGAAATCGAGAAAACAGATACAGATTCAGTGCGGGAAAGCCACTCGCGATCTTGATGTTTGCAAGAGTAGATTTGAAGGCCCACACCTCCAACTCTTGATCCTAACGGGCCTGTCCCACTTACGCGACTTTTTCGGTGACTGTCGGCACCCGTCATCGGTCGTGGCCGGTCGGCGAAAAATCTCAACACGTTGGAAATCCAGCGGCGACCAGAACAAGGTACGACTCCTTGGGCGACGTACTCACGGCCAGACGGGCTTCCCCCCGCGACGTGTCGCCTGTCTGGCCGGGAGTCGTCCCCTCAGTCGCCCAAAGAGTCGTAGCGTCCTTCTGGTCGCCGCTGGATTTTCAACGTGTTAAAAAATGTCAGCGACCTGCGACGGCCTGTGACGGGGGCCGGCAGTCGCGTAAGTGGGACAGGCCCGATATTCTTCTGCTCTGACATTATCACAGTGATTTAAGCAATAATCAGTCTTGCTCAACACTCACGCTACCAACGTAACAAAACGGCAAAGTAGCAGCAGGTATTTCTTCTTTTTAATTGTTTTCTTAGGTCTGTAGAAGGGTTCCAATCCGAGACGTTACCTATCCATGTTCAACAGAAATGCTGCCTAACCTGCTGAGTTACGCCAGCACTTTGTGTCTGTCTTTGCTCTAATCTAAACAAGCCCCGAGTCAAAATACACTAAATGTGAATCACTATTCATACCACCATTCTTACCATTGGTAGCATTGGTAGCATTAATCACCATTATTACCATTGGGAGTAATAATCACCATTGATACCAACCATTGAACAGTCACAGCAACCCCTGGACTTAACTCTGGGTAATCTTGCAGTGGAAAACTCCTTGCCTGCTGCTTCAATTCCCCCTTCCACCTCTCCCTCCCTCCCTCCCCCTCCTCTTCCCTCCTCTTCCTCTCTTCTCCTCTCCCTCTCTCCTCCTCCTCTCTCCTCCTCTCTCTCCCCTCTCTCCTCCCTCTCTCCTCTCTCTCCTCTCCTCTCTCCCTCTCTCCCTCTCCTCCCTCCCTCTCTCCTCTCTCTCTCTCTCTCCCTCTCCCTCTCTTCCTCCTCTCCCTCTCTCCCTCATTTCCTCTCTCCCTCTCTTCCTCTCTTCCTCTCTCTCTCTCTCCCTCTCTTCCTCCCTCTCCCTCTCTCCCTCTTTTTCCCCCTCTCCCTCTCTTCCTCTCTTCCTCTCTTCCTCTCTCTCTCTCTCCCTCTCTTCCTCTCACCCTCTCTCCCTCTCTCCCTCTCCTCCTCCCTGTCTTCCTCTCTCTCCCTCTCCCTCTCTCCCTCATCCCGCCCTCTGTCTCTCCCTCCACCTCTGCACCACTCCACAGTTCCCGGGCTGGCCGTTTGACTGCAGATCCTCGCTGTTAAAACAGGTCAGGGACTGTAAAAGAAAACAGCAGCAATAACCGAGAGCCTAAAGCCCGCTGATGCGAAACAGGCAGTGACCTCTGCATGGGTCTGTGACCTGTGTAGGCCGGGCAGGAAGGAACGACATTCCAGCGCTTGTTCCAGCGCACACCTCTGAACATTAAACCCAGCAACAACTGGGGTGGGGCTGGGGTGGGAGTGGGGAGAGGAGGGAAGGTGGGGGGAGACACCAGCTGGCTAGTGGAGGCAACCTAACAACACATCGAAGACAGCCACAAAAAGCTGGAGTAACTCAGCGGGACAGGCAGCATCTCTGGAGAGAAGGAACGGGTGACGTTCCGGGTCGAGACCTCTCTTCAGACTGAGAGTCGGGGGAGAGGGAGTCTAGAGATATGAAGGGGTAAGGTGTGAAAATGACAGATCAAAGCAGACAAAGGAAAGGTCCCATGCTGCCTGTCCCTCTGAGTTACTCCAGCATTTTGAGTCTTTCTTCAGTTTAAACCAACATCTGCAGTTCCTTCCGACACAAGGCAAAATTATTCATTCTACATTCAGTCTGAAGAAGGGTCTCGACCCGAAATGTCACCTATTCCTTTTCTCCAGAGATGCTGCCTGTCCCGCTGAGTCAGGGGAGAGGGAGTCTTGAGATATGGAAGGGCAAGGTGTGAAAACGGCAAATCAAAGCAGATGATGAGATGTATTTTGTGTCTATTTTCGCTGTAAACCAGCATCTGCTGTTCCTTCCTGCACCTAACATAAAGCTCCCTCAGGGAAGGGTCTCGACTCGAAACGTCGCCCATTCCTTCTCACCAGAAGATGCTGCCATCCCGCTGAGTTACTCCAGCATGTTGTGTCTATCTTTGGTTTAAACCAGCATCTGCAGTTCTTTCCTACTCACTGGAAAGCAAGGATCCACATTCCAAAATGAATGGGTGGGGGAGTCCAGAACCAGGGGCCACAGTTTAAGAATACGGGGTAAGCCATTTAGAACGGAGATGAAGAAAAACATTTTCACAAATCTGTGGAATTCCCTGATTCAGAAGGCGGTGGAGGCCGGTTCTCTGGATGCTTTCAAGAGAGAGCTAGATAGGGCTCTTAAAGATAGCGGGGTCAGGGGATACGGGGAGAAGGCAGGAACGGGGTACTGATTGGGGATGATCAGCCACGATCACATTGAATGGCGGTGCTGGCTCGAAGGGCCGAATGGCCTCCTCCTGCATCTATTGTCTATTGTCTATGGACCAAGCGAGGCCTGGCTGTGGCAAGGTTAACTCCCGTTGCCTTCATTTCTCGGAGCTGAGTTTATTTGTAAGGCCTCCCCTTCCCAGTGGCTTTTAACTGGCGCGGGGGAGCCTGTGCATTTATTTAATTACTATAATGCGAGTTAGGGTGGGTGCAGGGGAGAAGTGTAATTGCTTGAAGCAGTTAACCTAAAATGAGATATTAAGGCTCGGAGCAATGTGCTATTACCAGTAGCCAACTCGTAACAGATGTGCCAGGAAACTAAAGAGCACTCCTGAACGAGCCTTGCTGAACCTGTGCCAATACATGTACTTCTCTCAGGGTAATAGGTTTAGCCCGGCTAAAAACCCAGAGATGCGGGTTCAATCCCAACGTTGGGCGCTTGTCTGCGCAGAGTTTGTACGTTCTCCCGGCGTGACCTGCGTGGGTTTTCTCCGGGTGCTCCGGGCTTCCTCCCACATTCCAAAGACGTGCATCTTGTAGGCTAGAGAAAAAGTGCTGGAGAAACTCAGCGGGTGCAGCAGCTTCTATGGAGCGAAGAAGATAGGCAACGTTTCGGGTCGAGACCCTTCTTCAGACTGTTTATCTTCAGGCTCTTTGGTCCATTGTAGGCTGGTTGGCTTCTGTTAAAAAATTCTAAATTGTCCCCAGTGTGTGGGATAATGCTAGCTAACGGGGTGATCGATGGCCAGCACTTGGGGTATTGTGGTCAGTTTATTAAGGGAAAGATGTGGAGTACCTGGGAAGAAGAAATTCGAGGAAGATGCCAGGACTCGAGGGCCTGAGCCACAGGGAGAGCTTTAGACCTTTGACTTCAGAGTGTGCAGAAACAGGCCGTTCGGCCCGCCTTGTCCCTGCCGACCAGCGATCCACTAACTCTGTCTCACACACTAGGGACGATTACAATTTTTCCAAAATAAATTGACCTGCAAACCTGCGTGCCTTTGGAGCGTGGGAGGAAACCCGGATCACCCGGAGAAAACCCACACAGGTCACGGGGAGAGCGTGCAAACTCCGTACAGAGAGCGCCCGTGGTCAGGATCGAACCCGGGTCTCTGGCGCTGTGAGGCAGCAACTCTACCGCTGCGCCACTGTGCTCTCCTTATTGGACAGGTACATGGGTTGGACAGGTTTGGAGAGAGATGGACCGAATGCGACTAGTGCAGCTGGGCACGTTTGCCGGTGTGGGCAAGTTGGGCTGAAGGGCCAGTTTCCACGCTGTGTCACTCTGTGACACCATAAAAGCTTTTCACGGTCCCCCGGTACACGTGACAATAAGCTAAACTGAAACTGAACTGAATTAGACGTGAAAAGTTACTTGGTGTCTTCTTCCCGTGTATGGCGTGCACAGCCTAAAGTTGTAGGCCCACTTGTTCTACTTGATCGAATTGTTTGTGCACGAGGGGTTGATTGCATTAGTCGAAACAGGGTGGGCCACGTGAAGGTTACAATCTCCCACCCCCTTACTTGGTGTCATTTTGATTGGGATCATTTAATGTCTTGTGCGTTGAATCCAGGTTTTTCTGACTGGACAAACCAAATGTTTTTCTCTCCAGATGCAACCTTCTGAATGGATGACAAATGACCAATGTGAGTCAGGGGGGAAGAGCTCTTTCCGAACAGCCACAGTGACAGCCCACGTTCCTGGCACAATTAAACAGGTAAGGTCCGATTTCATTCCCTGTTCAGTCGTTGCACTTGTACCCAAACTCTGACTCCTTCTGTTCCCGTCCCAGCCCTTCCAGATCCAACGACTGCCAAACCCATCATGAATAGACACAAAGGTGGACAGAAACGCTGGAGAAACTCAGCGGGTGAGGCAGCATCTATGGAGCGAAGGAATAGGTGACATAGAAACATGGAAAATAGGAGCAGGAGTCGGCCATTCGAGCCTGCACCGCCATTCAATGTGATCATGGCTGATCATCCAACTCAGTATCCTGTACCTGCCTTCTCTCCATACCCTCTGATCCCTTTAGCCACAAGGGCCACATCTAACTCCCTCTTAAATATAGCCAATGAACTGACCTCAACTACCTTCTGTGGTAGAGAATTCCAGAGATTCACCACTCTCTGTGTGAAAAATGTTTTTCTCATCTCGGTCCTAAAAGACTTTCCCTCGTCTCCGTTCTAAACGGCTTACCCCTTATTCTTAAACTCTGGCCCCTGGTTCTGGACTCCCCCAACATCGGGAACATGTTTCCTGCCTCCAGCGTGTCCAAACCCTTAATAATCTTATATGTTTCAGTAAATACTCCGACTCCACAACCCTGCTTGATGGGCCAAATGGCCTCATTCTGCTTCTATCACTTATAACCTTATATGAGCTAAATATGCAGTTGAAACATGAATAGATGAAATAATTGCGCACGAGATTAGGAATTCTGATGACGTTTCTGAGAGAGATTGCTTCTCTGATCTGTGGTGACTGGGATCATTTTACAAAGTGTTATGCGCAACGTGTGCAGGGAAACAGCCCCTTCCCAACCAACCCTCCTCTGAAAATAATTTAAAACAAGATTACATTAACCAGAAGAATCAGATATCCATATAATTAGATAGCGTGCAGGAAATGGCCAGCCAAACACTGCAAAGGAAGTCTTTATCCAAACATTTGAGCTGATAGGAAATGCTCACGACAGCAAATTCCTGAATTATTTCTAATCATCCCGTGGGGAATGGACGGGCTTTTAGAGTCTTTAGACTTTACAGATACAGCCCTTCGGCCCACCGAGTCCATGCCGACCAGCGATCATCCCGTACACTAACACTATCTGACACACTAGGGATAGTTTACAATTTGCAGAAGCCAATTAACTTACAAACCTGTGCGCCTTTGGAGTGTGGGAGTGTGGCTGATCTATCTCTCCCTCGTAACCTCATTCTCCTGCCTTCTCCCCATGACCTCTGACACCCGTACTAATCAAGAATCTATCCATCTCTGCCTTAAATCTATCCACTGACTTGGCCTCCAGTGTTCCGTGGCAAAGAATTCCACAGATTCACAACCCTCTGACAAACGAAATTCCTCCTCATCTCCGTCCTAAAAGAACGTCCTTTAATTCTGAGGTTATGACCTCTAGACCTTGGCTCTCCCACTAGTGGAAACATCCTCTCCACATCCACTCAATCCAAGCCTTTCACTATTCTCTACGTTTCAATGAGGTCCCCCCTCATTCTTCCAAACTCCAGTGAACTCCGGATCTTATAGAAACATATAAAATTCTTAAAGGATTGGACAGGCTGGATGCAAGAAAAATTTTCCCGTTGTTGGGGGAGTCCAGAACCAGGGATCACAGTTTAAGAATAAGTGTAGACAAAAGTGCTGGAGAAACTCAGCGGGTGCAGCAGCATCTGTGGAGCGAAGGAAATAGGCAACGTTTCGGGCCGAAACATTTCTTCAGTCTGAATAGGAATAAGGGGTCGGCCATTTGGGACTGAGATGAGGAAATACTTTTTCACCCAGAAATTGGGCTGGCTAGTTGCAAGAAACATGTTCCCGATGTTGGGGGAGTCCAGAACCAAGGGCCAGGCCATTTAGAACTGAGATGAGGAAAAACTTTTTCACCCAGAGAGTTGTGAATCTGTGGAATTCTCTGCCACAGAAAGCAGTGGAGGCCAATTCACTGGATGTTTTCAAGAGAGAGTTAGATTTAGCTCTTAGGGCTAACGGAATCAAGGGATATGGGGAGAAAGCAGGAACGGGGTACTGATTTTGGATGATCAGCCATGATCATATTGAATTGATCATGATCAGGGGAAAACAAATGGTCGGCACGGACTGGAAGGGCCGAGAGGGCCTGTTTCCGTGCTGTAATTGTTATATGGTTATATGGTTATATGAATGGCGGGTACACAAAATGCTGGAGAAACTCAGCGGGTGCAGCAGCATCTATGGAGCGAAGGAGATAGGCAACATTTCGGGCCGAAACCCTTCTCAGACTGAATGGTGAATGGTGAATATTGAATGGTGGTGTTGGCTCAAATGGCCTATTTTTTAATGTTTCTATGAGTACAGGCCCAGTGCTGTCAAATGCTCATCTGCCGCTCCTGCTGTCAGCATTGTAGGATACATCAAGGAGGATCTGTTAGTGGCATGAAAAATTCATGCTAAGTAGAATGCCATAAAGAATAGTTTATTGAACTGGGGCGGTGGAAGGGACATTGCGTGCGACCATTTTCATCCACTGCACAATCATCTTTTTTTAATAAAGGAAGCTTAGGTTCTTTGGCGATTTAATTATTGATGATTTCAGATTGGGATGTTGGCTCCATTACCACGCTGACCAACCCCACCTCCACTCTCCCACCGCCCCCCTCACCGCCCCCTCCCACCACTGCCCAAGGCTACGAAACCTAATCGGCTTTAAGTAGCCTGAGAAGAGTGACTCACGACATCCTATCTCCCTCCGCCCGAGTTTCTCGATTTTGTTTTTTAATTTGTAACTCTGTCTTTCAATTTAAAAAAAAACTTATAGCTTCCTTCTTGCTAAAGAGCGATTGAACTCTTGATTATAACATTCCATTTTGCGATGCAATAAAGGTCCCCCTACACTGCAGAGGGAAAAACAGGACTTTGCTTTCGGAAGGAACTACTGATGCTGGTTTAAACCGAAGAGAGACACAAAAAGCTGGAGTAACTCAGCGGGACAGGCAGCTTCTCTGAAGAGAAGGAATGGGCGACATTTCAGGTCTGAAGAAGAGTCTTGACCCATTCCTTCTCTCCAGAGATGCTGCCTGTCCAGCTGAGTTACTCCAGCTTTTTGTGCCTATCTCCCCAAAACCTTTGTGTCTCGAATCTGTTCCTTAACTATTTCCCGAGATTTGCCCTCCACTGCTTTGCGCTGGGGAGAATTCGACAGGTTCGACATCCTCTGAGTTTAATATTTTTCTCCTAATCTTAGCCCGACTCACAGTGACAAAGCTTGACAGGCAAGACTTAGTGGAAATGTTGATGTTGGGAATTCAGAGTGGCACAGTTGGAAGACAATAGACAATAGGTGCAGGAGTAGGTCGTTCAGCCCTTCGAGCCAGCACCGCCATTCAATGTGATCATGGCTGATCATCCCCAATCAGTACCCCGTTCTTGCCTTCTCCCCATATCCCCTGACTCCGCTATCTTTAAGAGCCCTATCTAGCTCTCTCTTGAAAGCATCCAGAGAACCGGCCTCCACCGCCCTCTGAGGTAGGGAATTCCACAGACTCACCACTCTCTGTGTGAGAAAGTGTTTCCTCGTCTCCGCTCTAAGAGGTAAAGCTGGTAAATGACAGAACCAGAGACCGGATTCGATCCTGACATTGGGTGCTGTCTGTGTGGAGTTTGCACCGTCTCCCAGTGACCGCGTGGGCTTCCTCTGGGTGCTGCGGTTTCCCACATCCCAAAGACGTGCGAAATTATAGGTTATTGGCCTCCGTAACTTCTCCCTGCTGTGTAAGAAGTTGGCGAGAAAATGGGATAACAGAAGTGGTGTGAATGGGTGAAGGATGGTCGGCAGGGACTCGATGGGCCGAAGGGACTGTTGCCGTGCTGTATCTCAAAACCAAAACCAGTGCCTCAAACCTTTGGCAGAGGCCCACAGGTAAGGACAGTATCAGGGAGGGGGTCCCATGTACAATGACTTCACAAACTCAACAGGGAAGAGTCCTGGTCTTGGCCGCAAGGAGATAGACACAAAATGCTGGAGCAACTCAGCGGGACAGGCAGCGTCTCTGGAGAGAAGGAATGTGTGACGCTTCGGGTCGTCACCCTGCTTCAGACTGGGAGTCAGGGGAGAGGGAGGCACAGAGATAAGGAAGGGTAAGGCGTGAAAACGAGAGATGAAACTGGACGAAGCTCAAGGGAAAATGTGGGACGGATCATTGTTAGCTCGGAGAAGGTGACACTGAAGTGTAGAAAGATAAAATGTAATCAGGAGGTCAGTGGGAATGGTTGGAGAACTAGGCTGGGGGAGGGATGGAGAGAGAAGGAAAGCAAGTGTTACTTAGAAACATAGAAAATAGGTGCAGGAGGAGGCCATTCGGCCCTTCCAGCCAGCACCACCATTCATTGTGATCATGGCTGATCGCCCGCTATCAATAGCCCGTGCCTGCCTTCTCCCCATATCCTTTGACTCCACTAGCCCCTAGAGCTCTATCTAACTCTCTCTTAAATCCATCCAGTGATTTGGCCTCCACTGCCCTCTGTGGCAGGGAATTCCATAAATTCACAACTCTCTGGGTGAAAAAGTTTTTTCTCACCTCAGTCTCAAATCACCTCCCCTTTATTCTAAGAGGAGACTTGTCTAACTTCAACTCTAACTTGAAGTTAGAGAAGTCAATGTTCATACTGCTGGCTTGTAAGGTGCCCCTCGGGTTCCTATTAGCCCCTGACCATAAACCTATGGGAGAGGAAGACACAGAGATAAGGAAGGGTAAGGTGTGAAGCAAGGAGACTGTACCTCGGTACACGTGACAATGAACTAACTAAACTACAGATGGATACAGAAGGATGGAACACCTCAGCGGGTCAGACAGCATCTCTGGAGAAAAGGGATAGGTGACGTTTTGGATCGAGACCCTTCTTCAGACCGCACTAAATGAAGCTGAACCTCTCTGCACTCGTGATGGGCTGAATCACCCTGCACTTCCTGCCTTCTGAAAGAGCCTTACAAAGCCTGCATTCTGCACATTCCATCGGATGCCGCTGCTGAAATGCACAGACAGGATCTGCTCGCAGCCCCCATCTTAAATTGTCCCCAGTGTTCAGCGATGCAGGGGCTTGTACAGAGCAAGGCAGCGGCAAATCGCTCACCAACCTGTCTCTCGCCCTGAAAGACCATGCGCAGTCTTTTCCTGGGTTCATCAGCCCCCGTCTCCTCTGCTCTCCGGTCGTGTGTGTTGTGTGCAGTGAAAGGAACTGTGAATTGTACTGAAGATAGACATAAAAAGCTGGAGTAAAGGGCCTGTCCTACTTTCACGACCTAATTCACGACCTCTGCCGAGTTTGCCCTTGACTCATACTCGCAGCACGAGGTTGTAGCGGGCTGTGATGCTAGTCGTAGGTACTCATGGCACCAAGTAGGTCGGGGCGTTTTTCTAGCCTGATGAAAAATGTCCACGAGTAAAAAAGGACGTGAATTAGGTCGTGAAAGTGGGACAGGCCCTTAACTCAGCGGGTCAGACTGAGATGCTGAAGAAAGGTCTCAACCCGAAACGTCACCCATTCCTTCCCGCCACAGATGCTGCCTGTCCCGCTGAGTTACTCCAGATTTCTGTGCCTATCTCTGCTTTAAACCAGTTGTTTAAGAAGGAACTGCAGTTGCTGGAAAATCTAAGGTAGACAAAATTGCTGGAGAAACTCAGCGGGTGAGGCAGCATCTATGGAGCGAAGGAAACAGGCAACGTTTCGGGTCGAGACCCTTCTTCACCATCTCTATCTGACCCGCTGAGTTCCAGCATCAGTTCCTTAGATAGGCACAAAAAGCTGGAGTAACTCAGCGGGATAGGCAGCATCCCTGGATAGAAGGAATGGGTGATATAGAAACATAGAAAATAGGTGCAGGAGGAGGCCATTCATCCCTTCGAGCCAGCACCACCATTCATTGTGATCTTGGCTGATCGCCCGCTATCAATAACCCGTGCCTGCCTTCTCCCCATATCCATTGATTTCACTAGCTTCCAGAGCTCCATCCAACTCTCTCTTAAATCCATCCAGTTATTTGGCCTCCATAAATTCACAACTCTCTGGGTAAAAAAGTTTTTTCTCACCTCAGTCTTAAATGACCTCCCCTTTATTCTAAGACTGTTGCCCCCTGGCTCTGGACTCGCCCAACATTGGGAACATTTTTCCTGCATCTAGCTTGTCCAGTCCTTTTATAATTGTATATGTTTCTATAAGATCCCCCCTCATCCTTCTAAACTCCAGTGAATACAAGCCTAGTCTTTTCAATCTTTCCACATATGACAGTCCCGCCATCCCAGGGATCAATCTCGTGAACCTACGCTGCACTGCCTCAATCACAAGGGTGTCCTTCCTCAAATTAGGAGACCAAAACTGTACACAATACTCCAGACGTGGTCTCACCAGGGCCCTGCACAACTGCAGAAGAACCTCTCTACTCCTGTACTGAAATCCCCTTGTTATGAAGGCTAACATTCCATGAGCTTTCTTCACTGCCTGCTGTACCTGCACGCCAACTTTCAGTGACCGGTGTACAAGGACGCCCAGGTCTCGCTGCATCTCCCCCTTACCTAACCTAACCCCATTGAGATAATAACGTTTGGGATCTTCATTCTGAGGAAGGGACTCGACCCTGAAAGGTCATCTATTTATTCTCTCCAGAGATGCTGCCTGTCCCGCTGAGTTACTCCAGCTTTGTGTGTCTACGGTTTAAACTAGCGCCTGCAGTTCCTTCCTGCACATTGTCGAGCGTGAGTCCCTCGTTCCACATTACAATGATTAATTGCCCAGGTCTGACACCGTGCCTCCGAGTGTTAATATTGTGGAAATCAGTAACAGCGAAATTGTCCTAATGCTTGTCTTGTTTAATTTAATCTAATAAATCCTGCTTCCCATCATCAATTAGGAGCCAGGCGGCGTCAGCTGCTGAACCGCTGGCTGTCTGCCAGTTTCCCCTCACAGCTGTTCCCCTGATGGCTCTGTCCTCACACCACCTCTCCTCAGCTCACTCACGCAGGTTTATATGGATTAACAAGCAACCCAGAAGCCGGGCAGAAGCTGTTTTACCACACAGTTGCGAGGTGCAGACAGGATGGGCAAGAACAGTTTTTGTCCCCTAATTTGAGGAAGGACATTCTTGCTATTGAGGGAGTGCAGCGTAGGTTCACCAGGTTAATTCCCGGGATGGCGGGACTGTCATATGCTGAGAGAATGGAGCGGCTGGGCTTGTACACTCTGGAGTTTAGAAGGATGAGAGGTGATCTTATTGAAACATATAAGATTATTAAGGGTTTGGACACGCTAGAGGCAGGAAACATGTTCCTGATGTTGGGGGAGTCCAGAACCAGGGGCCACAGTTTAAGAATAAGGGGTAAGCCATTTAGAACGGAGACGAGGAAACACTTTTTCTCACAGAGAGTGGTGAGTCTGTGGAATTCTCTGCCTCAGAGGGCGGTGGAGGCCGGTTCTCTGGATACTTTCAAGAGAGAGGTAGATAGGGCTCTTAAAGATAGTGGAGTCAGGGGATATGGGGAGAAGGCAGGAACGGGGTACTGATTGGGGATGATCAGCCATGATCACAGTGAATGGCGGTGCTGGCTCGAAGGGCCGAATGGCCTACTCCTGCACCTATTGTCTATTGTCTATTAACAGTATCAGGAATTTAGTGCGGCAAGTTGCCACAGTGGTACAGCTGCTGCCTCACGGTGCCAGAGACCCGGGCTCGAGCCTAACCTCCGGTGCTGTCTGTGCGGAGTTCGCACGGAGTGTGAACGCATGGGTTTCCTTCGGAGGTCCTGTTTCCTCCCCCACACCCCAATCACCTCCGAGTTTGCAGGTTTGATTGGCTTCTGTAGATTGCTCCTCGCGAGCAGGGAGTGGAGGAGGGAGTGGGAGAGCTTCGAACGAGCGTGAATTGTGTAAGCGTGTGTGTGTTCGAAGATAGACACTAAATGCTGGAGCAACTCAGCGGGGCAGGCAGCTTCTCTGGAGGGAAGGAATGGGTGACGTTTCGGGTCGAGACCCTTCCTCACACCTGAAACGTCGTGCATTCCTTCTCTCCAGAGATGCATCACCTGTCCCGCTGAGTTACTCCAGCATTTTCTGTCTATCTTTGGTTTTAACCAGCATCTGCAGTTCCTTCTTGCGCTAACCGTGTGGGTTCTGTGGGCTAAAGGGCATGTTTCCAAGCTGCATCTCTAAATCTCTAAACTAAACTAAAAAATATATTTTAAAAAAGCAAGTCTTGGGTATGATGTGTGACTTGTACATCACAGTGGGGGTGGTCTTACACAATCCACAGTGGGTGGTCAACAGACATTAGCCAGCAGTGGTGATGTAGTGTTGTGGGCCCGTCCCACTTTGGTGATTTTTTTTAGGCAGCTACAGGCGACTAGTTTGTCGCCACATGTTCGCCGGGAGCAGTCACCTCAGTCGCGTAAAAAGTCGTAGCGCCCTCAGGGCCTGTCCCACTTACACAACCTTTTTTCACTCGTGGATAATTTTTCATCAGGCTAGAAAAAACGCCCCGACCTACTTGATGCCACGAGTACCTACGACTGGCATCACGGCCTGCTACGACCTACCGACGACCTCGCGACGGCCACGCTGCGAGTACGAGTCAAGGGCAAACTCAGCAGAGGTCGTGAATTCGGTCGGCCCTAAATTTTCAACTTCTTGGAAATTTTTCATCGGCAGACGTCGGATGTCGCCAGTTTTTTGGTGCCCTGCTGCGACTGTGACAGTTGCCTAAAATAATCGGCAAGTAGGACAGGCCAATTACTTGCTGGGTCTGGTCCTCACCTCCCCAGCCTACTTGGCTAATCGCACCTTCCCCCAGACATCCAACACTTTTATCCTCCTTTCTGCCCCCAACTCCAAACCGCACCCCTCCCCTCCCCTCCAAGCAATGTTGGAGGACCAATCGCCAAATTAGATTATAGAGGGTAGACAAAAATGCTGGAGAAACTCAATGGGTGAGGCAGCATCTATGGAGCGAAGGAATAGGTGACGTTTCGGGTCGAGACCCTTCTTTAGCCAAATTAGATTAGACTAGAATAGATACTTTGATTGCCACGTGTGACAAGTCACAGTGACATGCTTTGTTTTAGATAATAGACAATAGGCGCAGGAGGAGGCCATTTGGCCCTTCGAGCCAGCACCGCCATTCATTGTGATCATGGCTGATCATCCCCAATCAGTACCCCGTTCCTGCCTTCTCCCCATATCCCCTGACTCCGCTATCTTTAAGAGCTCCATCTAACTCTCTCTTGAAAGCATCCAGAGAATTGGCCCCCACTGCCTTCTGAGGAAGGGAATTCCACAGATTCACAACTCTCTGGGTGAATAGGTTTTTGGGCTCCTCTTTGCACACCTAGACACACAAAGAGAAGCCAAGTAAAGTTACAAAGGAACCCTCTTTTTTTGCCTCAATGGCCTCTCCCCTCCCTCTTCCAAACTGGCATAAAAAAGGAGTTTGAGTCACAGAGTCAAACAGCATGGAAACAGGCCCTTTGGCCCAACTTTCTCCTCCGACCAAGATGCCCCATCTGCACTAGTCCCACCTCATCCATTCCCTTCTCTCCAGAGATGCTGCCTGACCCACTGAGTTGCTCCACCATTTTGTGTCTATCTTTGGTGTCAACCAGCACCTGCAGGTCCTTCCTACACATCAGAGTTGGTCTTGGCATAATGTGCAGGGCAGACAGAATCAATTTTGATTCTCTGATGTTTTACTTGCAAGGAACCAAGACCTTGGTCTGACCCGCCGAGCTACTCCAGCTTCTTGTGTCTTACTTCTGCTAGGCATCATGTTCGGAATCAACTGCGTGGGCCAAAGGGCCTGATCCTGTGCTGTACTGTTCGATGAGCCAGAGGTTTAATGTCAAAGGAATGATTGCCGGTGGTGTGAATCTGCCGTCTCTTTGAAAATGTCAACACGGGCCCTGCTTGGAGATAAGGCCAGATTAGGTCTGGATCATTGACGGTTGGTTGCCTGGCCCACCTGAGCTGGGAGGAGAGTCTGACGTCACATTGGATTGACAGATTTCAACGACAACGCTATTGTCTTTTTGGAGGCTTGCAATAAAAAAGGAACTGCGGATGCTGGTTTGTACCAAGGATTGGACGCAAACTGCTGGAGTAACTCAGCGGGTCAGGCAGCTCCTCTTGAGTACATGGATAGGGGCCATTTCGGGTCAGACTGATCAGTGGCGGTGTTACGGTGGAGTCGCTGCCTTACAGCGAACGCAGCGCCGGAGACCCGGGTTCGATCCCGACTACGGGCGCTGTCTGTTGCGGAGTTTGCACGTTCTCCCCGTGACCGGCGTGGGTTTTCCCCGAGATCTTCGGTTTCCTCCCACACTCCAAAGACGTGCGGGTTTGTAGGTTAATCAGTTTGGTGTAAATGTAAAAATTGTCCCTGGTGGGTGTAGGATAGTGTTAGTGTGCGGGGATCGCTGGTCGGCGCGGACCCGGTGGGCCGAAGGGCCTGTTTCCGCGCTGTATCTCTCAACTAAACTAAACTAAACTATCTTAAAGCCTCTTAAATGCATCCACACACTAGTGGCATTTTACAATGATCCATACACCCACCCACCTCCGCGCTGACCGGCGATCCCGCACACTAACACTATCCTACACACTCCAAGGACAATTTACAAATATACCAAGCCATGTAACCTACAAACCTGTACTTCTTTGGAGTGCGGGAGGAAACCGGAGCATCCGGGGGAAACCCACGCAGGTCACGGGGAGATGGTACAATTCATAGGAGCAGAATTAGGCCATTCGGCCCATCAAGTCCACTCCGCCATTCAACCATGGCTGATCTATCTCTCCCTCCTAACCCCATTCTCCTGCCTTCTCCTCATAGCCTCTGACACCCGTATCTATCTATCTATCTCTGCCTTAAATATATACGCTGACTTGGCCACCACACCGTTCTGTGGCAAAGAATCCCACAGATTCACCACCCTCTGACCAAAGGGCAAGTGGACCAGAGGACATGATCCGCATGAATGTGCAGCCACTCAGAGGGCAGAATAGTTTAGAAGCATAGAAACATTGAAAATTGGCGCAGGAGTAGGCCATTCGGCCCCTCGAGCCAGCACCGCCATTCAACATGATCGTGGCAGACCATCCAGAATCAGTACCCCCCGTTCCTGCTTTCTCACCACATCCCTTGATTCCATCAGCCCCAAGAGCTAAATCTAACTCTCTCTTGAAAACCCAGTGAATGGCAAGACAAGAAAGACATTCTTGCCATAGAGGGAGTACAGAGAAGGTTCACCAGACTGATTCCTGGGATGGCAGGACTTCCATATGAAGAAAGACTGGATAGACTCGGCTTGTACTCACTGGAATTTAGAAGATTGAGGGGTGATCTCATAGAGACTTACAAAATTCTTAAGGGGTTGGACAGGCTAGATGCAGGAAGATTGTTCCCGATGTTGGGGAAGTCCAGGACAAGGGGTCACAGTTTAAGGATAAGGGGGAAGTCTTTTAGGACCGAGATGAGAAAATCGTTTTTCACACAGAGAGTGGTGAATCGGTGGAATTCTCTGCCACAGAAGGTAGTTGAGGCCAGTTCATTGGCCATATTTAAGAGGGAGTTGGATGTGACCCTTGTGGCTAAAGGGATCAGGGGGTATGGAGAGAAGGCAGGTACAGGATACTGAGTTGGATGATCAGCCATGATCATATTGAATGGCGGTGCAGGCTCGAAGGGCCGAATGGCCTGCTCCTGCACCTAATTTCTATGTTTCTATGTTTCTATGAATTGGCCTCCACTGTCCTCTGTGCCAGAGAATTCCACAGGTTCACAACTCTCTGGGTGAAAAAGTTTTTCCTCATCTCAGTCCTAAATGACCTCCCCCTTATTCCTAAACCGTGACCCCTGGTTCTGGACTCCTCCAACATCAGGAACATTTTTTCCTGCATCCAGCCTTTACAATTCCTTAAGAATGCTAGGTGGACAAAAGTGCTGGAGAAACTCAGCGGGTGCGGCAGCATCTATGGAGCGAAGGAAATAGGCAACGTTTTGGGCTGAAGCCCTTTTTCAGACTGCTGCATATAGCATTCTTCAGAGTGCTATATCTTTCTATAAGGTCCCTTCTGCAGACTTCTGCTGCCTCAAGCGCAAGGAAAAAAAGAAGATATCCTCTCATCCTTCTAAATTCCAGTGAATTTGCCCATTGCTCATATATAAGGTATGAAAGACTGCGATAAGGTACTTGTGTGATTGTGATGTATTTTGGCAGCAGTTGTGTGCAATGGAATCCAGTTCATCAAACTGACAAGTGGATACAGCTGGAGAGGAGAAGTTGACTTCTCTGGGGTTTGACAGGAACTTGCTCTCTGGGATGTACAAACACGTGTGTTTGCGGTTAAAAATAAACGCTGCTGTGATAACGGCATGTTAGCATTCTCATCCTAATCCAGGCACGCCAAAGCCAACCTGTGGCCCAATTGGTTCTATTTAAGTAACACGGAAGGAATTTGATTTGAACGTGTGAAGTGGCAGTGATAATGAAGGAGTGTGCGGTGTTTAGGGTTTAATCTCCTCAAGGCCATGAGGCCTTCCAACCATGCAGCCCCACTGACTGCCGCCAGTTATAGAAACATAGAAACAGAAAATAGCTACAGGAGTAGGCCATTCGGCCCTTCGAGCCTGCACCGCCATTCAATATGATCATGGCTGATCATCCAACTCAGTATCCCGTACCTGCCTTCTCTCCATATCCCCTGATCCCTTTAGCCACAATGGGCACATCTAACTCCCTCTTAAATATAGTCAACGAACTGGCCTCAACTCCCTTCTGTGGCAGAGAATTCCACAGATTTACCACTCTCTGTGTGAAAAATGTTTTTCTCATCTCGGTCCTAAAAGACTTCCTTCCCCCTTATCCTTAAACTGTGACCCCGTGTTCGGGACTTCCCCAACATCGGGAACAATCTTCCTGCATCTAGCCTGTCCAACCCATATAAAGGCATAGAGTGTAAACCAAAGACCCTACAGCGAGTAAGATAGTCCACTCGACGAAAAAGACGCAGTACGGTCCTGGGCAGATTCATGGGTAATTTTCGGCCCCATTTCCGTAACCGGCTTCCGTCTCCGCACCAAAGATCCCGTCGTAGCGGAGCAAAGATACTAGTGCGGAGACGGAAGCCGGTTACGGAAACATCCTCGTAAAAACAAAAGTTGTTTGGTAAAAATCTTCTCCTCATTTTCAGAATTATAATTTATTAACACAAACTGTTCCCCCGCAACGTTGATTACACTGCGAGTCGGGTCGGGTTACTGAAATGGATGACAAAAAGGCCCACGTTCCGCTCTGTTGCATACCACGCGTCAGCCCGTTGCGTTTAGCAGGAGTGGTCTATCTTGCTCCGCTGTAGGATCTTTGGTGTAAACTGTAAACTCAACTGAAATCAAGAGTTTCATGTTGGGAGGAACTGCAGATGCTGGTTTAAAGAGGAAGGTGATTAGACTTTATTATTACCCATCACAGTGAGGAATGTGGGGAATCAGCTGTGGTGGATGTTTATGCTGTTGTGTGTCTTGTTGCTTTTTTTCTCGTGTGGCTGTATGGCGATTTGAATTCCCCTGCACCTTAATTGGTACACGTGACAATAAAACGACCTTGAAACCTTGAAACTGAAGTTAGGGACAAAACTCTGGAGTAACTCAGCGGGACAGGCAGCATCTCTGGAGAGAAGGAATGGGAAACGTCACCCATTGCTTCTCTCCAGAGATGCTGCCTGTCCTGCTGAGTTACTCCAGCATTTTTTGTCTATCTTCAAGAGTGTTTTGTAGTGATTTATACCCAAAAAAACATTAAATTGTTACTTGCAGCAAGCAGCACAACAGGTTTGTAAAGCACAGTAGTCAATAGATTACGTAATAGTCAGCGTGGAAGTTGCCCGCCTTGCCCACACTGGCCAACATGTCCCAGCTGCACTGGTCCCACCAGCCCGCGTTTGGCCCATATCCCTCCAAACCTGTCCTCACCATGTACCTGTCTGTACTTGTTTCTTAAACACATGCGATAGTCCCAGCCTCAACTACCTCCTCAGGCAGCTTGTTCCACACACCCACTCTACAGAAGAATCCCAACTCCGAAACGTCATCTAACTGTGTTGAGTCTGACGAAGGGTCCCAAACTGAAACGTCACCTATCCATGTTCTCCTGAGATGCCGCCTGACCCGCTGAGTTACTCCAGCACTTTTTGCGCCTCATTTTGCAAACCGGCATCTGCAGTTCCTTGTATCTCCCACCAACAACCTACATTGTTCTGCTATCGGTGCTTATTCCATAGAAACATAGAAACATAGACAATAGGTGCAGGAGGAGGCCATTCGGCCCTTCGAGCCAGCACCGCCATTCATTGTGATCATGGCTGATCGTCCCCAATCAATAACCCGTGCCTGCCTTCTCCCCACATCCCTTGACTCCACTAGCCCCTAGAGCTCTATCTAACTCTCTCTTAAATCCATCCAGTGACTTGGCCTCCACTGCCCTCTGTGGCAGCGAATTCCATAAATTCACAACTCTCTGGGTGAAAAAGTTTTTTTCTCACCTCAGTCTTAAATGACCTCCCCTTTATTCTAAGACTGTGGCCCCTGGTTCTGGACTCGCCCAACATTGGGAACGTTTTTCCTGCATCTAGCTTGTCCAGTCCTTTATGTTTCTATAAGATCCCCCCCTCATTCTTCTAAACTCCAGTGAATACAAGCCTAGTCTTTTCAATCTTTCCTCATATGACAGTCCCGCCATCCCAGGGATCAATCTGGTGAACCTACGCTGCACTGCCTCAATCACAAGGATGTTCTACCTCAAATTAGGAGACCAAAACTGTACACAATACTCCAGACGTGGTCTCACCAGAGCCCTATACAACTGCAGAAGAACTCCAGGCCTATCCTCTCCATTTTTTTTTCCCCCTCTCTTTACTTTCATCTTTTATTCTCTCTCTTTGTAACGTCTAGAATGGGAGTCTGGCCTGGAATGATGACGTTGATGGTGGAAGAGCAAGGGAGGCCGCCAAAGACTTTGCCAAGGTCAGACCTTCTCCGTTTTTCTCCTTCATCTCACGGTGTGGAATTGGGGTTCTTATCTTTTCCTTCTCTCTCTCTCTCTCTCTCTCTCTCTCTCTCTCTCTCTCACAACTTCACACGCTCATTATGACGCAAAAGGAGGTCACATTAGATCATTAGTGACAGGAACAGAATGCAGGGCACCTTCGCCCCCCTCTTTCACATCCTCCCAGCATCGTGACTAAGTCTCCTCTGACTGCCCCAGGCCTTTCCCCCATCTCTCACCTCAATCCACAAGTGAGTGTGCAGGTGGCCTTTGTCTGCAAACGAGAGTCGGCATCCCGTAAACATCGAGGTTAAGTTTATGCAAATTCTTCGAGTTCCCGTCAAGACTGAATCGTGATTTAAAGAGTGCTGACGTTGCAACCACTGCTTCCAGAGACGGCTAGGCTTTGTTTGTTGTAGAAAACCAGTGAAGATGCTGCCCTCATTTTTAACCTAATGTCATAGAATGATGCAGTGTGGAAGCCAACCTGCCAACGCCGGCCAGCATGTCCCAGCTACACGATTCCCGCCTGCCTGCGTTAGGCCCATATCCCATCAAACCTGTCCTATCCATGTACCCGTCGGATTGTTTCTTAAACAGTTGGGATAGGACAGGTTTGGAGGGATATAGGTAGGTTGGACTAGTGTAACTGGGACATGTTGGCCAGTGTGGGCAAGTTGGGCCGAAGGGCCTGTTTCCACACTGTAGCACGCTATGACTCTATTATGTAATCTATTGACCAAAGATCTTAGAGCGGAGCAAGATGGTCCACTCCTGCAAAATCCAATAGGCTGACGTGTAGTACGCAACGGAGCATAACGTCCGCCATTTCAGTAAACCCGACCCTACTTCAGTTATGCCTCTCGCAGTGTAATCAGCATTGCGGGGGAACAGTTTGTGTGTTTTAAAATTTGCTTTTTTTATTAATTTTCTTTTTAAATGGCTCATGTTCTGTGTTGGAATTGATTTTTGTATTAAACTTGCACTCTGTAATTCATCTAATCCCATTGTTCACAACTGCTTGTATGCACCCATAAAGGCAATTATATTAATACATATATATTTGTTATTATATATATATATATGTGTGTGTGATACACACATATATAAACGTGATATAAATGCATATAACTATATAACGCACTCAAATATATATTTTTCTAGTTTCTTATATATATAAACACATATATATTCATTATATATATATGATGCATACATATATATATATATGTGTGTATGTGACCTATACGTACATAAATATATAACTATTTTTATATATATATTCTCTTGTTTCTTCCTTGTGATCTCTAATTATTTGTTGAGCAAACTTTTTCTTTCTTTCTTTCATCCATTCATTCAAACTATCTCTCTCTCTCTCTCTCTCTCTCTCTCTCTCTCTCTCTATGAAATCCTAATGAACACAAAGGCTGGTGGGACTGGATCAAGGGTTTGGTCTAGTCCAGGGCTCGGCAACCTTGTTTTGCATATCGTAACTATTGTAACGTTTAAGAGACATTTAGACCGGTACATGGATGGGACAGGTATGGAGTACAGTCATAAGTTCACAACACGGTGGTAGCCTGAAATTTGGCAAACTTGTCTGCAATTTGGCAATCACACGCTGAGAAGCTTTGATACAAAAAATGGGAATAGATAACATTGCACTCAATAAATTGGGACACGTATTGACAATTAAGGTGCAGGAAGGGACTGCAGATGTTGGCTTAAACCGAAGATAGACACAAAAAGCTGGAGCAACTCAGCGGGTCAGACAGCATCTCTGGAGAAAAGGAACAGGCGACGTTTCGGGTCGAGGCCCTTCCTCTGAGTTACTCCAGCTTTTCATGTCTATCCTTGACATTAAGGTACATGGTCGTGAAGATCGAAGGACTGCCCCGAGTTATGTCTGATCCAGCGTACAGAGGATTTGAGGTTTTGTCAGGGTTGCAGGTAATCCTTTAGCAAGGAAAATCCGTCAAGATTAGCTCAGTCTAAAACCCCAGATAAAATATTCAGGGTGGGGGGAGGGGGGGGGGGGTGTAATGTATAGGAGATGAATCGCAGAGGTGCCTCCAAAGTAATTCCGATAGTTTTAATTACCGCAGTCTTTCTTACTATTGTTAGAGCGCTTATACATTTTTTTTTTAAAGAGTAAAAATGTGGAACTGCTGCATTTACGAAGAACCCTACAATTACAGCGGAGCAGTACACTCCGCTTGTAGATGACGTCGCCATGACAGAAACCGGTTACGGTTAGTAGCCATCAGCTACTACGGCTTTTCCGCAGAGTGAACCATCTTAGAAACATAGAAAATAGGTGCAGGAGGAGGCCATTCGGCCCTTCGAGCCAGCACCGCTCTAAGATCTTTGCTATTGACGCCAGTGTTTACAAACCTGTTATGCTGCTGCAAGTGACTGGTTAATGGTTATTATTGTGTACAAATGACTACAAAACACTCTTGACTTTAGTTCAGTCTACAGTTTAGTGATACAGCGTGGAAACAAGTCCCTTCAGCCCACCGAATTCAGTCCATGCTGTCCAACAGTCACCCGTACACTAGTTCTATCCTACACACACTAGCGACGATTTACAGAAGCCAATTAGCCTACAAACCTGCGCGTCTTTGAAATGTGGGAGGAAAGCTGAGCGCCCGGAGAAAACCCACGCGGTCACGGGAAGAACGGGCAAACTCTGTGCAGACAGCACCCGTAGTCGGGATCGAACCCGGGTCTCTGGCGCTGTGAGGCTGCAACTCCACCGCTGCGCCACCCCACTCTTGACTGCTGCTCCAATTCCTTTTACGATACGGTACAATACGATACGATAGAACTTCATTCATCCCTGGAGGGAAATTGGTCTGCCAACAGTCATAATTCACACAACTCACCAAGATACACGAAACATGAGATTAAAGTGACGAGTGGAGAGTCCAGGATTGGGGATGTGCAAAGATTGGGGGGGGGGGGGGGGGGGGGGGGGGGGTGGGGGAAGAGTCAGTCCACCCCACGACAGAAGGGGGAGGAGATGTACTGTGTGATAGCCACAGGGAAGAAGGATCTCCTGTGGCGTTCCGTGCTGCATCTTGGTGGAACCAGTCTGTTGCTGAAGGTGCTCCTCAGGTTGACCAGCGTGTCACGGAGGGGGTGAGATGTATTGTCTAAGATGCTCCGCAGTTTGAGGAGCATCCCCCCCCTCCACGGCCAACCTCCAGTGAATGCAACACCACTCCCAGCCTTCTTTGGCACGCCGACTATTCCGGACAGCATCATTTCAGCGGTTCCTTTGCTTTTCCCCACAGCTCTATGAACTGGACAGTGACCCCAAACGGAAAGAGTTCCTGGACGATCTATTTGTGTTCATGCAGAAGAGAGGTGAGTGTGATGTTCTCTTTCCAGTGTCCTGTTTGCCGCCGGCTTCTGTGTCTCTGGAGTGGAAGTTTACTGTGTCCTTGCAAACTCTGCCCGGTATTGAAACCCTCTTGAAGTCAACAGAAATGAACATTAAATTGGATGTTGGTTAGGGTCATGTCAGGGTGAGTTCAAGGTGACTTCCTACCTTTTCTGACTTTTTTCATTGGGGTAGGGATGAAAAGGGGCAGAATGATCCTTAAAGGACCTCAACTCCTTTGATGTAAAACAGGTGGCCTCCGAGGACCTTATGGTGATGGAGATGCTTTATGCACCTCTGTAACTAAGCAGACTGAAAATCTTTGTTCTGCATACAATCCCATAAAATTATACTGTAGATAAGCACAATCATAGATAAGTGCAAATGTACAAAAAAATGATTTGCGGTGTAACGGTGGACTTCACCGAGTACCACCTTTACGGAGCCTGAAGTTCTGAAACGTCACCCATTCCTTCTCTCCACAGATGCTGCCTGTCCCGCTGAGTTACTCCAGCATTTTGTGCCTATCTTGGGCTTAAATCAGCATCTGCAGTTCCGTCCTATACAAAATTCTTCAGAGTGCGGTCTAGCCTAGGCCGTAAAGGCCCGTTGCCATGGCGACGCCCATTCCTCTCCTCTGCCCGCCGCCATCATGAAATCGGCCCTTTGTTCCTGATCTGCTGCCATCGCAGTCCTCCACACCTGTTGGTATTGAAGCTCAAATGTCTACAAAATGAAGTAACAATGAGTTAATTAGTGGACAAATGCTGCCCTTTCATTCAAAACCTGGCTCCAGGTTTTTAACAGACGCAAAAGGCTGGAGTAACTCAGCGGGTCAGGTAGGCCCGGCCGCGTCTTACTATTTGTGATGGGTTCGGGTCAGTCAGTGTTGGGTATATAGTCTGATAAACCATTCGGACAAGTCAGCTTTGCCCACCCTCAGCTGAATTAGCTCAGTCGTGAGACTGTGTTCTTCGTCAATGTTTGGTGTTTCATCCTAAAATAGATCAACATCAGGCGTGACATTGTGACCATAGTGTTGGTGTGGAAACAAATGCATTGCCCGGCCCCGCAGCACCAACCCAGGATAGACTCAAAGCGCTGGAGTAGCGCAGCTGGACAGGCGGCGTCTCCGGAGAGAAGGAATGGGTGACGTTTCTTCAGACCGGTCTCAACCCGAAACATCAGCCACTCCTTCTCTCCAGAGATGCTGCCCGTCCCGCTGAGTTGCTCCAGCATTTTGTGTCTACCTTGGGTTTAAACCAACATCTGCAGTTCCTTCCTGCAGACTCTCACCCAGGGCTGTCGCCGGGTCAATGGGTCTTTATGGCCAAGATAACACTCTCACATTTTTCACAAACTTTGAACTTGAAGGGAACAAGATGGTGCCGTAAACGTGGCGACCCTTGTGTATGGCCTCAGTGTGGTCGTCTATTCTTACACTCTTACGCCTGAGGTTGATAGTGCCTCACCGCTGTAAGGTTTGTATTAAACTGTATGCAAAAATGTAATTCCATTGCCCCTAGGTACATGTGACAATAAACTATTATTGAAACATTGAAAACATAAGCCCTCGAGCTAGAGTCAGATTTGGATTGGCTGTTCATGGCCTGGTTTGGATTGGCCGTTGATGGGCCTGGATTGGATTGGCTGTTGATGGCCGGGTTTGGATTGGCTGTTAATGGCCTGGTTTGGATTGGCCGTTGATGGGCCTGGATTGGATTGGCTGTTGATGGCCTGGTTTGGATTGGCTGTTGTTGGCTGGGTTTGGATTGGCTGTTGATGGCCTGGGTTTGGATTGGCTGTTGATGGCCTGGTTTGGATTGGCTGTTAATGGAGCTGGATTTGGATTGGCTGTTGATGGCCTGGTTTGGATTGGCTGTTGATGGCCTGGTTTGGATTGGCTGTTGATGGCCTGGTTTGGATTGGCTGTTGATGGGGCTGGGTTTGGATTGGCTGTTGATGGCCTGGTTTGGATTGGCTGTTAATGTGGCTAGGTTTGGATTGGCTGTTCATGGGTTGGCTTTGGATTGGTTGTTCATGGGATGAGCTTGGATTGGCTGTTAATGGACTGGCTTTGGAATGGCTGTTGATGGGGCTGGGTTTGGATTGGCTGTTGATGGGGCTGGGTTTAGATTGGTTGTTCATGGGATGAGTTTGGATTGGCTGTTGATGGCCGGCTTTGGATTGCAGAAAAGGCAAGGGGGGCGTTTCGGGTCGGGACCCTTCTTCTGACCCAGATCAGTCACAGGAAGAACGTACAAGCTCCGTACAGACAGCACCCGTAGTCAGGATCGAACCCGGGTCTCTGGTGCTGTGAGGCAGCAACCCTACCGCTACGCCACCATACCACCCAATCCTGTTGGGGGTGGGTTCGGTATCCATCAGGTCAAAAGCATTGTGCTGGTAACCACCCCATCCCACACACAAACCAATGAATCTGAGGTCAACATGCATAATGAAAAGCCAATTGTGACATTATTAGAGTAAATTAGATAAAGATGTACATTTTCCACTGGACTTCATTGAAGAAACACTTTTAAAAAGATGCTTGTCCAATAAGCCTTTGGAAAGCTGTTCGCTGATGCAGCCTGTGAAGACCTATTGCAGATGTTTAAGAAGGAACTGCAGATGCTGGAAAATCGAAGGTAGACAAAAATGCTGGAGAAACTCAGCGGGTGAGGCAGCATCTATGGAGAAGGAATAGGTGACGTTTCGGGTCGAGACCCTTCTTCAGACTGATGAAGGGTCTCTACTGATCAGTAAAGATGGAACGGTTTGAGGGTGGAAGGGTAGAAACCCTTCTTCAGACTATTGTAGATGTGTACACCAGTTGTAGACACTGTCCTATTTCAGATTACGTGTGGTTTAGTTTAATATTGTCACGTGTACTGAGGTACAGAGGAAAGCTGATGTCTGTGAATACAACTGGAGTGCAGATGCTGGTTTCAACCAAAGATAGACACAAAAAGCTGGAGTAACGCAGCGAAACGGGCAGCATCTCTGGAGAGAAGGAACGGGTGACGTTTCAGGTCGAGACCCTTCTTCAGACTGCCTAACTCAGATCGTACATACCAGATCGTCCGTCTGTGGAATTCCCTGCCTCAGAAGGCGGTGGAGGCCGGTTCTCTGGATGCTTTCAAGAGAGAGCTCGTTAGGGCTCTTAAAAATAGCAGAATCGGGGGATATGGGAAGAAGGCAGGAACGGGGTACTGATTGGGGATGATCAGCCATGATCACATTGAATGGTGGTGCTGGCTCGAAGGGCCGAATGGCCTACTCCTGCACCTATGGTCTATTGTCTATTCATCATCCAACCATTCTACATTTCCTTGATCATCACCTGCTTTGATCAGTTCTTTCCACACCTTACACGTGTTTGTACCCTTCCGTTTCTGGACCCCCCTCTCCCCACTTGCTCCCAGTCTGAAGAAGGGTCTCGACCCGAAACGTCGCCCGTTCCTTCTCTCCAGGGACGCAGCCTGCCTGTCCCGCATAGTCACTCCAGCGTTTTTTGAGCGTCTATCTTCGGTGTAAACCAGCATCTGCAGTTCCTTCCTAGTCCTACACACCCCCCACTGCTGCGGAGGAAGGGTCCTGAATCAGACTTGGTGTAGGAAGCAGGGCAGACCTGAAGCACCGCAATATTCAAACGGGGATGATGGATTCACCGGCATGGACCCAAGGCAGCAGAGGCCAGCGCGGTGTTAATGATCCATTATGGATTTGGCTCCATTACCTTGTTAAAGGGGACTCCTTCCCATTGCCTTGTCAGTGGTTTTATTGAGGGAGCTGCCCAGGGGGTGGGGGGGGGGGGGGGGGGGCAATGAGCCAGGAGCGGTTTATATTTTTTTTAAAAAAGGTTCGCCTCGTGTGGAATTCCAGAGAAACTGAGCGCCGTGAGAGGGGGGAGGGAGAGATTGGCACCAGCCTCACTCCTGCGGGAATCTAGCTAATCCTTGGTAGCTCGCTAACTGATCCCTGGATGCAGTAGCTCTTGCAAGTCCGCTCCCCCCCCCCCCCCCCCCCCCCCTGTCTGCTCAAAGGACCTTATCTGACGGGCGGTGATTGATGAGGTCTAGCAAGTATTTACAACACCAGGGAATTGAAGTGCCGTGTGCTTCCCCTCTCCCTGGAAGTATGTCCAGGGAGCAGCACACAGCGCATTTCCACACTGGCCCCACTTGTTTTCCCGAAATGGGTTTTGGACAGGTGTTCGGTGGGAACTGCAGATGCTGGTTTACGACACAAAACGCTGGAGTAACGCGGCAGGACGGGCAGAAGGAATGGGTGAGGTTTCGGGTCGGCTTCTTGAGCCTGAAGAAGGATCCCGACCCCAAAACATCACCCATTCCTTCTCTTCACAGATGCCGCCTGTCCCGCTGAGTTACCCCAGCATTTTGTGCCTCTCTTTGGTGAAAACCAGCATCTGCAGTCCCTTCCTACACTGCCCTCTTCAACTGAAAGGTCTCGACCCGAAACGTCGCCTATCTCCTTCGCCTCTTAGATGCTGCTGCACCCGCTGAGTTTCTCCAGCGTTTTGTGTACCCCTCTTCAACTGATGTTCGGTTTAGCCACAGCGCAGTATTGTCTCATAAGATGCAAGACTAGAACTTCTCACTGTACCTCAGTGTATGTAACAACCAACCTAAATCAAAACCTAAACCCACCTTTAGCATGGAGATAGATTAAAAAATGCTGGCGTAACTCAGCGGGACAGGCAGCATCTCTGGATAGAAGGAATGGGTGACGTTTCGGGTCGAGGCCCTTCTTCAGACTCTTCGGGTCTCGACCCCTTAACGTCACCCATTCCTTCCCCCCAGAGACGCTGCCTGTCCCTCTGAGTTACTCCAGCAATTTGTGAATATCTTCGGTAGAAACTAATGCCCCCGTCCCACTTAGGAAACCTGAACGGAAACCTCGGGAGGCTTTGCGCCCCACCCAAGGTTTCCGTGCGGTTCCCGGAGGTTTTTGTCCTCCGGCAACCACCTTCAACTAGCATCGCAACCGGCTTCGACTAAAAAATTACCAATTTTTAAAACGGAAACCACTTTTGACCATTAGGGAGACTGACAAAAACCTCCGGGAACCGCACGGAAACCTTGGGTGGGGCGCAAAGTCTCCAGAGGTTTCCGTTCAGGTTTCCTAAGTGGGACAGGGGCATTAGATCTGCAATTCCTCCCTACTCACCTTTACACTGTGCCTGTACACTGTGGACTCTCCTCCTTCTTGCGTGTGGCGTGCACAGCCTAAGGTTGTAAGACAACTTGTTCTGTTTGATCTTCTGTTTGTGCGCGCCGGGTTGATTGCACTCGTCGAAACAGGGTGGGCCTCGTGAAGGTTGCAATCTCCCGCCCCTACACTGTGGACGGCTCGATTGTAATCGTGTATTGTCTTTCTGCTGACTGGTTAGCGCGCAACAGAGGTTTTCCACTATACCTCAGCACACGGAAACTAAACTTCAAATCTTCAAACTCCATAGGTGGTCGTAGAATCCTAAGTGTCCTCCAAATCCGAAAAGTCCGGCCAATACCTTACTTTGGGTCTAGTTTTAAGTTTTAGTTTTAGAGATACAGCATGGAAACAGGCCCTTCGGCCCATCAGGTCCATGTTGGCGATCAGTCACCTATTTACACTAGTTCTATGTTAATCCCATTTTCGCATCCACACTAGGGGCAATTTGCCGAGGTCAATTAACCTGCTAACCGTAGAGCGTTAAAGCAGATGCTGGTTTAAACTGTAGAGAGGGCACACAAAATGCTGGAGTAACTCAGCGGGTCAGGCAGCATCTCTGGAGAAAAGGAATAGGTGATATTTCTGAAGAGGGGTTTTGGCCGAAAACGTTGCCTATTTCCTTCGCTCCATAGATGCTGCCGCACCCGCTGAGTTTCTCCAGCACGTCTGTCTACCTGGGTGATATTTCCGGTCGGATTGTGTTTAGAAAGGAGATGAGGAAGAATTTCTTTAGTCCGAGGGTGGTAAGTCTGTTAAATTGATTGCCACGGACAGCTGTGGAGGCCAAGTCATTGGGTATTTTTAAAGCAGAGATAGATAGATTATGACTAGTAAGGGTGTCAAAGGTTACGGGAGATTGGGGTTGAGAAAGAAAGATAGATCAGCCGTGATTGAATGGTGGAGCAGGCTCGATGGGCCGAATGGCCTAATTTTTCTCCTGTCACTTTTATGAACTGAAACCTGCATGTCTTTGAGAAACTCAGCGGGTGCAGCAGCATCTATGGAGCGAAGGAAATAGGCAACCTTTAGGGTTTCGGCCCGAAACGTTGCCTATTTCCATAGATGCTGCTGCACCTGCTGAGTTTCTCCAGCACTTTTGTCTACCTTTGAAATTCCCGGAGAAAACCCACGCAGCTGTTGCCACGCGATGCCGGAGACCCAGGTTCGATTCTGACCTCGGGTGCTGTCTGTGTGGCGTTTGCACGATCTCCCCCGTGACCGTTTGGGTTTCCTCCCACATCTCAAAGACATGCGGATTTCAGTTCATAAGGGACAGGAGCAAAATTAGGCCGTTCGGCCCGTCGAGCCTGCTCCACCATTCACTCATGGCTGATGAAAGTGCTGGAGCGGGTGCAGCAGCATCTATGGCAATAGGCAAACCCTTTGGGTTTCGACCCGAAAACGTTGCCTTTTTTCTTCGCTCCATAGATGCTGCTGCACCCGCTGAGTTTCTCCTGCACTTTTGTCTAGTTTCGGGTTTGTAGGTTAGTTGGCTTGGCATAAATGTAAAAAAAAACTATCCTATTAGATAGCGTTTGTGTGCGGGGATCGTTGGTCGGTGGGGTCTCGGCGAGCCGAAGGGGCTGTTTTTCGCTCTGTATCTCTAAACTGAGACCAGTGGTAGACGCCTTTGGCAAAGAGCCCTGAAAGCTACTTGCATTGGGAACGTTTTGTTGCCATCGCTGTTTCAGCTGGATCTGACCTAATCTTGCAAGTGAACTTCAGGCAGTGTAACCACAGATACATACATGTCTGTGGATTGGACATCTCAACAGGTACGTGGCCAGAGTTACTGCTTTGTACTAAAACGTGGAACGTGAATTCCAGTTTTAGCCGGGGCAGGGAGCTGGAAATGAGTTCAAAGTTATCATACTCGACTTAATTCCGACATTTCTGCTCCAGATTTGCAGAGAAAGTGAGACTTTGTTCGGCAGCAATAATGGCACTGAGCTCCTCCTCAGCAGTCAGGGGAGCATATCCTTCATTCATTTGTTCTATATAACAACATATAACCATATAACAATTACAGCACGGAAACAGGCCATCTCGGCCCTTCTAGTCCGTGTCAAACACTTACTCTCACCTAGTCCCATCTACCTGCACTCAGACCATAACCCTCCATTCCTTTCCCGTCCATATACCTATCCAATTTATTTTTAAATGATAAAATCGAACCTGCCTCCACCACTTCCACTGGAAGCTCATTCCACACAGCTGCCACTCTCCGAGTAAAGAAGTTCCCCCTCATGTTACCCCTAAACTTTTGTCCCTTAATTCTCAAATCATGTCCTCTTGTTTGAACCTTCCCTACTCTCAATGGAAAAAGCTTACCCACGTCAACTCTGTCCATCCCTCTCATAATTTTAAAGACCTCTATCAAGTCCCCCCTTAACCTTCTGCGCTCCAAAGAATGAAGACCTAACTTGTTCAACCTTTTTCTATATCTCTCTACTCTCACCGTCGATATCTCTCGTTTCCCTCTCCCCTGACTCTCAGGCTGAAGAAGGGTCTCTATTCCTTTTCTCCAGAGATGCTGCCTGTCCCGCAGAGTTACTCCAGCGTTTTGTGTCTTTCTTCAGTGTAAACCAGACATGTCCAAAGTCCGGCCCCCGGGCCAATTGCGGCCCGTGGACAAATTTTTACCGGCCCGCGGCCTCTATCATGAAATCAATAATATGCGGCCCGCCAGCACTGTTGACCACAGTATAAAGTACATGTCTACACGTTCAGGAGGTGGAGAAAACTGTCACATTTCACTTTCCGCACCTCGGCCGGGAGACCCACCTCTCCCCTCTCCCCGGCCGGGAGACCCACCTCTCCCCGGCCAGGAAGCCCACCTCTCCCCGGCCGGGAGACCCACCTCTCACCTCTCCCCGGCCGGGAGGGCCGCTGCCCCTCGACGTGCCCGGGGTTGGGGTGACGGTGTCGTTTCGAGATGCGCGTTGCCGCGTTGCGCGGACTGAGCCGCATGTCCCGCGGGACGCGCCGTAAAGCGGCGGAAGGTCCGGGAGCGAGCGGGACAGCAGCGGCCCGAGCGGCCGAACGGCAGCGCCTCATGCCGTGAGTACCGGACCCGCCCCGCTCACCGCCCCGGCCTCCCCGTCCCCGGCGGCGGACAGCGCTCCCCAACCGGGCCGTTACAGTGAGTTACCATGGCAGCGGCGTGCGGAGGGAGAGGGGAATGGGAGCGACGGAGAGAGGGAGGGAGGGAGGGAGAGAGCAGTGGGTGGGGGAGAGAGAGAGGGGGGGGGGGGGGGTGAGTTGGAGAGATGGTGGGGAAGGGAGAGAGGGGGAAGGGGTTGGAGGGTGGGGAGGGCGAGGTTGGTGTGGAAAGATGTTGGGGGAACATATTGAGAGAGCGATGGAGGGGGGAGGGAGGGATGGTGGAGAGGAGGGTAATAAAAGATAGGGATGAAGAGGAGGGGGAAAGAGTGATGGAGGATGGGTGCAGGAGGAGGGTTGTTGAGAGGGATGTAATAAGAGATGAGCAGGATGAGAAAGGGTATGAAGGCAGGGAAAGATAAGGAAGGGGTAGGCATGGGAGTTAGGAGCGAGGGGGTGAAGGAAGGAGCGAGGATGGGTGGGAGAGGTATGGAGGGAGAGGTTGGGGAGGAGGGTGTTCACCCACTGGCTATAATATTGAAATTTAATTTGTCAGAGTGTTTGGGGTGGAGTGTACTTGGATTTGAAGGGTGTGCATTGTGGGCAGAGCCTAGTCATCTTAAATTGAGGATTGGTGGAGCTGGTGAGCTCAGCATGGAGGATGCGGATTTGCTTATGTGATATTTGAATTCAGCAAGACGGTTTAGGTCTTGCGTGATCGTTTCAGCCCAGCCCATTTCTAACATGGCGTCTGTAAACAAAAAAAGGAAAGTTGACCGCGAGGGCCGCCGCTTCCAGGACAAGTGGAAATTTGAGTATTTTTTCACTGAAATACGAAACAACTGTGTCTGCCTAATTGTGATCATTGTTTTGTTTTCAGCACTTTTCCTACAGTGAGCATATAATAGTGAATAATATGTAATGTTTCACATGAACTTAGATATCCTTTATAGTTTTCTTAATTTTTTGTGGTTTGTGATTTCGGTAAAAACCTAAATGTAAAAAAAAATGTAAAAGTAAAAGTATGCCATTTGTAATTAAAAAAAATCCCAAAAAGTTAATTTGTATTTAATGTTAATGGTTCAAAGAATGTCAGGCTAAATAGTCGGCCCCCACACATTTTCACCTTACCAAATCTGGCCCTCTTTGCAAAAAGTTTGGACACCCCTGCGTTAGAGGGTTCGGTTTAATTTAATTTGGAGGTACAGCCCGGAAACAGGCCCTTCGGCCCACCCAGTCCACACGACCAGCGATATCCCCGCACACTGACGCTATCCCACACGCACACTGGGGACATTTGACAATTTTAACAGCAGAACTATTAACAGCAGAATGGGACTTCCTGCAGAATAAATCTGCACTGGTTCAAGTAGGCAGTTAATTCCCACGTGCTTACCGGCAGTTATTCACGGGCAATGAATGTTAGTCTGAAAAAATTCAATGGGAAATTAAAACATTTTAGGAGCCTTCTGTGTCCACAGTGTTTAATCCCTGTGTAACAAGAGAGGTGACACCATCTAAAGAAAATGCCTTAAGGGCCTGTCCCACTGTATGAGGTAATTCAGTTTCCCCTGATTCGAACTTGGAGATTTACGGTAACGGCCGCTCGTCGGCTCTCGTCGGCATTTCCCAACACGTTGAAAAATCTTCACGAGTCTTCCCGAGCTTACCGCGTTTCCCGAGTACCTGCCGTTAGCGTTACGAGCCGCTAAGAGACGTCCCCGAGCTCCGACGTACCCGCTACGTACATTCTACGTGCTTACCACGAGTTTGATTTTTTTTTTTAAACTCGGGAGAGCTCTTGGGTAAACTCGTACAGTGGGACGGGGCTTTTAGGGTAATGTTGGTCCTAACATTTTCAGGGCCAGTCCCACTTGGCCGTCATTTGTGCGTAATTTACGTGACATCATTTGCACGTCACGATGCACGACGCACACGTGATGCACACATGGTGCGCATTACGCGCGCACGGTGCGTGGTGACATAGGCAGTGACGTGCGGTCGTGCGGGGCACCCTAGGATTTTGGGATGTACAAAATCTCTGTGAGCCATCTGCGTGACACGCAAATGACCCCCAAGTGGGACAGGCCCTTAAGTGCAAACCCTTAACACTGCATGGTGGCGCAGCGGTAGAGTTGCTGCCTTACAGCACTTGCAGCGTCGGAGACCCGGGTTCAATCGGGGGGCGCTGTCTGTACGGAGTTTGTACGTTCTCCTCGTGACCCGCGTGGGTTTCCTCCGAGATCTTCGGTTTCCTCCCACGCTCCAAAGACGCGCGGGTAATTTTAGGTTAATTGGCTCGGTAAATGTAACAATGTAAAAATTGCCCCAAGGTTGTGTGAAGGATAGCTTTAATGTGCGTGGATCGCTGGTCGGCGCAGACCCGTTGGGCCAAAGGGCCTAGTTTCCGCGCTGTATCACTAAAACTAAAACCTATCAGAGGCACGGTGGCGCAGCTGGTGGAGACCCGGGTTCGATCCTGACCTAGGGTGCTCTGTGTGTGGAGATTGCACATTCTCACGGTGACCGCACGGATTTCCTCCGGGTGCTCCGGTTTCCTCCCACATCCCAAAGACGTGCAGGTTTGTAGGCTAATTGTCCCAAGTTCGTTGGCAGTGGATAAGAAAGTGGGACAGCATAGAACCAGTGAGCACAGTGGAGACTCATAGGGTCGAAGGGCTTGTTTCCTCACCGTAGAGGGCCTGTCACACTTACGCGACTTTTTCGGTAACTGCCGTCGCAGGTCGTCGAAAATGTTCAACACGTTGAAAATCCAGCGGCGACCAGAAAGACGCTACGACTCGTTGGGCGACTGTGGGGACGACTCACGACCAGACAGGCGACACGTCGCGGGGTGAATCCCGTACGGCCGTGAGTAGTCGCCCAAAGAGTCGTTCCTTGTTCTGGTCGCCGCTGGATTTTCAACGTGTTGAGATTTTTCGGCGACCGGCAACGACCGATGACGGGTGCCAGCAGTCGCCGAAAAAGTCGCGTAAGTGGGACAGGCCCGTATTTCTAAACTAAACGAAATGGGGTTAGCATGGACAAGTAGGGCCGAATATCTTGATTCCTTGCTGCATGAAGTTTATGACTCTGAAATATATTTAAGAGTGAGTTGGATGTGGCCCTTGTGGCTAAAGGGATCAGAGGGTATGGAGAGAAGGCAGGTACGGGATACTGAGTTGGATGATCAGCCATGATCATATTGAATGGCGGTGCAGGCTCGAAGGGCTGAATGGCCTACTTCTGCACCTAATTTCTATGTTTCTATGTTTCTATGAAATATCTGCCAGCGTTGAAGCCAAATCAATTGACCAATTGTCATTATTAAAGACAAACGGCAAAGCAAACCTAGCTTCCCCTCTCTCTCTGCATCCCTCCCCAATCCTAGTTCTCTCGTTTGCCTGTCCTCCTGATTAAATTTTACGTTGTGTGCCTCGCTGTCACCTTCCCCTCAGCGAGCGATGATCCATTCTACATTTTCCTTGAGCTTCATCCCCTTTGATCTCCCACTTGCACACCTTCCCCATCCATATCTCTGTGTCTCCCTCTCCCCGGACTCTCAGTCTGAAGAAGGGTTTAGTTTAGTTTAGTTTTGAGATACAGCGCGGAAACAGGCCCTTCGGCCGGCCGGATCCGCTCCGACCAGCGATCCGCTCTCATTAACGCTATCCTACACACACTAGGGACAATTTTTACATTTGCACCAAGCCAATTAACCTACAAACCTGCACGTCTTTGGAGTTTGGGAGGAAACCGAAGATCTCGGAGAAAACCCACGCAGGTCACGGGGAGAACCTGCAAACTCAGTACAGACAGCACCTGTAATCGGGATCGAACCCGGGACACGCTATAATGCCCCTGTCCCACTTAGGAAACCTGAACGGAAACCTCTGGAGACTTGGCGCCCCACCCAAGATTTCCGTGCGGTTCCCGGAGGTTTCTGTCAGTCTCCCTAATGGTCGAAAGTGGTTTCCGTTTTAAAAATCGGTAATTTTTTAGTAGAAGCCGGTTGCGATGCTAGTTGGAGGCGGTTGCCGGAGGACAAAAACCTCCGGGAACCGCACGGAAACCTTGGGTGGAGCGCAAAGTCTCCAGAGGTTTCCGTTCAGGTTTCCTAAGTGGGACAGGGGCATAAGTGGGACAGGGGCAATAGGCAGCGACTCTACCGCTGTGCTGTCGTAGAGTTGGGTCTGGACCCAAAACGCCACCCATCTCTCCGGAGATGATGCCTGTCCCGCTGAGTTACTCCAGCACTTTGTGTCTTATCTTCGGTGTTCTCCGGCGTCTGCAGTTCCTTCCTTCCTTCCTCCAGTGGCTCTGCAGATGCGGAGAGAAGCGGCACTGAGATGATTGCCGCCTTGGATGGATATGATCTGACCTCGCCCTGCCTCCCTCTATTGATCGCTTGTCGCAATCGATCGGCAAAGTGGCTGCATCTCTCCCCGATAAGATGCTGTCCTGTGCAACAGAGGAAGAGGCCGCAAAGTGTTAATCAATAGTTACCTCGGCAACCCTGTCAACATCGCACGCCAAAGATGGCACCTTCACGCAATGCTGACAAAAATCTTTGCAAAGGCTCGTTATTTTTTCGTCTCAAATGCTTCAATTGGACACTATTTCAACAAAGCCTGACCACCCCAGATTGTGCAAATAACTGGTGTGCAACAAAGGCTTGCATTTTCATGGCAGTATATAATTTGGTGTGCTTCAAATTTACAGCGTTTTCATCCAAACAAAATGGGATGGAGGTGCAGGAAACGCATCTAGGGTTTAAAGAATTTTTTAACGGAGTATTTAATCATCGTTGAAAACATCAGCAACGCAGTGGCGCTGGTTTCCGACGGGAACGGTGACGGACGCACCACGCATCTCCGTCCTCCGGTTCCTGCGGACTTCCGCCGCTGGAAGTATCGGATGTTGGTGCGTGCGCGCTGTATCATCATTCCTTACAAAGCTGCGTACGACAGTGACCGCAACTTCTACTGAAGTGTGTGGATGGCCGTTGGCTCGCTAGGAGCTCACCCGCCCTTTGACGGGTCTTGTTTTTGGTCCTGCTGGGGGTCCACAGCCCCCTCCTCACCTGGCAAACCAGGTGGGGGAGACGGTCTAGTCGCCGACTATCCGACCATGGAGCGGGTAGCGCGGGATTACACGGTACCCGCGGCTAGGGGATCTTCCCCCCCCCCCCAATCTGTAGAAGGAGGAAAGTGATTCGAGAAGGGGCAGACCATTTTTATTTCTAGCGTTATTTATATTGTGTAGGAAGGAACTGCAGATGCTGGTTTGAACTGAAGATAGACTGAAAGAGCTGGAGCATCTCCGCGGGTCAGGCAACGACTCTGGAGAAAAGGAATGGGTGACGTTTCGGGTTGAGACCCTTCTCAGACATCCCAACCAGTCTGAAGAAGGGTCTCGACCCGAAACATCACCCATTCCTTCTCTCCAGAGACGCTGCCTGTCCCGCTGAGTTACTCCAGCTTTTCGTGTCTATTGTTAGCTGTTTAGTTTAGTTTTGAGATACCAGCGATCCCCGCACACTAACACTATCCTACACCCACTAGGGACAATTTTTACATTTACCAAGTCAATTAACCTACAAACCCGCACGTCTTTGGAGCGTGGGAGGAAACCGAAGATCTCGGAGTAAACCCACGCAGGTCACGGGGTGAACGTGCAAACTCCGTACAGACAGCGCCCGTAGTCGGGATCGAACCCGGGTCTCCGGATCTGCATTCGCAGTAAGGCAGCGAAAATGAGAAGCTGGAGTGACTTGGGTGGGGGAGGGATGGAGAGGGATGGAGAGAGAGAGGGAATGCCGGGGCTACCTGAAGTTAGAGAAATCAATATTCACACCACTGGGTTGTAAGCTGCCCGTGCGAAATATGAGACGCCGTTCCTCCAATTTGCGTTTAGCATCGCTCTGACTAATAAATACACAAATCGGGACTGCAGTCTGAAGAAGGGTTTCGCCCCGAAACATCACCTGTTCCTTTTCCCCAGAGATGCTGCCTGACCTGCCGAGATACTCCAGCATCTTGTGTCTATCTTCAATGAATGCATGGTCCCGGCTAATCCAAAAAAAAGAAAATGTCTGCACTGGCATGGCTTTGAAATAAGTGGTGTGGCTTACAGAGGTACAGGTCATTCACGAACCTTGCCATTTGTCACATCTTCAGGGCAGATCATGCAGCCGTATCTAAAAATACCGCTTGTGATTAAAAAAACTTCACCCCCTTATTGTCACGTCAGGACCATTTGTTTTCACCAGCTGTCATGGTTACTCTGAGTGGTGCCACAGTCGGGGTATTTTTAAACCAGACCTCTCATTGCTGGAGAGACTGGAGGAACTGCAGATGCTGGTTAAAAGGACACAAAGTGCCGGACTAGAGGGCCTGTCCCACTTTCCCGAGTAATTCGCGAATAACTCCCGAGTTTTCCCCTTGATTCAAACGCGCGGAATGTTCGTAACGAGTCCGTAGATATATCGTAGCGGCTCGTTATGCCAGCCGTAGGTACTCTTGACATCAGGGAAGTTGGGACGTTTTTTCCAGCCCGATAGAAAATGTCCACGGGTTAAAAAAAATGGTCGGGATGTAAGAAATTGCAACTTTCTACTCGTAAGGAGGGCATCGAAATAGTCGTGGGAATTCGTAGACATACTCGTAGGAGTTCGTGAACGTGGAAGGTCGTAGGAGTCCGTAGATTGCCACGATCTTGATTTTTGGTTTAGGTCCTTTAAACTCAGAGGCAGAGGTTTTTGAGTTAAGTCGTGAAAGTGGGACATGCCCTTAACTCAGCCGGGTCAGGCAGCACATCTGGAGAACAAGGTTTCAGGTCAAGACCGCTCTTCGACTGAAGATGGATCTCAACCCGAAACATCACCAATCCATGTTATCTCAACATGCTGCCTGATCTATTGAGGTACTTATTTGTGTAGGGAATGGATCATGAGCAGCTAGGGTTGCCAACTTTCCCACTCCCAAATAAGGGACAAAAGGTCAAAATGAGGGACAAATTCCCGACGGCAATTCGTTGACCGACTCGGCCGTGGCTGGGTGGATGATGAGTTGGCCCGGGTGCTGGACGGCACACGAAGCCCAGCCGGCGGGCCAGCTGGGGAGTTTTGGCGCAGGTTGCACGCAAAGTCCGGCGCCCCATCCAACTCATGAACCGATGATCGGACCATGAGAAGGAGGGGTGGTGGTATCGGCGGTAAGCGAGGGTCCAATGGTCGGACCGACAGCTGGCCGGGCTGCCGACCGACGGGGCCAGGGACGAGGCGCTGCTGCTGCTGCTGCTGCTGCTGCACTCCATGGGCTGCACTACGTCGGGACGGGTGAGGCGGGGCCGGACGCGGCGCTCCGACCCGACAGTCCCCTCGACCCGAGTTGTAGCAGTCAAATACGGTACAAACCAATTTCCCGGCTAATACAGGACAGTTGGCAACCCTTAGTGCAGGCAGAGTAGTTCAGGGCATCATGAACTATCCTTGTTCTCCAGAGATGCTGCCTGACCTGCTGAGTTACTCCAGCACTCTGTGCCCTCTTGTTTCTGATTTCTTCTGTTCAATAAGTGGTAGCCCTCTAAACTTCAAGAAGGCAACTGTCAGAATTGATCGGGGCAAATCACTGCAGCGGGGAAGACTTGGAATAACAAGGGATAGAGTTTGTTGCAATACGATATGAATACGATACGATGGAACGCTATTTATCCCAGGAGGGAAATTGATCTGTCAACAGTCGTAAAACACAAGATACGTGAAACGTGAAATTAAAGTGATGAGTGGAAAGGATTGGGGATGTGCAATGATTGGGGGGGGGGGGAGTCAGTCTACCCCACGACAGAAGGGGCAGGAGATGTACAGTTTGATAGCCACAGGGAAGAAGGATCTCCTGTGGCGTTCTGTGCTGCATCTTGGTGGAACCAGTCTGTTGCTGAAGGTGCTCCTCAGAATAGTATGGAATTTCACAGAGACCGCACGATTAAGGGTCTCGCCCCGAAACGTTACGTATTCCTTCGCTCCCCAGATGCTGCCTTACCCGCTGAGTTTCTCCAGCATTTATGTCTACCAACAATTACCATCACTCTGTTTGTGCCTTGCCATGACCTCACATTGTAAAAGGGCGTTAAATTAATTTCCGTAGAGAGCAAGAATTGAAGGAAATTGGAAAAGTGATGTTTCGAGATTATAGCATGGGGAAACTGGCCCTTTGGCCCATTAAGTCCATGCTGTTCTTGCACACTAGTTACCCCACTACCCACTAAGTAAGTAAGTAAGTTTATTGGCCAAGTATTCACATACAAGGAATTTGCCTTGGTGCTCCGCCCACAAGTAACAACATGACACACAGTGACAGTTACGAATGACTCAGAAAACACTAAACATTAATAATAATAAAACATTAATGATAAAACACCATTGATCAAGCGTGTGAACCAACAAAATACCAGATCAAAGGGAGGCTACAGATTTTTGGCTGTTGAGTAGAGCAACTACTCGTGGATAAAAACTGTTTTTATGTCTGGCTGTGGCAGCTTTGACAGTCTGGAGTCGCCTTATTAATTAGGGGCTAATTAATTAGGGGCTATATGCAGCAGCCAATTAATCTACAAACCTGCACGTCTTTGCAGTATGGGGGAAATCGGAGCGCCCGGAGAAAAGCCACGAGGTCACAGGGAAAACGTACGAACTCCACACAGACAGCACCCAGAGTGAGGATTCGTAGTCAGGATTGAACACGGGTCCCTGCGCTGTCAGACAGTTGTGGCTGGGATTAAGGCATAGGCCAAACTGTGCGGTTATTTTCTCTCTGGTGATTTAACGCCCCAGGGAATCAAGGTGGGGGCGTGCTTCACCTTTCTGGCATTCCTTTCTAAATTGACCCAGCAGCAGCGATTAGACCTTTTATTCAGAGCTGGACGTCTCAAACCTGTGGAACCAGAAATCCAGGGGCACCGTGTTGATTCAGGCTTTCGGGCCTGGTAGTTAAAATGGGGGATGGGCAAAGTGCCGCCAGTGGAAGATGTTTTTTCTCCTCATGTTTTGCCAAATGTGTTTAGTTTGGTTTTGTTTTATTTTATTTCGGTTTGAGGAAGGGTCTGGACCCGAAACGTCACCCATTCCTTCTCTCCAGGGATGCTGCCTGTCCCGCTGAGTTACTCCAGCTGTTTGTGGCTGTCTTCACCTATTCCTTCGCTCCATAGATGCTGCCTCACCCGCTGAGTTTCTCCAGCATTTTTGTCTCCCCAAGAGATATAGATGATGATTGTGGAGAGATATAGAACATATGAATGAATGATAGCCTGAAGGAGGGTCTCGACCCGAAACAACACCCATTCCTTCTCTCCGGAGATGCTGCCTGTCCCGCTGAGTTACGCCAGCATTTTATGTCTTATCTTCGTTGTGTAAACCGGCATCTGCAGTTCCCTCCTACACATTTTAATTTTCTGCTTCACCATTTGGTGAACTGAAACGCTGTGCCCTGAGCTATTTATTCCATGTTGGGGGTTTTTTTTTTTGGGGGGGGGGGGGGGTGGTAACAGCTGTGACTTCTTAAAGAGGTCACACTTGCCCTTTGTCAGTCAGCTTGTACATTTAAAACGATGTCACCTCGCGATTGATCATTGCAACCTGTTTTTGTACATCGATGATCTTTTGAAATTTAATTCCTCGCCTGATCCCCCCAGGCCAAGTGATCCTGGTCTTTTGTGCAAAGGGGACGGTTTGATTTATAGCAGCGCCTGTATTGTCTTCAAAGGGCGCGTAATGTAACAGCAGCTCCCCCAGAGGCTGGATGGCTTTCCCCTCGTCTTAGAATAAAGGGGAGGCCATTTAAGACTGAGGTGAGGAAAACTTTTTCACCCAGAGAGTTGTGAATTTGTGGAATTCCCTGCCACAGAGGGCAGTGGAGGCCAAGTCACTGGATGGATTTAAGAGAGAGTTAGATAGAGCTCTAGGGGCTAGTGGAGTCAAGGGATATGGGTAGAAGGCAGGCACGGGCTATTGATAGCCATGATCAGCCATGATCACAATGAATGGCGGTGCTGGCTCGAAGGGCCGAATGGCCTCCTCCTGCACCTATTTTCTATGTTTCTATGTCCCCACCTTAGATACAAAGTGCTGGAGAAACTCAGCGGGTCAGGCAGCTTCCATGGAGAACACAGGTAGGCGAAGTTTCGGGTCAGAGCTTAGAGAGACGCAGCGTGGAAACAGGCCCTTCGGCCCACCAAGCAATCACCCATATACTAGCTCTTTCCCACACGCAAGGGGCAATTTACAGAAGCCAATTAACCTACAGGCCTGGACGTCTTTTGAGTGTGGGAGGAAACCGTAGCACCCCACATGGTCGTAGAGAGAACGTACCGACAGCACCCGTGGTCAGGAAGGTTAGATCGCATGAGAGCTACGATAGACACAAAATGCTGGAGTAACTCAGCGGGACAGGCGGCATCTCTGGAGAGAAGGAATGGGTGACGTTTCGGGTCGGGACCCATCTTCTCCCTTCTTCTTTGGGCCTCGACCCGAAACGTCACCCATTCCTTCTCTCCAGAGAAGCTGCCTGTCCCGCTGAGCTACTCCAGCATTCTGTGTCCATCTTCGGTGTAAACCAGCATCTGCAGTTCCTTCCTACACATAAAAGTTGGGTTGTTCTGTTACAGTTGTATAGTGAGATAGTGTTGAGGTCGCGTGTCGAGTATTTTGTTCCGTTTTGATCGCCCTGCAGTAGAAAGGATGTAATTCAGCTGGAACGTTTGCCGCCCGTCCCGCTGAGTTACTCCAGCGTTTTTGACAGGCACGGAAATCGCTGTCAAAACACGGGGAGGGGGACAGTTTCTTGGCGGCCGCGCGCTCGCTTGCGTGCACAGACACACACGCGAGGCTTTAGCCGTGGGCCCTGTGGCCGGAAATATCGCCAACTGACCCGGTTGGTGACCGACACCGAACTCCGGCCACAGCAGCTTCGTCCGTCCCGAATCGTGGGGCCCGTTTGTGGGGCCTTTCATCGCCCAGCGGGGGCTTCAACATCGGGAGCCTCGATTGCCTCGAAGCAGCAATTTGACAGCGTGGGGGTGGAAGATCCCATGGCCGATTTTAAGCCGCGTCGGGCGATGAAAGGCCCCGCGAAAGGGCCGATTCAAGCTCCGCTCTATGATCTTTGCTCCACCAGGATGTCTCCCTCCTCCAATCACCGCGCTCTATCCTCAGTCCCACCCCCTACTTCTGCTTCTGACCCACACCTCCCTCCTCCAATCATCGCGCTGAATCATCATTGTCGTCCCCCCCCCCTCCCCCCACTGCCTGCTGACCGACGTCTCTCTCATCCAATCTGCGCCCTCGATCATCAGTCCCACCCCGACTGTCTCGCGGAACAGGTTTTTTTATCACCGAGTTTTAAAATCTGGATTACAAAAAATGGGGGGGGTGACGTGTCCCCCCTGTCCCCCCCGGGATTTCCGCCCCTGGGTTCTGAGTCTGTTTTCGGTAGCGAGGGACAGTCGTGCCTGAAAAAGCAGAAGTAATCATTCTTGATCAGTACGGGCGTCAGAGGTTACGGGGAGACGGGAGGAGAATGGGGTTAAGAGGGAGCGTTTGAATGAATGGCAGAGTAGACCTGATGGGCCGAATGGCCTAATTCTGCTGCTATCACACGACCCTGTGAGCAAACCGTCCATGGTCAGGAGTCTCTCTTGCTGGGTCCCTGCAGACCACGATGAACAGGTTCTGATCGATCTCCTTCCTGGGGTATGGGAGGAATTGCAGGAGGGGGAGTCATTTCAAAGAGACGCTTTATTTCATAAAGCGTGATGAATGCTAGTTGGACGGGACGATTATTGAGTTTGCCTTCTCCACACAAGGTCACGAGGCAGATGTACCAAAGCTGCCGACTATTAGGAAATGGCTGTCTGATTGATATGGGAGGAACTGATTCATTAGTCTTCCTTCCAGATTCAGATGTAATCGGATAAAGCAAACCAATCAGTGCCTTTCATAAATGGTCATCTGGCAACGCCAGTCATTCACGTTGCGAGCTGACAGGTCTTTAATGTTGTCTCGTCACCAGGAGGCCATTGCCTCGTGTTGTTTAAGCAACACAGCGCGCGCGCGCGCGCGGCGTGCTTCAAGACTTGCGGGTATTTTTCCACTGTTTGGCAATAAAAGCAGCGCAAATTTCTCCAGATGCTGGAGTCTTGAGTTTTAAGAATAGTACGCAAAGTGCTGGAGGAACTCAGCGAGTCAGGCAGCGCCCGTGGTGGGAATGCAACGACAACGTGTCGACAGGTCGGCTCCCTGAAGAAGATGCAGCGTGGAAACGCGGCCACCAGGTGCGGGATTAACTCAACGTGTCAAGCAAGAGTGGAGAGAGCTTTATTGTCCCAGACAGAACCGTGACATTCCTAGTCATCTGAAGAAGGGTCTCGACCCGAAACGTCTCCCATTCCTTCTGTCCAGAGATGCTGCCTGTCCCACTGAGTTACTCCAGCATTTTTGTGTATGTCTTCCGTTTATACCAGCGTCTGCAGCTGCTTCCGACACAACCTACCAATCCCTTTGTCTTTGGGATGTGGGCGAGACCAAGGGAAACCCTTGCCGTCACAGGGAGAACATGCAAACTCCACTCGGACGGCATCCGAGGTCAGGATCGAACCCTGGCCTGCGGAGCTGTGAGGCAGCACTGTGTTTCAGGCGTGGGACTTCACCTTCCGGTCCAGTGACACGCTGTACCATTTAATCAAACAGAACAAGTGTCCACTCAAACAAACAACTTTCTTTCTAAGAAATGACATCTATGTTCCAGATGACTGGTAACTCAAATCATTTACTGTTAAGGTCAAAATCCAATAAATGATGCCGTTACCAGTGGCGTATTGATTAGAGCTTAGGGTGTCACTGTTGCACAGCGGGTAGAGTCGCTCCCTTACAGCTCCAGAGACCCGGGTTCAATCCTGACCACGGGTGCTGTCTGCACGGAGGTTGTACTCTTGCGTACAGTTTTGGTCTCCAAATCTGAGGAAAGACATTCTTGCCATAGAGGGAGTACAGAGAAGGTTCACCAGACTGATTCCCGGGATGTCAGGACTTTCATATGAAGAAAGACTGGATAGACTCGGCTAGAAGTCTATCCAGAATTTAGAAGATTGATGGGGGATCTTATAGAAATGTACAAAATTCTTAAGGGGTTGGACAGGCGAGATGCAGGAAGATTGTTCCCGATGTTGGGGAAGTCCAGGACAAGGGGTCACAGTTTAAGGATAAGGGGGAAGTCTTTTAGGACCGAGATGAGAAAAACATTTTTCACACAGAGAGTGGTGAATCTGTGGAATTCTCTGCCACAGAAGGTAGTTGAGGCCAGTTCATTGGCTATATTTAAGAGGGAGTTAGATGTGGCCCTTGTGGCTAAAGGGATCAGGGGGTGTGGAGAGAAGGCAGGTACGGGATACTGAGTTGGATGATCAGCCATGATCATATTGAATGGCGGTGCAGGCTCGATGGGCCGAATGGCCTACTCCTGCACCTAGTTTCTATGATTCTATGTACTCTCTCCCTGTGACCTGCGTGGGTTTTCTCCGGGTGCGTTGGTTTCCTCCCACACTCCAAAGATTATTGTAACTAGCATTTTTGTAAATAATTGACTAAAATTGGTTTAAAATAAATAATTTTTGTGTCTATCTTCGGTTTTAACCAACTCCTGCAGCTCCTTGTGTAAGAAACCAGATGCAACAACATTTAAGGTAGCCCTTTCTTCCCAAAAACCCTTTCTGGCTTAAGTCCTCCCTCCACCACCTCCAGTTTAAATTCCATTTGGAAAATTCTGGAGGACCAGGAAACCAAGAACCAAGAAAAAAGAACTGCAGGTGCTGGTTTAAATCGAAGGTAAACACAAAATGCTGGAGTAACTCACCGGGTGAGGCAGCATCTCTGGAGAGAAGTTGAGAGTCTGCAGTCTGAAGAAGGGTCTCGACCTGAAACGTCACCCATTCCTTCTCTCCAGAGATGCTGCCTGTCCTGCCGTGTTACTCCAGCATTTTGTGTCTGCCTTCGATTTAAACCAGCCCCTTCCTGCGCTACCTGTCAAGAGGTGCGAATTGTGAAACTGGAGGAAGGAATAGACGTGGGAGGAGAGAAATGGGCGCGAGTCGTGGGGGGGTGCGGAGAAGAGAAGGGGAAAGGTTAGTTGTCCAAAGTTGGAGAGAGTGCTGTTCGTTCTTCCACGGGGACAATTAGACTTGGAGACTCCTACGGATGAGAACTTATGCCCCACCACTACTACCCTGGGAATGGAAGCTCCTTATCTATCATTATTAGCCACTTACTGCCAGTCCTGCTCAATATGGAAGTGAATTCCTCCCCCAGCCTAAGAGGCCCATCTTAACTGCATCGCCTTCCATTACCAGCTAATGAAAAAAGGCCTGTAGTAGTTACTGGCAATTAGCAGTCCTAATATGACATCCTATTAATCAAAATTAGAGCCATTTCTGGAGTATTATGTCTACAGGGTGGACCCAAACCCAATTAGTCACAGACCTCCATCGGGCTTGACATAAAGGCAGACAAAATTAATCTATAGTTTCCTGACTGGAAAGGCTTTGAAGAAGTCTTGGATCGCTGGGAACTAGTATAATTCACACTGCCTAACTTTCGGAAATGTAATGCAAAATGCAACCCGCGTTTTATCATTTGTTGATCGGGGATATTTTTTAAATGATTCCTGTTGTGTTGTTCCACGTTTTAGGGGTGGGGGGGGATTCATAATTTGTGGGAATCGCGGGCAAGGCTGGAGTTCACTGGCCATTCCTAATTATCCATGGGAAAGCTGGGGGGTGAAATTCCTCCTTGAATCTGTGCAGACCCTCTGGTGCAGGTCATGGAGTGCCCCGTTCCGTACTCTTTCATTCATCTCACATTCCCATCAGCTCCCCGAGATTCCACCTCTTGGTCGGGGCAATTTACAGTGACCATTTGGTCTTTAGTCTGAAGAAGGATCTCAACCCGAAACGTCGCCCATTTCCTTCGCTCCATAGATGCTGCCTCACCCGCTGAGTTTCTCCAGCATTTTTGTCTACCTTGATTTTCCAGCATCTGCAGTTCATTCTTAAACATCATGGCTTATTCGTTGTGTTTAATAGCCCGATGGCTGTGGGGAAGGAGCTATTCCCGAACCTGGACGTTGCAGTCTTCAGGCTCCTGTACCTTCCTCCTGATGGCAGTGGTGAGATGAGTGTGTGGCCCGGATGGTGTGGGCCCTTGATGATTTTGGCTGCCTTTTTGATCCCAAAAGTTTCTCCAGCAATTTTGTCCGCAAACCAATTCATTTAGTTTAGTTTAACTTAGAGCTACGGCTCGGAAACAGGCCCTTCGGCCCACCGAGCCCGTACCGACCAGCGATGCCCGCACATTAGCACCAACCGCACTGGAGGACTGTTTACATTTACACCAAGCCAATTAACCCACACGCCTGTGCGTCTTTCGGGAGCGGGAGGAAGATCCCGGGGGAAACGCACGCGGGTCACGAGGAGCACGTACAAACTCCGCACAGACAGCACCCGTAGCCAGGATCGAACCGGGGTCTCCAGCGCTGTGAGGCAGCGACGTTACGGCTGCGTCACCGTGCCCGCCCAGTTAGTCATTAGCTTATTGCCACGTGTACCGAGGTACAGCGAAAAGCCTTTGTTACGCGCTAACCAGTCAGCGGAGAGAGAAGACATGATCACAGTCGAGCCGTCCACATGATACGGGAATAACGTTTAGTGCGAGATTAAAGATACAATCGATTCATTTACAGGGTATAGATGGATGTTTAGTGCAAGGTCAAGCCAGCAAAGGCCGATCAAAGATAATCTGAGGGTCTCCAACGAGGTGGACAGGACTGCTCTCCAGTTATTGACAGGATGGTTCAGTGACCTGACAACAGCTGGGATGAAACAGTCCCTCGATGGTCCACTAATCTGTTAGCACACGACGAAGGCCTTTCACCGTTCCTGGGCAGGCACGGTGGCGCAGGGGTGGAGTCGCTGCCTCGCAGCGCCGGAGACCCGGGTTCCATCCCGACTACGGGCGCTGTCTGTACGGAGTTTGTCCGTTCTTCCCGTGACCTGCCTGGGTCTTCTCCGGGATCTTCGGTTTCCTCCCACACTCCAAAGGCGTGCAGGTTTGGAGGTTAAAGAAGGAACTGCAGATGCTGGAGAGTCGAGGGTACACAAAAGGCTGGAGAAACTCAGCGGGTGCAGCAGCATCTAAGGAGCGAAGGAGATAGGCGACGTTTCGGGTCGAGACCCTTCTTCAGACGCTGCTTTTGATGCTGCTGCACCCGCTGAGTTTCTCCAGCCTTTTGTGTACCCCCAGGTTTGGAGGTTAATTGGCTTGGTGTAAATGTAGAAATTCTCCCCGGTGGGTGTAGGATAGCGTTAACGAGCGGGGATCGCTGGTCGGCGCCGACCCGATGGGCCGAATGGCCTGTTTCCGTGCTGTATCTCCAAACCAAACCAAACAGCTCGCAATGGACACAAAAAGCTGGAGAACCTCAGCGGGGCAGGCAGCATCTCTGGAGAGAAGGAATGGGTGATGTTTCGGGTCGAGACCCGTCTTCAGACTGGTTAGGGAATGTGAGGCAGTAAATGAAACTAAACCATCTGTCCACATGATCACATTGAATGGTCAAGTCAAGCCAAGTCACATTTATTTCTATAGCACATTTAAAAAACAACTCTCGTTGGCCAAAGTGCTTTACATTTGATATAAGAGTAGAATAAAGAAACAAACTACATACATATATACCTAAAGCCCTCACTCAGAGGATGTCAAGAAAGGCTTGGGAGTATAGATACGTTTTTAGTCTTGACTTAAAGGAGTCGATGGAGGGGGCAGTTCTGATGGGAAGAGGGATGCTGAATGGTGGAGCGGGGCAACAGGCTGAGTGGCCTACTCTTGCCCCAATTGTATTGAATTCTTCTGGCCATTTTGTGCTCTTCTGGGCTTGTCATGGAGTCATTCAGAACAGATGCAGGATCACCAGCTCAACGTGTCCACACCAGTTTGCTTTGCCCGTCATCGTCCTGCTGTCTTCAGAGTAGAGTGGAGATCAATGTAGCTTCACATCGGAGGATGATGACAGACTAAAGGGGAGACCTAATTGAGGTGTTTACGATGATTAAAGGATTTGAAGGGGTGGATGGGAGAGGAACAGTCCCCTCTGGGTCAACTGGACATTTTAATACCTAGGCTGTTTGAGTTCTTGCCCAATGCAAAATTAAGGGTTTGGATCTAAGCAGGTAGATGGAATTATGGTTTAGAATAACGGCGGACTAATTGAATTGGCTGGAGGGGGTAGATTTGTTCCGTAATAATGACCTCGAGGCCCTGGATGGTGCCTGATCCCTGGCTGGTAATCATTGGTCTGCGATCATCCCATTTTATTGACTCGACAACCCTCGATTTTCAAAGCTTTTAATCAATTTACAGTTTCTCAATTACCTCCCTCCTTTCAAAGGTTGTTCTTCTGGCGCTTCCCCCCAATGGAAAGGGGATGGAAAGCAACTTAAAAGGAATGGACGAGATTAAAGGAACTCTCTCTTTTTTTTCCTAGCCAAGGACTTTATTCAGCAATTACGCCTTACAGCGTACCAACAGTACATCATGTTCAGTGGTTGCAATACATCAAGCCGTCATTATAATACGATGGTGCAATTAATATTAACAATAGACAATAGACAATAGGTGCAGGAGGAGGCCATTCGGCCCTTTGAGCCAGCACCGCCATTCAATGTGACCATGGCTGATCATCCCCAATCAGTACCCCGTTCCTGCCTTCTCCCCATATCCCCTGACTCCGCTATTTTTAAGAGCCCTATCTAGCTCTCTCTTGAAAGCATCCAGAGAACTTGCCTCCACCGCCCTCTGAGGCAGAGAATTCCACAGACTCACCACTCTCTGTGTGAGAAAAGGTGTTTCCTCGTCTCCGTTCTAAATGGCTTACCCCTTATTCTTAAACAATGCTCTTGATCCCTCCGCGGCGAGCAGTGTTCACGGGAGGCCTCCATAGTCCCCGTGGCCACTGCGTGTTCCCCATCCAGGGACATGTGGGCACGGACGTAGGCCCGGAAGAGGGGCGGGCAGCCGACTCTAGCCTGACCATCGACCGCCCACTGCCTGGACCCGCCAATGGCCATCTTGGCCAGGCCCAGGAGCAAACCGATAGGGGGATCCCACCCTCCCCCCTCCCCGATCGTCCCTGCCCTGTGTCCAAACACCAGGAGCGTGGGACTGAAATGCAACCAGAACTTGAGGAGCAGCCCCTTCAGATATTCGGACAGAGGCAGCAACCTCCCACAGTCCATATACACGTGGAACTTGGTCTCTTCCTCACCGCACCGCAGACGTTACAGGCAGCTGGCGAGTCCGTGAACCGACTCAAAAGGTTATAACACGCCACCGCTCCGTGCAACACCCTCCACCCCAGGTCCCCGATGTAAAGGGGGACGACTCCCTGGCAGAGAGACCCCCACTGGGGACCGCCTCCTCCGTCAGGTGGTTACACGGACCGCCGGGGCGTGTCCGGACGAGGAGCTGTAGAGTGTGCAGGAGCATCCTGTCCAGTACACGGCACGGAACTGCACGCTGGGCATCGCGGAAAGGTGGCTCATGTTGTGTAGGCCCGGCTCTAGACACAAAATGCTGGAGTAACTCAGTGGGACAGGCATCATCTCCGGAGACAAGAACTCGTTGTACATTTCCTTGCTCACTGTCTGCGTTGATCAGTTCTTTTCACGCCTTCCATATCTTGTTTACCTCTCCCCCGACTCCCAGTCTGAAGAAGGGTCTCGACCCGAAACGTCGCCCATTCCTTCTCTCCAGAGATGCTGCCTGTCCCGCTGAGTTACTCCAGCGTTTTGTGTCTGCAGTTCCGTCCTACACACTGATGGTCTAGGGCCGTGTGGGTCCAAGCTTATGCTGCTCTTGGCAAGGTGAGGCAGTCCAGCCCTATTGCGGAATCTGATTGATGTAGTTCTGATGGGATGAAGATTGCTTACAAGGGAGGGGGAAGGAAAGGCAGTTTAAAATGTGACGTGCAGTAGAGTCTTCATTGACTACGCAGCTACTTAAGATGTGTCATCTCCTGGGACCACTTTATTGATCACTTGGCCTGATATGGAAGTACAGGTTCCCGTAGAGGTGGGGAGAGGGGGAGGGGGAGGATGTCCAATTCCTGATGGAGCGGTGGACGGGACCCAGAGAGCCAGCGTGGTCATTGTTTGCCCCAGTTACTCTCTCAACATTTCACTTGCTGGACCCACGTCGCAGCGGGTAGTGCTGCTGCCAGAGACACAGCTTCGATCCGGACCTCGGGTGCTGTCCATACGGAGTTTGCACGTTCTCCCCGCGTGACCGCCTGGGTTTGCTCCGGCTGCTCCGGTTTCCCCCCCCCCCCCCCCCCAAATCAATTAACCCTAATGGCCCTGTCCCCTCGGTACGAGTTCATTCCAAGAGCTCTCCCGAGTTTGCCCTGATTCGAACTCAGAGTAACACGGTAACGGCCGCTCGTCGGTACTCGGGGCTCTCGTGGGCGTTTTTCATCAAGTTGAAAAATCTTCACGAGTCTTCCCGAGCTTACCTGGCCGATAGCGAGTCTTCCCGAGTACCTGCCGTTAGCGTTACGAGCCGCTAAGAGACGTCCCCGAGCTCCGACGTACCCGCTACGTTCATTCTCCGTGCTTACCACGAGTTTGATTTTTTTTTAACTCGGGAGAGCTCTTGGAATGAACTCGTACCGTGGGACAGGGCCATTAGTGCGCCGTGAATGAAGAGTGGGAGAACTCATTTCCACCCAGAGAGACTATAGACAATAGGTGCAGGAAGAGGCCATTCGGCCCTTCGAGCCAGCGCCGCCATTCACTGATCCAGCGCAAGTTGTGAATCTGTGGAATTCTCTGCCACAGAAGGCGGTGGAGGCCAATTCGCTGGATGTATCAGCCATGATCATATTGTCTGGCGGTGCTGAATTGAAGGGCCGAATGGCCTCCTCCTGCACCTACTTTCTACGTTTCTAGAACTACAGTTTTGGACTCTGTTGCAGATTTTTACTTTTGGGAGCAGTTTCGGGCCACATATCTCAAAAAGATTGTAACTCAGCGAGACAGGCAGCATCTCTGGAGAGAAGGAATGGGAAGAAGGGTCTGGGCCCGTTCCTTCACTCCAGAGATGCTGCCTGTCCCACTGAGTTACTCCAGCACTTTGTATCTATCTTCGGTTCAAACCAGCATCTGCAGTTCCTTCCTGCACATTTCACCAGCGCTCCCAAGTAAGTCCCTTTGCACCTCCGATTTCTGGATTCTCTCCCCGTTTAGAAAACAGCCTACGCCTGTATTCCTACGACCGAAATGCACGACTCCACACTTTGCCACGCTGCGTTCCATCTTGCCACGTCTCTCGGGCCTGCCTCTCGCGCGCTGCGAATTTCTAACAATGTACAAAGGATTGAGACGGTGTCAAGTGCGGACTCCGGTGGGAGAGTCCGTAACCTGATAACGGCCGTCTCGAGGAGCTGCCAGGTCCGGCGTAACTCCGAGGAACACAGGAGCCCCTCACCTCTGCCGGGAGCGAGCGAGCGAGGATTTGCGGGCTACCCTTCCCCCTCCCTTCCTGCCACTCCAACCCCTACCCCCCCCCCCCCCGCAACTGCACACCCAGTGCTGTCAGCACAAGGCTGATTGATGACTGCTCCATCTGAACCACCGCCGCCCACGGCGGGCTGGCTTGGACCCTACTCAGCTGCTAATGGACTCCGCAAGACAGTGGGGTTGTAACCAGAGACTGGGAAAGGAAGGGACGATGTTTGGATTCAGCTTTAGGTTTATTATCATTATTATCTGGGTTTCTCGCTTGTAATGCAGTGAGACAATAGACAATAGGTGCAGGAGTAGGCCATTCGGCCCTTCGAGCCAGCACCGCCATTCAATCTGATCATGGCTGATCATCCCCAATCAGTACCCCGTTCCTGCCTTCTCCCCATATCCCCTGACTCCGCTATCTTTAAGAGCCCTATCTAGCTCTCTCCTGAAAGCATCCTCCGCCCTCTGAGGCAGAGAATTCCACAGACTCACCACTCTCTGTGTGAGAAAAGGTGTTTCCTCGTCTCCGTTCTAAATGGCTTACTCCTTATTCTTAAACTGTGGCCCCTGGGAACTGCAGATGCTGGTTTTAACCGTAGACACAAAATGCTGGAGTAACTCAGCGGGATAGGCAGCATCTCTTCTTCTTGCGTATGGCGCGCACGGCCCAAAGTTGTGGGTCAACTTGTTGTGTTTGATCTTGTTTGTGCATGTCGGGTTGATTCAATCAGTCAAAACAGGGTGGACCACGTGTAGGCTGCAATCTCCCAGCCCAGGCAGCGTCTCTGGAGGGAAGGAATGGGTGACGTTTCGGGTCGAGACCCTTCTTCAGCCTGGTCAAGGATCTGGGCAACAACACTCGACCCCGAAAAGTCACCCATTCCTTCTGTCCAGAGATGCTGCCTGTCCCGCTGCGTTCCTCCAGAACTTTGCATTAGCCACTGCTACTCTGATAGGTTCTTGATGAGTAAGGGTGTGAAAGATTATAGGGAGAAGGGAGGAGACTGAGGTTGAGAGGGATAAATAGATCGGCCATGATCGAACGTGGGAATAGCCTTAAACCCCTGTCCCACGGTACGAGTTCATTCAAGAGCTCTCCCGAGTTTAAAAAAAAAATCAAACTCGTGGTAAGCACGGAGAATGAACGTAGCGGGTACGTCGGAGCTCGGGGACGTCTCTTAGCGGCTCGTAACGCTAACGGCAGGTACTCGGGAAGACCTGCTAACGGCAGGTAAGCCCGGGAAGACGCGTGAAGATTTTTCAACATGTTGAAAAATGTTACGACGAGCGGCCGTTACCATAAATCTCCGAGTTCGAATCAGGGCAAACTCAGGGGAGAGCTCTTGGAATGAACTCGTACAGTGGGACAGGGCCTTAACTCGTCTCCTTCATACTGTCGTGTAATCTTATGATTATTGTCATGTGGACCCAGGTATGGGGAGAAGGTTTGTTCGGCAAGATATCCAATTTCATACTATACACAATATAATTAAGTCAATCTCAAATACACGGGTTTGAGTGAAGGGGAAGGTACAGAGCGCAGAATATAGGTGTCCGCATTGTAGCGTATCAGTTCCAGAGACAAAGTCCAATGTCCGCAATGGGGTGGAGGTGAATCGGACAGTACCCTAGCTTATGGAGGGACCGTTCAGAAGCCTGATAACAGAGGGGAAGAAACTGTTCCTGAGTCTGGTGGTGAGCGCTTTCAAGCTTCTGTACCTTCTGCCGGACGGGAGCAGCGAGTCTGAAGAAGGGTCTCGACCCGGTGAATTGCCGATCCATCACCTTCTCCAGAGATGCTGCCAGACCCGCTGCGTTAGAAGCAATGACACTAGGTGGTTGAGTAACTCAGTAGGTCAGTCGGCATCTCCGGTGAGCAAGGGTAGGGGACGTTTCAGGAATGGTTCCAACCTGACACGTCAACTATCCATGTTCTCTCCAGAGAGGCGGCTTAACCTCTCTCTGGATGCTTTCAAGCGAGAGCTAGATAGGGCTTAAAAATAGCGGAGTCAGGAGATATGGGGAGAGGGCAGGAACGGGGTACTGATTGGGGATGATCAGCCATGATCACATTGAATGTCGATGCTGGCTCGAAGGGCCGAATGGCCTACTCCTGCACCTATTGTCTATTGTCAATTGTCTATTAACCCATTGAGTTACTCCAGCATGTTGTGTCTTTTTTTGTAAACAAGCATCTGCAGTTCTTTGTTTCTAAGTTGGGAAGAACGCCAGATGCTAGCAGACTAATTGCACTGTAACACATGGTGTAACATTATGTTTTGTTACTGAAGGTGAGAGTTTTTAATGAGTTGCGAAGCCATAATTATGACTTAGTATCCTTGAAAGTTGTTTTTTTACAACATAGAACATCAAACAGTACTGAAGTAACTCAGCGGGACAGGCAGCATCTCGAGCCAGCACCCCCATTCAATGTGATCATGGCTGATCATCCCCAATCAGTACCCCGTTCCTGCCTTCTCCCCATATCCCCTGACTCTGCTATCTTTAAGAGCTCTCTCTTGAAAGCATCCAGAGAACTGGCCTCCACCGCCCTCTGAGGCAGAGAATTCCACAGACTCACAACTTTCTGTGAGAAAAAGTGTTTCTTCATCTCCGTTCTAATTGGCTTACTCCTTATTCTTAAACTGTGGCCCCTGGTTCTGGACTCCCCCAACATCCTGCCTCTAGTGTGTCCAAACCCTTAACAATAGGTTCAAGGTGAAGGGGAAAAGATTTAATAGGAATCTGAGGGGTAGCTTTTTCACACCAAGGGTGGTGGGTGTCTGGAACGAGCTGCCAGAGGAGGTAGCTGTGGCAGGGACTTCCCAAGGGTTTAAGAAACACTTAGACAGGTACATGGATCGGACAGGTTTGGAGGGATATGGACCAAACGCGGGCTGGTGGGACGAGTGCTGCTGGGAGATGATGATCGGTGTGGGCAAGTTGGCCCTCATCTTGACCCTAGCACTGGAACAGGAGCATTGCCAGGACCTGAAGGACAGGGTGGGTGTAATGATGGGTTTCCACACTGTCTCTGATCAGTGGCTCCAAATGAAAGACTCCTCCGCCACTTTAATCAACGTGCAGAGATTGCTTTGGGGTGGAGTTACCCAGTGAATGATGGATACTGGATGAGGAGAATAAGATGGCCTTTGACGGAAGGTTACCAACGTTTACTGCAAGCTGCAAGATTAAAGCTTGACCGATTCTCCCCGAAATTAACTGCCAATCGAGAATAACCACTCCTTTCTCTCTGTCTAATTAAAGTCAAAGGTGGCGGGTGGGGGGGGGTTGAAGGAGTGGAATTTTTATGACCCTGTCATTAGTTCAGGTAGAGCCATCGGTACAGAAGGTGCCTTCTCAATTGCTTGCTGCCTTCTTCTTCTGCTTCTGTCGAGTGTCTTTTAGACCTGCAGCTCCGTTGGGGCAAGCCAGGCCAACGTGTCATCGTCCAGCTCGACCAGACCTCGTTCACCATTGCGGTGGCCGGTGTTTGGGGACAACTGGTGACGGTGTGCCCCACTGTCTGTGTTGGGTCCCCGCACTCGCAGGATGCGCTTGCTGTCCACGACGGCCCCATCTCTTCATCGCTGCCCCATAGCCTGTCCGATGCCTGTCCTCAAGCGGTGGAGGGTTGTCCACTGCTTTCGGGGCCAGGGACATCCATGGGGTCATCGATGTAATGGTGAAGCCTAGTAGCTTGGCGCCTGGGATTTAAATTTACACTGCGCCTCCCACAGCCCCCTCATGATGTCCCTGCGCCAGTTTAAACCCAACTAGACTGGATGAAGGGCCTGTTTCCGCGCTGTATCTTCAAACTAAACTAAAATACAACAGTCATAAGTAGTTGACTCCATTCCCCAGCCTTAAGGCCCTGTCCCACGGTACGAGTTCATTCCAAGAGCTCTCCCCGAGTTTGCCCCGATCCGAACTCGGAGATTTACGGTAACGGCCGCTCGTCGGTACTCGGGGCTCTCGTGGACGTTTTTCATCACGCTGAAAAATCTTCACGTGTCTTCCCGAGCTTACCTGCCGTTAGCGAGTCTTCCCGAGTACCTGCCGTTAGCGTTACGAGCCGCTAAGAGACGTCCCCGAGCTCCGACGTACCCGCTACGTTCATTCTCCGTGCTTACCACGAGTTAGATTTTTGTTTAAACTCGGGCGAGCTCTTGAATGGACTCGCACATTCAACCCTTAACGGCCCTGTCCCACTTTCACGACCTAATTCACGACCTTTTTTACTCGTGGACATTTGTGTTGAAGAAAACGCCCCGACCTACTTGATGCCCCGAGTTCCTACGGCTAGCATCACGGCCCGCTACGACCATGTTGCGAGTACGAGTCAAGGGCAAACTCGGCAGAGGTCGTGAATTAGGTCGTGCAAGTGGGACAGGCCCTTTAGCACAAATCTCATCTGCGACGTTATAATCTGCTCCCAAACTTTAAATCTGGGTTACGCAATGGTTAATTACGCAGAGTACAGGGTGTACAGCAAAAATATTGACTTAACTTTTAATATCAACAAGCAGCTTCCCAGAATTGATGTTGGTACCTAATGGGGATCGAATGCTTTGAAGTGCTTGTTATTAAAGACTTTGACCATACGAGTATTTATAGTGAAGCAGTGCCCTGTTAAATATTACTGCCCGTCCGTGGAGAATAGTACCGTAGTGTTACAGGGCCAAAGGTGGCCTTAAAGTTGGCTGAGGTGTTGCAGACAAGATTCTGTCTCGTCTGTGTCCTGGAATAGTTGCCTCTAAGCGATCTATTCCTGCTCTGCATTCTTTCAGCATGTCCTTTACTTTTATAACTCGTTCCTTGCTGCCCACTGGGCCATTCACAGCGAGAGTCTGTTTCTCTGATCACGCGTGTGTGTGTGTGTGTGTGTGTGTGTGTGTGTGTGGGTGTCAGTGTGTGTGTGTCAGTGTGTGTGTGTCAGTGTGTGTGTGTCAGTGTGTGTGTGTGTGTCAGTGTGTGTGTGTCAGTGTGTGCGTGTGTGTCAGTGTGTGTGTGTGTGTGGGTGTCAGTGTGTGTGTGGTGTCAGTGTGTGTGTGTGGTGTGTCAGGGTGTGTGTGTGTGTGTGTGGTGTGTCAGTGTGTGTGTGTGTCAGGGTGTGTGTGTGTGGGTGTCTGTCAGTGTGATGTGTGTGTGTGGTGTGGTGTGTGTGTGTGTGTGTGGTGTCATGTGTGTGTGTGGGTGTCAGTGTGTGTGTGTGTCAGTGTGTGTGTGTCAGTGTGTGTGTGTGTGTGTGTGGGTGTCAGTGTGTGTGTGTGTGTGTGTTGTCAGTGTGTGTGTGTGTGTGGGTGTCAGTGTGTGTGTGTCAGTGTGTGTGTGTGTGGGTGTCAGTGTGTGCGTGTGTGTGGGTGTCAGTGTGTGTGTGTGCGTGTGTATGTGTGTGGCGCGCGCGGGTGTGTGTGTCAGTGTGTGTGTGTGTGTTGTGTGTGGGTGTCAGTGTTGTGTGTGTGTGTGTGTGTGTGTGTGTGTGTGTGTGTGCATGTCGGTGTGTCTGTGTGTGTCTGCGTGTATCCGCCTGTGTGTGTCTGCATGTTTCTGCGTGTGTGTCTGTGTGTCGGTGTGCGGGTGTGTGTGTGCACACATGTTTGTGTATGTGTGTGTGTGCGTGCATGCATGTGCATGCGTGTGTGTGTGTACGTGTGTGTGCGTGCGCTCCACACTTTATCTCTATCACTCCATCAAAGGCCGGATGATCTCCTAGCGAGCAAACGGCCGTTCACACTTCTGTTGAAGTTGCAATCACTGTCGTACATACATCGCACTCCAAAGATGTTTAGGTTTGTAGATTAATTGCCCTGGTAGATTAATGCCAAATTGCTCCCTAGTGTGATTCGGATAGCGTTAGTGTGCGAACTCGCTGGTCGGCGCGGACTCGGTGGGCCGAAGGGCCTGTTTCCGCGCTGTATCTCTAAACTAAACCAAACAAACAGAAGTACAGGGTTTCAGCGAACCAGTAGTATCAGAACCATCAACGTGCCTGATGCCTCGTTTCAACCCAACACGCCGACACGATACTGACAAACGGGGTCGACTGTAACGGCCCTGTCCCACGGTACGAGTTCATTCCAAGAGCTCTCCCGAGTTTGCCCTGATTCGAACTCGGAGATTTACGGTAACGGCCGCTCGTCGGTACTCGGGGCTCAACATGTTGAAAAATCTTCACGAGTCTTCCCGAGCTTACCTGCCGTTAGCGAGTCTTCCCGAGTACCTGCCGTTAGCGCTACGAGCCGCTAAGAGACGTCCCCGAGCTCCGACGTGCCCGCTACGTTCATTCTCCGTGCTTACCACGAGTTTGATTTTTTTTTAAACTCGGGAGAGCTCTTGGAATGAACTCGTACCGTGGGACAGGGCCACAAGTCGCTGTGAAAATCTGCCTTTCTTTAGAACCAATTTTCTCTTGCAGGTCCATTTGCACTTTTATTTTATCATCCTAAAAATACAAATGGTTATGTGATTAATGATCTGTTATCTCTGACACCATCACAACATGCAGGTCTATCTAATCACTGAGTCTATTTGATCGTCCCTGCAATAGACGAGGTGAGTCTTGGTGAAATGTCGGTCTGGCATTATTGGAAGCATCAAAGCAAAATGAAGGACACAAAATGCTGGCGTTACTCAGCGGGACAGGCAGCATCTCTGGAGAGAAGGAACGGGCGACGTTTCGGGTCGAGACCCTTCGCAGCATCTCCGAAGAAGGGTCTGATGAAGGGTCTCGACCCGAAACGTCACCCATTCCTTCTCTCCAGAGATGCTGCCTGTCCCGCTGAGTTACTCCAGCTTTTTGTGTCTATCTGAAGCTAAGCTAAATATAGACAGGCAATGGTTTGGATCAATTCTGCCCCAAAACGTCACCTATCCATGTCCACCAGAGATGCTGCCTGGCTCACAAAGTTAACATAAAATTAATGGAGTAGGTTGTGGATTCACTTCAGTCCAAGGCTTCATCCTCTGTGTTTCCTGCCTCTGTTTGGGAATTTGTGATACTCTCAGGATCCTGGTGTCCTCTTTGCATTGTCCATTGAGTTCCTTCAGCAATTCAGCAACATTTAATGTTCTTAAGGGATTGGACAGGCTCGATGGAGGAAACATGTTCCCCATGTTGGGGGAGTCCAGAACCAGGGGTCACACAGTTTAAGAATAAGGGGTCTTGTTTAAGAAGGAACTGCAGATGCTGGAAAAATCAAAGGTAGACAAAAATGCTGGAGAAACTCAGCGGGTGAGGCAGCATCTATGGAGCGAAGGAATAGGTGACGTTTCGGGTCGAGACCCTTCTTCAGACCCAATGAGGGATAGGCCATTTAGGACTGAGATGAGGAACAACTTTTCCACCCAGAGAGTTGTGAATCTGTGGAATTCTCTGCCACAGAAGGCAGTGGAGGCCAATTCACCGGATGTTTTCAACAGAGAATTAGATACAGCTCTTCGGGCTAACGGAATCAAGGGATATGGGGAGAATGTAGGAACGGGGCACTGATTCTGGATGATCAGCCATGATTGGATTGAATGGCGGTGCTGGCTCGAAGGGCCGAATGGCCTACTCCTGCACCAATTGTCTATGTTTCTAATTGCTAAACAGTCGGACTCTCGGTGGCTCTAGGAGATCATTCTCAACAGTTATTCAAACGGAATAATGCGGGGTGGCCCGGTGGCGCAGCGGTAGAGTTGCTGCCTCTCAGCGCCAGAGTCCCGCTGTCTGCACGTTCTCCCCGTGACCTGCGTGGGTTTTCTCCTGGTGCTCTGGTTTCCTTTCACATTTCAAAGACGTACAAGTTTGTTGGCTAATTGGCTTCGGGAATAATTGTAAATCATTCCCAGTGTGTGTAGGATAGTGCGAGGGCGCTGGGATCACTGGTCAGCACGGACGCAGTGGGCCAAAAGGCCTGTTTCCACGCTTTGCCTCTGAACGAAACTAAAAAGCTGATGTACTTTACCGAGACACAAGAGACTGCAGATTCCTGAATCTTCAGCAGAATGCAAATGAATTCAGCAGGTCAGGCAACATTTTTTGCACGTGAATTTTCTTAAAATAAACAATTGCGTATTTGAAGGACAAGTGTTTAAAACATAAAAATACAGGTTGATCCTCAGTGAAAGGAAGATACAAACTGCTGGGGTAACTCAGCGGGTCAGGCAGCATCTGTGGAGAACATGGATAGGTGACGTTTCACAGAGTGCTGGAGTAACTCAGCGGGTCAGGCAGCATCTGTGAAGGGAAGCAATGGGTGACGTTTCGGCTCGAGACCCTTGGGGTCTTGGCCCGAAACGTCGCCCATTCCTTCTCTCCAAAAATAAGTAATTTTTCAAATGGTGCCAATTACTAAGGGTGGGAATTATCTGATATTATGGTCTTCTGGAGAGAAGGAATGGGTGACATTTCACAGAGTGCTGGAGTAACTCAGCGGGTCAGGCAGCAACTGTGGAGAACACGGATAGGTGACGTTTCACAGAGTGCTGGAGTAACTCAGCGGGTCAGGCAGCACCTGTGGAGAACATGGATAGGTGACGTTTCACAGAGTGCTGGAGTAACTCAGCGGGTCAGGCAGCATCTGTGGAGAACATGGATAGGTGACGTTTCACAGAGTGCTGGAGTAACTCAGCGGGTCAGGCAGCATCTGTGGAGAACATGGATATACGACATTTTGGATCGGGACTGAAGAGGTGTCCCAACCTAAAACATAACCAACCCATCCATGTACTCCGGAGATGCTGCCTGACCTGCTGAGTTACTCCAGCACTTTGTGCAATTTTTCATAAACCAGCATCTGCAATTCCCCGTGTCGACATTTATTGGGCTGCTGAACCGTCCTACCACAACCAGAGAGCAGTGCTGAACTACCATCCACCTCTTTGGTGACCCTCGGACTATCCTCGATCGGACTTTGCTGGCTTTACCTTGCACTGATCGTTATTCCCTTATCATTTAAATGGATCGATTGTAAGAATGAATTACCTTTCTGCTGACTGGTCAGCTCGCAACAAAAAGCTTTTCACCGTACCTCCGTACATGTGACAATAGCAAACTAATTTTGTAAACTGATTTAACTTTATTAAAATTAATTATAAACTAACTTAATTAAAACTAATTTTAATAAATCATAATTTTGCACACCATGAAGGAACTGACAGATTTCCAATCGAGCGTCACTCTGAAGGTCACTTTGTTTTATCTGTTTACTCTTGATCTGAGAGGAATCTTGATGAAGGATCTCCAGCACGGAGGCTGCCTGAACTGCCCACAATCTCAGTCGCAACTCGGCCGAGGCAAGGACTGAGAATTATTACAGTATTATTGCAAGATTTTATTTTCTGGTCTCGGCTAAATGCTTCAGTAACTTGAAGGACCCAAAAGGATTTGATTTTGAATGCCGTCGACTGAAAATACACGCAGCGTTGCTTTGAAGTGTTGGCCACAAGGCAAACAGGTTTTCGTGGTTTGTTAGGGGGAACTGTATTCTCTTTGCAGTTTGTTTCTGTTCTGTTCACTGAGATCTAACGTGACCAATGGTTTATTTTTGGAAGCTGAAAGGAAGGGAGTTGGCTCGAAGCCACTGTTTTGTTTTTTCTTTCGTTTAATTTGGGGGTACGGCGCCGAAACAGGCCCTTCGGCCCACCGAGCCCGCGCCGACCAGCGATCCCCGCACGCCAGCGCTATCCTACACCCACTAGGGACAATTTACTAATTTTACCCAGGCTATGAGCGTACAAACCTATACGTCTGTGGAATGTGGAGAAAACCCACACGTCCACCGGGAAACTACGTACAGACAGCGAGGATTGAACCCGGGTCTCTGGCGCTGTGAGGCAGCAACTCTACCGCTGCTCCTCCTTGCTGCCCTGATTATACGGGTAAATCGGGGAAAATGCGTTTCTTTGACTGAAGTACGCTTGACAACATTGAAGAGACTAGGCTTGTATTCACTGGAGTTTAGAAGGATGAGGGGGGGATCTTATAGAAACATAAAGGACTGGACAAGCTAGATGCAGGAAAAATGTTCCCAATGTTGGGCGAGTTCAGAACCAGGGGCCACAGTCTTAAGGCGAGGTCATTTAAGGGAAGGTCATTTAAAAGGGATCCCCATCTTGTAGAAACATATACAATTATAAAAGGACTGGACAAGCTAGATGCAGGAAAGATGTTCCCAATGTTGGGCGAGTCCAGAACCAGGGGCCACACAGTCTTAGAATAAAGGAGAGGCCATTTTAAGACTGAGGCGAGAAAAAACGTTTTCACCCAGAGAGTTGTGAATTTATGGAATTTGTGGAATTCCCTGCCACAGAGGGCAGTGGAGGCCAAGTCACTGGATGGATTTAAGAGAGAGTTGGATAGAGCTCTAGGGGCTAGTGGAATCAAGGGATATGGGGAGAAGGCAGGCACGGGTTATTAGAAACAGAAAATAGGTGCAGGAGTAGGCCATTCGGCCCTTCGAGCCTGCACCGCCATTCAATATGATCACGGCTGATCATCCAACTCAGTATCCCGTACCTGCCTTCTCTCCATACCCCCTGATCCCTTTAGCCACAAGGGCCACATCTAACTCCCTCTTAAATATAGCCAACGAACTGGCCTCAACTACCTTCTGTGGCAGAGAATTCCACAGACTCACCACTCTCGGTGTGAAAAATGTTTCCCTCATCTCCGTCCTAAAGGAATTCCCCCTCATCCTTAAACTGTGACCCCTTGTTCTGGATAGGGGACGATCAGCCATGATCACATTGAATGGCGGTGCTGGCTCGAAGGGCCGAATGGCCTCCTCCTGCACCTATTGTCTATGTTTCTATGTCTCTATGCAAGGAGATTTGATATTGGTGTTGACATTGCTTTATTATTGTCACTTGTACCGAGATACAGCGAAAGACTTTGCACGTCCTCCAGTCAAATAGCTCTAAACACGGTCCAAGGATGGGCGACACAGTGGAGCAGTCCGCATAGGTTGCATTCTTTACGCATTTGTAAACGTTAGAGGGACATGCTGAATTTCCTTTCAAGGGAGTTCAAGAAGATTTTTTTACAGCCCGATGGTGGATGCAAGTAGAACAACGCTGTCATGAGGTCACAAGTGACAGGAGCAGAATTAGACCATTCGGCCCATCAAGTCTACTCCGCCATTCAATCATGTCTGATCTATCTCTCCCTCCTAACCCCATTCTCCTGCCTTCTCCCCATGACCTCTGACACCCGCACTAATCAAGAATCTATCCGTCTCTGCCTTAAAAATATCCACTGACTTGAGCTCTGTGGCAAAGAATTCCACAGATTCACCACCCTCTGTCTAAAGAAATCCCTCCTCATCTCCTTCCTAAAGGAACGCCCTTTAATTCTGAGGCTGTGCCCTCTAGTCCTGGACTCTCCCACTGGTGGAACCATCCTGTGCACATCCACTCCTTTCCAAGCCTTTCCCTACTCTGTACGCTTCAGTGAGGCCCCCCCTCATCCTTCTAAACCCCAGCGGGTACAGGCCCAGTGCCGACAAACGCTCTTCCGATCGGGAGGGGCGGGCAGTGTGTAGATTCGGGAGGTCTGCCTTCTATTCCCACCAGCACTGCCAGACCACCATTGAAGCCTTTACTGGGAACCCGAGTCTAAATATTCCGGTAACCCGACTAAAACATGATTTATTTTAGGGCTGTCAGCCTGATTTGTATTGAAAATAATCACCAAGTGAGTTGGGCGTTGGAATTGTCCTCTCCCTTCTGTGCTGGCTAGTTTGTTTTTTTGATATTTTAATTTCTAGATGAGTGAAGGGAGGGAAGGAGAGCTCTTTTCCCCCCACCCCCCCGCCATGTCTAGCACCCCCCCCCTCTCCCCCGTACCCCATTCAGAGCTCAGGGAGCACAGATATGGGATCTTTCTTCTCCGATGCTGCCTCTCTCGCGAGCATACGCTACGACAGACAATAGGCGCAGGTGGAGGCCATTCGGCCCATCGAGCCAGCACCGCCATTCAATGTGATCATGGCTGATCATCCCCAATCAGTACCCCGTTCCTGCCTTCTCCCCATATCCCCTGACTCCGCTATCTTTAAGAGCCCTATCTAGCTCTCTCTTGAAAGCATCCGGAGAACCGGCCTCCACCGCCCTCTGAGGCAGAGAATTCCACAGACTCACCACTCTCTGTGAGAAAAATTGTTTCCTCGTCTCCGTTCTAAATGGCTTACTCCTTCTTCTTAAACTGTGGCCCCTGGTTCTGGACTCCCTCAACATCGGGAACATGTTTCCTGCCTCTAGTGTGTCCAAGCCCTTAACAATCTTATATGTTTCAATGAGATCTCCTCTTTCAGAACTTCATTCATCCCCGGAGGGGGACTGGTCTGCCGACCGCCACACAACACACAACAAGGAACACGAGAAAAGTTTGAAATTTAAAATTAAATTGAAAGTGAAAAAAAGACAAGAGACTGTTGGCTGGCACCCGTGTGCACAGCGCCTCAACCCGAATGAACGAATGAACGAACGAACGATCCTTGATGATGCTGCCAGCCTTTTTGAGGCAGCGACTGCGATAGATCCCCTTGATGGAAGGAAGGTCAGAGCCGATGATGGACTGGGCAGTGTTTACTACTTTTTGTAGTCTTTTCCTCTCCAGGGCGCTCAAGTTGCTGAACCAAGCCACGATGCAACCAGTCAGCAAGCTCTCTACTGTGCACCTGTAGAAGTTAGAGAGAGTCCTCCTTGACAAACCGACTCTCCGTAATCTTCTCAGGAAGTAGAGGCGCTGATGAGCTTTCTTAATAATTGCATTAGTGTTCTCGGACCAGGAAAGATCTTCACAGATGTGCGCGCCAGGAATTGAAGCTCTTGACCCTTTCAACCATCGACCCGTTGATTATAAACAAGGACTGTGGATCCCCATCCTACTCTTTCCAAAGTCCACAATCAGTTCCTTGGTTTTGCCTTGGTGTGTGAGGGCCAGGTTATTGTGCTGGCACCCTATTGGACAGTCGCTCGATCTCTCTTCTGTACTCCGACTCATCCCCATCAGTGATACGTCCCACAACAGTGGTGTCGACAGCGAACTTGATGATGGAGTTAGCACTGTGACCGGCTACACAGTCATGAGTATAGAGTGAGTACAGCAGGGGGCTGAGCACACAGCCTTGACGTGCTCTCGTGCTGATTGTTATCGAGTCTGACACATTTCCACCAATACGAGCAGACTGTGGTCTGTGAATGAGGAAGTCGAGGATCCAATTGCAGAGGGATGCGCAGAGGCCCAGTTCTGCGAGTTTGGTAACCAGCTTGGAGGGGATGATTGTGTTAGATGCCGAGCTGTAATCGATAAATAACAGCCTGACATATGAGTTTTTGTTGTCCAAGTGGTCCAGAGTGGATACAGTGTGGACAATGGCCCTTCGGCCCACCGAGTCCGTGCCGACCAGCGACCCCCGCACGCCAACACTATCCTACACACCCTGGGGACAATTTACATTTACACCAAGCCAATTAACCGACAAGCCTACAGGTCTTTGGAGGAACCAGAAGATCTTGGAGAAAACCCACGAGGGTTATAGACAATAGTGCTAAGAGCACTGTACAAAGACTGTGTGGGAAGGAACTGCAGATGCTGGTTTACACCGAAGATAGACACAAAGTGCTGGAGTAACTCAGCGGGACGGGCAGCATCTCTGGAGAGAAGGAATGGGTGACGTTTCAATAGACAATAGGTGCAGGAGGCGGCCATTCGGCCCTTCGAGCCAGCACCGCCATTCAATGCGATCGTGCCTGATCACCCGGGTTGTAGTTACAGGCAGCATCCGTAGTCGGGATCGAGTGAGGCAGCAACTCTACCGCTGACCATCCGCGAGTCTTGGCGCCAGGAGGAAGAGGGCTCTGCCCGTGCCAGATGCTCGCCCCTTTACCGGGGTTAAGTCTGGTGTTAGCGAGGGACATCGTGGTATATTCGTTATTTAGTATATCTGTAAGGGTTGTAACATTGTTCTTTGAAAATGGGGTGTCTAGATAATCGAAGGTGGACAAAAGTGCTGGAGACACTCAGTGGGTGCGGCAGCATCTATGGAGCGAAGGGAATAGGCGACGTTTCGGGCCGAAACCCTTCTTCTAGATAATCTGGTGATTTTGTACGATGCTGGAGGGTGTGTTACCACGGTTTAGTTTTAAATCGTGATCGTAATTAAATAAATTATTTTTGACGTTAGAAGAAAAAAAAAACATGCCACCCAGTGTGTGCGGGACGACTGAGATCTTTGCCCCTGTCCCACTTAGGAAACCTGAACGGAAACCTCTGGAGACTTTGCGCCCCACCCAAGGTTTCCGTGCGGTTCCCGGAGGTTTTTGTCAGTCTCCCTAATGGTCGAAAGTGGTTTCCGTTTTAAAAATCGGTAATATTTTTAGTCGAAGCCGGTTGCGATGCTAGTTGAAGGTGGTTGCCGGAGGACAAAAACCTCCGGGAACCGCACGGAAACCTTGGGTGGGGCGCAAAGTCTCCAGAGGTTTCCGTTCGGATGTGCTAAGTGGGACAGGGGCATTAGCCTTTAGTGAGGTGGGCAGTCCCTAATAGACAATGGACAATAGGCACAGGAGTAGGCCATTCGGCCCTTCGAGCCAGCACCTCCATTCAATGTGGTCATGTCAATGTCGGACGATCCTCCCCGACACTTGATTTGCCGAGACTGGGCACCTTGGACCAGGCAGTGCCATCTCTGCCCCTTGTCTCTCTGCCCGCCACGTGCACCAGAAGGGTGTACTTGTACAGCCTTTGCCCCTTGGTTGCTGCGTGCCTTGAGCCCACGCTGGCAAAGCCTGTCCATCGCTGGTGCTGCTGCCCTGTTGCCACGCGGTCTGGATATATATCCAGCACGGGGCCAAAGTTCAAGGCAGCAGACTGTTTAATGGAGGGCTGCCGGGGTCTGTTGTACCCTGTGGGATGTTGAAGCTGCCTGTCGACAGGACTGATCTGTTATCAATGTGATAAAGTGCGGTGTTAATATTTGATCAGGAACGGCATTTGTCTTGATGGCTTTCCCATGCCTCTCCAAGGTAGTCTCGCTTGCATAACAACAGCCAACGTGGGCTTGCTTTCATGTCGCAAGTATCTTAGGAACATTTCCACTGGCTGAAAGGCTATCTCAGTTACAAGTGTTTGCCTAAAATGATTCTGTCAGATATAGAACAAAGTTACAACCCACAGCCATCTCACAGACCGGCAGGCTAATATTTAACCGAGCTCTCTGTTTAAATAACAATATTGCGTTAATAACGTTAGCTTATTGCACTTTTTGCTGCTCTAAACTTTATTTTTTTGGGGAGGGGGCGAGCTTCAAAGGATTGTAATCAAACAGAGTTTGAAGTTGAACACCAAAGGCTCAGTGGGGTGGGTCTTAACAATGT
>CM069169.1:14448230-14465730 GCA_035221665.1 Okamejei kenojei | reverse complement strand
AAAAGCTGGAGTAACTCAGCTTCTTGTGAGATACCCTTTATGCTCACAATAAATAACTCAAAGACTAAATCCTGGAAGCAAGAGATTTCTTTATTTTTACGAGTCTGCAGACCGGGTGCCTCTCCAACCCGAGACACACTGAAGCCAGGGAGATCATCCCCCTTTATACACAAAATCTTACATTCAATTTCTCCTCCGGACCTCTCTCCAATCAGGGTCGGAGGTACACAATCTGTAGGTACAACCCACCGTTCATCCCCTCGGACCTCCCACATCATACATTGCATGTTCATGGTAATGAGCAATTTCTTGACCAGGGGTGTGTTGTAAATATTCATTTTTTCTATTAAGCATGCTCAATTGCTCATGACCTGGCTCACTTTCGCTCACCTCCTAGTGAACCCTCTCAGTTTTCCTATATCAGCACTAAAGCTATAGTGACTAGGGTCCCATCTATCACTCCTTTCCACTGACAGGGATTTCTCTACATCACCCCCTTCTCTAGGCGAGACAAAAGCTATCTCTTCTTACTCAAGGCCTCAAGGATGGGTCTGGCAATTTTCAGACACTGCTGTCAGAATCAACTCTCCAGCCCCTCTCTGTTTTTTGAATTCTCTTTAAAACTCCCTTTCTTTAATAGGTTTTAATCACTTTTATCCCTCACAATCCTCCCTTTTTCTTTTGCTACGCATAACACTGATTAAACCCTCATTTTAAGTTCCTTCAATTCGAACTGACGTAACATCGTCCCTAACCTTCTCCTCCTGTAAATCATAAACTTCCCCTGGTCGCATTATCATTATTTTCTGTATTTCCCCTTTCTCTCCCATAGCATGAACTACAGCCTGCATCTGGACTTATACTTCTGGTAATAAGTTCCCTAAAACAAGGGATACAACAGGGGATGAAGATCAGTCCAGCCACTGCACATAGAAACACAAGTCCCACCGTTCTCCACCATGTTCCTCCGAGGATAGAATCCCACCATTGGGTTCCCATAATCGAATTCCACTTTTGTATTGGAACATGCGCCAACTTCCGGATCCCTTCTGATATGTCCATCACTGCCTGTCCATTATCATCGATGTTCAAACAGCAATTAGAGAGGTTGAATTTCCCGCATACCCCTCCTTCTTCTGCCAGGAGGTAATCTAGGGCTAACCTGTTCTGGTATATCGCTGTTCTCATCTGCGTCTGCTGCTTTGCCAGCATCTCCAGCGCCCCCGCAGTTTGGTTGGTAATTACCTCCAGTACTGCCTGTAGCCTTATGATCCGGTTTAACATATATACTGGTGTTCGGTAGCCCCAGGATCCATCTTGTGCCCAAGTGGCTGGTCCGTAGTATGAGATGATTCTTGCTGGTGGCCACTCATCATCTTCCCATTCTCCAATGTCTATTTTCCTCTTTTTGCCGATATAGGTCATCAAATACAGGTGTTCCTAATGACTGGCCTTCTTTGGGGTTTAACAGGAAGAATCCAGGTTGTACCAGTCCAATAAAACAAGTCCCACTCCAATTCATTGGTAACACCGAGTATGCCTTGTATCCGCATATCCATAACAGTCCTTCAGGGGCCGGTCCACTAGAGGCAACCTTGTTCCATATATCTCGCAATACTGGGATCCCCTGATAAGGGTTATTCCCGGTGCAGTTCCATAGTCCAGCTGATTCCACTCCATCAATCTCCATCCGGATAGCGCAGTTTTTTCCCATATTTCTTAGTTAGATTAAAAGAAAACCATTTAGGACTCCTCTGGCCACCACACTCGGGACTGATTTGGCCATGGGGTGACGATTGCGCTGGCAGGGGCTGCTGCCTACTAGGACGGGCATCCTTTGCCCAGGGCCTAGCGATACACCAGTCCCGACCGGAGCAGCATCTGTCAGGACCCATACCTGGGGATCTCGGTCTTGTCCAATTGTCAGGTTCCACCCCATCAGGTCCCATATTTCAACAATGGATCCTCTCCACGGCCAACGTGAATTCATCAGCGGTCCTCCGCAGACCCAACAGTTAGTCACATTCAGGGTCCCAGCTATCCGGGTGGCCAATGTCCACAAACAGGTTTTTTTCCTCCTTCAGGGATTTCGATCTGCTTCTTGATTTCTTCGTACAGTGTCTGGTGCACTTGAGGCTGAATATGTGGGGGAGGGGGAGGCTTCGTGACTACTACCTTAGTAATCTCTTTCACTACTTCCTCCTTCGTCTTATCTATTGCCCCTTTTTATGATCTGAGAAGGGAAAACTAACTGTACACAAACCATCTCTTTTCCCCTTGGGCAGGTAACGGCCCCAAACTTCCCTATATACCCCCTATTGCCTGCCATCAAATACTCCTTTCCCCCCTCTTTTACAAATGATTCTAGTCTTTCGGTCATGGCATGCTTTTATTCACATGGGAATGATAGGTAAATGATCTGGTTATTACCCCTCTGTATTGAATAGGGATGATAACATTTATCACAATTATTATACCTTTTACAACAATTACATACAAAGCAAACAATACCACGACTGCTCCTTTCATACTGTCAGTATACATTCAATGCTTTTCTTTTTAGAAAATTACTGTTAGGGGTTTACTTCCCGGCTTACACCGTTCCACTGTTCCTCCTCCTCAGGAACAGGTGGATCGACGGGTCCTTTAACCCCCCAGATAAAATCGCGTGGGTCCAACCCTTTTTCTTTTATTCGTATTGCTGTCTCGGTTGTCAGTAATTACTAGGTATGGGCCGGTCCACCTGGGCTGGAGTTTCTCCTCCTTCCAATTCTTGACCAGTACCCAGTCGCGGCCTTTACAGCATGTATTGGGAAAGTCAAGTGGCGGGCTTTGAGCCTATAATCCTTTTCGCTTTTAATTCTGTAAGGAACGAGATACAGCCAGTAAATAGTTCCCTGAGAATACATCACTGCCCTCTATGGTGGGTATTCCTTCTATCTTTCCCAAATAAGGTAACCCAGAAAAAACAACATTCCATAGGGGGACACTGCTAACTTTGCATGGGGGTCTCCGTTTGCTTTTCTCAAAGCCTTTCTGTTTCCCTACTGCTCCAAACATATGCAGACTCCATGTACATATGCTGCTCTTAAAGCCTTAATTTCTGGCCAATTGAGCTAAGCAAGATTGCGCAGGCAAGCTTCCAATTTGATCCTGCGCTATAGCTTTTACTTCTTTAGATATTACTCGTGCAAAATATTCTACCTGCTGCTGACAAAACAAAAAACTTCTTCCTTGATACATCATGACCTCCTGTGACATCTTTTCCAAGATAATTACAATGTCTCTTTCTCACGTTGCTCCTCACTTGTGGAACAAACCAACAAATCAATTCCACATTACTATATCAACACCTTCCAAATCTGCCTACAACATCTGATTAAAAACACGGCGCTAGTATTTAAAATGCTGCCGCATCCTAGCCTAGGTGTATTTAATACCTCTTCTTAATGTTCTTACCATAGCTATGTTCACCATTATCTTAATATTATTATTAAGATCATTATCATTATTATTAATTATTATTATTATATTATTTCCTTATTAAGATCATTATCATTAATTATTATTTCCTGATTATCGTACCTGTTTCACATCCCAACACACCTTATCCATTACCTATCTCTTTACTAGCCTTGTCTGGGTATCAGATCCAGATTTATTTCACTCCCGATAGGGCATTTGAGAAAACACTTCCCAAATACATTTATTATTGGCATGGAATCTCTGGCCCCTGTTTGGCTCTGTCATAGGACTCACTGTGTGTCGGTGCATCACTTATTCCAGACTTCAACCAGGTCTGTTGTTACTGACAACATTGTCTTTCCTTTTTCACGCTCTTTCGTGTTTTCTAAAGCAGTCTCATCAATTCATCCCTCTGCTTTCCACTTTAATCCTTTCTGATCTGCCTTCTTTCTCATTCTAAACTCAATGTCTTACTTCTCAGATAGTTTATCCTCCTTTGCAAATTTATTCACCTTCCTTTTAAAATCTTCCACTGACTTCTCGATCCTCATATTTTACCACCACCTCTTCTACCTCTGGGTAATGTCATCACTTTCCCTTCTACCCCTAGATTCTAACTGTTTTTTACCCAATCCTCTCATTCATTCTGGTACCTTAGTTATAACTCGATCTTTCTGCTCCCGAATCTACCATAAATATCATATCCTCTCCCTGGGGTCCTAATTTCAAATTTACCAGAGGTTCCCGTGTGTATCCCATAACACCCCAGGGAGCGGAACCCCCTGACTCCCCTATTCTTCCTCCCATGCGTGCGTACGACTGCACCTCCCGTCGTCGCTTAGGACATTCCCTCTTGAAATGACCCTCCTCTTTACAATAATAACACCAGGGTGGCCCCGTGTACCACCCTCCTGATCCTTGTTCCTTGTTTTTCCCGGGGACCCCAACTTCGGTCCCTCCATTCACCTCTTCCTCGTCCTCTAATACTACCCGCTTCCCCTTCCCCGGTCTCCACGAGCACCCGACCTTCTATCACCTTCAATCGCCCCCTTCTGTGCTACTTGCTGTACTGCTTGCAAACATCATTTTGGCCTTTCCCTTCTGTTTCTCCTCATCCCGTCTTACATATACCTTTTGAGCCTCTGTTAACAATTGATTCAATGGTTTTTCATTCCATCTTCCAATTTTTCCAATTTCTTTCTAATATCTGGCCATGATTTTGTTTACAAAAATTAACCTTCAACAACTGCTGACCTGCAGTCTTATCAGGGTCTATCCCCGAATACTGCTGGACATTCTTCCTTAACCTTTGTAAAAACACTGTCGGAAGTTCGTCCTTGTCTTCTGCTGATTTTCAAAGCCCGTTCGAAATTCTGTCCCCTGGGAACGGCCTTTCTCTAATTCCCTTGATTATTATCTCCCTGAGATCTCTCATACTTTTTCTTCCTTCCCCCTGTTTAGTTATTTCAAGTCGGCGCATCAGCCTGCAAACCCCTTCTCCTGCCTGTCTGACCATCTGTCTTTCTTCTGAAGTAAACTAACTTCCCCTTATCGACATCATTGTCTGCCAACTCCGTTTTTGTTTTTCTGGGCCCCATTAATTTATTAACCCTTCTCCAACCAGAATGGTTTATCTAAACAAACCATAAAAGCTGCTTGTTGTTCAGCAATTAACTTATTTCTAATTTTGTTCAAAAACCATTGCCCCTACAAATACATACGACTAACAATTTGCCAAATTACCTTTACTGAAAAGAAATCTATAGAAGCCAAGCAACCTACATTTTTCCAAACTTCCCCTTTTTAAGTTGCGATGATTCAAAGCATTGTCCGTTACCTTACAATAACCTCCCCCATTGCTTACAATTCCTTAAAGGAACACACACACAATCCTTACAACATGTGGCCCACAGCAAACAAACCTATCACATATACAAACTTCCTCATTCATACAAACCGGTTTTTACATTAGTTTCCATTCTTTACTTCAATTGAGATTGTTTGAAACAACTTAATATTTTTCATAAAAACGTTTTTGGCCCTAGGAACTGATCTATTTGTTCAGCCAGTCCCAAGGGGTCTTCCAATAACTTTTCATCTCCTTTTTTAAAGTTCCTCACCCCCATAACTGGTGAGAGGCACATAGTTTCCTTACTCTTTACCCCGGGTGTTCCCTTCACCCCATCCAACATTCGCCCCAACGGACTATCGGGCGGAATGTTAGGCTCCATATCAGTATGAGCCTCATCCCGGTTCCCCGGACCCTTACGTCTCCCGTTCCGGTTTCCCATTACCTTGTCGGACTATTCCCGTCCGGACAAATCCCGATCGCCCAGGCAATACTTAATAGTCGTTTTTCTTACCTGGGTCCTGTGCACAAGAATCACTCGACCGTCCCCGTACGTATTTACCTTACACCCCCTCTTGCTTCCCAGTCTTTTCCAGCGGATATCACTCGCTCAACTGCTGATGGCAAGCAAGGAGATCAGAGACTGCTGAAATCAGCAGGGTGCAAACCATCCCCTTCTTCCTTGTCTCCACCAAGCAGCCGGAGTGGCGATCGCGGACGAGCCCCCAATTTGTGAGATACCCTTTATGCTCACAATAAATACTCAAAGACTAAAAAAAAAAAAAAAAATCCTGGAAGCAAGAGATTTCTTTATTTTACGAGTCTGCAGACCGGGTGCCTCTCCAACCCGAGACACACTGAAGCCAGGGAGATCATCCCCTTTATACACAAAATCTTACATTTCAATTTCTCTCCGGACCTCTCTCCAATCAGGGTCGGAGGTACACAATCTGTAGGTACAACCTACCGTTCATCCCCTCGGACCTCCCACATCATACATTGCATGTTCATGGTAATGAGCAATTTCTTGACCAGGGGTGTGTTGTAATATTCATTTTTTCTATTAAGCATGCTCAATTGCTCATGACCTGGCTCACTTTCGCTCACCTCCTAGTGAACCCTCTCAGTTTTCCCCCCCTATATCAGCACTAAAGCTAAGCTATAGTGACTAGGGTTCCCATCTATCACTCCTTTCCACTGACAGGGATTTCTCTACATCACCCCCTTCTCTAGCGAGACAAAGCTATCTCTTCTTACTCAAGGCCTCAAGGATGGGTCTGGCAATTTTCAGACACTGCTGTCAGAATCAACTCTCCAGCCCCTCTCTGTTTGAATTCTCTTTAAAAACTCCTTTCTTTAATAGGGTTTAATCACTTTATCCCTCACATTCTGAAGAAGGGTCTCGACCCCAAACGTCACCCACTCCTTCTCTCCAGAGATGCTGCCTGCCTGTCCCGCTGAGTTACTCCAGCTTTCTGTGGTCTGTCTTTGGCAAAAGGTACAGAAATGTGAAAAGGCACACCTCCAGATTCAAGGGCAGTTTTCTTTCCCCAGCTGTTATCGGGCAACAGAACCATCCTACCACAGAGGGGAAAAACCAGAGCGGTGCTGAAACTACTATCTACCTTATTGGTGACCCTCCGACTATCCTTGATCAGACTTCACTGGCTTTACCTTGCACTGAACATCATTCCCTTATCCATTATCTGTACACTGTAAACGTCTCGACTGTAATCATGTCTTGTCTCTCCGCTGACTGGTTAGCGCGCAACAGAGGGTATTTCACTGTACCTCGGTACACGTGACAGTAAACTAAACTAGACTAGTCACAACCTGCGGCAGCTGATGACTGGAGGAAGCATTTGTAATTAGGGTTGACACCAAGTGCTGGAGTAACTCAGCGGGTCAGACAGCCTCTCTGCAGAAAATGGATGGGTGAGGTTTCAGGTCAAGGAGCCTTCATCAGATCAGGCTACATCACTAGGGATAGTGAGGCCCTCGACACAAGCATGTATGTGTTACACATGCACGCGCCTCTGTGTGTGTGTGTGTGCGTGTATGTGTGTGTGTGTGTGTGTGTGTGTGTGTGTGTTGTGTGTGTGTGTGTGTGTGTGTGTGTGTGTCTGTTCTGTGTGTGTGGTGTGTGTGTGTGTGTCTGTTCTGTTCTGTGTGTGTGTGTGTGTGTGTGTGTTCTGTGTGTGTTCTGTGTGTGTGTGTGTGTGTGTGTGTGTCTGTTCTGTGTGTGTGTGTGTGTGTGTGTCTGTGCGTGTGTCTGTGTGTGTGGAGAGTTTTGTGGGAGAGATTTTTGTGGGAGAGATTTGCTCATCAAAAATGCAAACCAGACGCCTTCTCCAGTTGTGAGCGTGCAGCCCAAATATACATTACAAATGATTTTAATATATCATAACTTGCAAGTGGGGGGGGGGGGTGGAGAGGTCCTTTAATTCACCAAGGCAGGGGTATGAGAGAGACTGTGTGGCAGGGTGGCGCAGCGGTAGAGTTGCTGCCTCACAGCGCCAGAGACCCGGGTTCCACCCTGACTACGGGTGCTGGTTGTACGGAGTTTGCACGTTCTCGCTGTAAAGGGGCTGTCCCACTTGGACGACCTAATCCGCGTGTTCTGGCGCGTTTGCCCTCGACTCATACTCGCAGCATGGTCGACACGAGGTCCTAGGAGGTCTTCGTAACTCTCCTTCGTGCTCGAGAGTGGTCCCCGTGTACTCGAGGCCTCAGCTAGGTCGCGGCGTATTTTTCAACATGCTGAAAAATGCCCGTGAGTAAAAAAAGGTCGCCACGGAAAAAATCGCTACTTGTTTTTACTCGTAGGTTTAGTCGAAGTAGGTCGGCATGTTAGTCGTAGGTTGTCGAGGGTAGTCGGAGGTAGTCTTCATCATAGTCGAAGGGAGGTCGAAGGAGATCGAAGGAGCTCGTCTTCAGTCTCCACTATCCGGTGTCCAATTTTCCCAAAGTTAGTCGAAGCTGGTCTTCAACATGACACTTTTTCAAACTCTTCCAAACTCGCCAATTAGGTCGCCCAAGTGGGACAGCCCCTTAACCGCGCGGGTTTTCACCGGGTGCTCCGGTTTCCCACCACACTCCAAAGATGTTTAGGTTTGTAGGTTCATTGTGTCTTTGTAAATAGTCCCCATTGGGATAGATCCAGCGTACATTATGTTGGTCAGTGTGGACGCGGTGGGCCAAAGGTCCCAATTCCACGCTGTACCTCTAAAAACCAAAACTAGTGTATCTCCAAAACTAAATTAAGGTCCAGCTTTATACACAGGTTCTCGGATTTTTACTTTAAGGGCAACTCATCCCGTTTGCCCACCATTGCACTGGACTCTGAGGTGGTTCCCCACAGCAACAGAGCACGGGGGGTTAGCTGTGACTGGCTCCCCTGCTTGACCCGAAGTGTTTAGTTTATTGTCACGTGTTACCGTGAAAAGCTTTCATTGTATCGTCTGCTATCCAGTCAGCAGAATGTCTGAAGAAGGGTCTCGACCCATTCCTTCTCTCCAGAGATGCTGCCTGTCCCGCTGAGTTACTCCAGCATTTTGTGTCCATCTTCGGTTTAAACCAGCACCTGCGGTTCATTCCCGCGCAAACTCTTCATGTTCCACCTTCAGCAGAAAGAAGACTAACTCTTCATTGTCCATCTTCAGCAGTCATCTTCTTAAGACAATACATGATTACAATCGAGCCATTTACTATGTAAAGATAAATGATAAGGGAATAAAGTTCAGCGCAAGGTAAGCCAGTGCGTAGTTCGATCAAGGATAGTCCGAGGGTCACCAATGAGGTAGATAGTAGTTCAGCACCGCTCTCTGGTTGTGTAGGACGGTTCAGTTGCCTGATAACAGCTCTGGGAAGAAACTGTCCCTGAATCTGGAGGTGTGCGTTTTCACACTTCCGATACCCTTCTGCCCCGATGGGAGAGGGGGGAAGAGGGAGCGGCCGGGGTGCGACTCGTCCTTGCTGGCCTTGCCCGGTGGAACATGAGGAGTTTGCGCGGGAATGAACGGCAGGTGCTGGTTTAAACCGAAGATGGACACAAAAATGCTGGAGTCACTCAGCGGGACAGGCAGCATCTCTGGAGAGAAGGAATGGGTGACGTCTCGGGTCGTGACCCTCCTTCAGACCAAAGATCCTACAGTGGAGCAAGATAGGACCACTCCTGTTAAATGCAACGGGCTGACGGGTAGTACGCAACGGAGCGGAACGTGGGCCTTTTTTTCATCCATTTCAGTAACCCGACCCGACCCGACTCGCAGTGTAATCAACGTTGCGGGGGAACAGTTTGTGTTAATAAATTATAATTCTGAAAATGAGGAGAAGATTTTTACCAAATAACGTTTATTTTTACGAGGATGTTTCCGTAACCGGCTCCCGTCTCCGCGCTAGTATCTTTGCTCCGCTACGACGGGATCTTTGGTGCGGAGACGGAAGCCGGTTACGGAAATGGGGCCGGAAATGACCCATGAACCTGCCCATGACCGTACTGCGTCTGTTTCGTCGAGTGGACTATCTCGCTCGCTGTAGGGTCTTTGCTTCAGACCTGAAGAGTTTCTTCCCTTGTACTGCGGTAGGTCCCGCCAGCCTCCCCGGTCACTTCCTGCCCCCTCATTTGGCAGCACAGATGTTTATCAGCTGTGAGAGACGCAGGGTTTTGTCCTGATGTTGATGCTTCCAATCGCACTCCCTGACAGCCTATTAGTTTCAATTGAATCCCCGTAAACTCAATCAGAAATTTCAATGTGAGAAAACAGACAGGTTTTTGAAGTGTACTTCAAAGCCAGGCTTTAATTCAATTTCCTTCTTCCTTCCCCTGTCCTTTGTTGAGAACATTTTTAAACTGCTAATCCACCGACATATTTACTACGCTGACGTATTAAACAGCATACTCATTCTATTTATTATTATTCCACACCATGAGTTGTGGGCAGCGGGTAAAGCTACTGCCTCACAGCGCCAGAGACCCGGGTTCGATCCCGTCCTCAGGCGCTGCCCGTACGGAGTTTGTACGCTCGCCCCCGTGACCTGCGAGGTCTTCGGTTTCCTCCCACGCTCCAAAGACGTGCCAAGTATTCACATACAAGGAATTTGCCTTGGTGCTCCGCCCACAAGTAACAACACGACATCCAGTGACAGTTCCGAATGACTCAGAAAACACTGAACATTAATAATAATAAAAGATTAATGATAAAACACCATTGATCAGGCGTGTGAACCAACAAAATACCAGATCAAAGGGAGGCCACAGATTTTTGGCTGTTGAGTAGAGCAACTACTCGTGGATAAAAACTGTTTTTATGTCTGGCTGTGATGAATGTAAATTGTCCCTGGCGTGTGAAGGGTAGTGTTAGTGCGCGGGGATCGCTGGTCGGTGCGGACAGTGTGGGCCGAAGGGTGTGTTTCCACGCTGTATCTCCAAACTAAATTAAACTAATACTAGTGACAATGAGCCCCACATGTGCAGTTCTTTCGTTCCACCGATCACTTGCCGGGCTTTGTCCGCCTGTCAGATCGCCTCCAGCTTTCTCCCTCCCAATTGCAAGTAGTCTGGGGAAGGGTCCTGACCAACAACGTCACCTAGCCATCTCCTCCACAGATGCTGCCCGACCCGCTGAGTTCCTCCAGCACTTTGCGCCTCTTTTGGGGAAACGGAGCTCATTTTTCAGGTTGGCGACTCTTGAGAAGGAGACAAAACTAGGTTGGTTACAGCACTTGCTATAAAACAAGGGCGTTCTCACCCCCATATCCACACTGTTTATACACAATGACATCACACCATGCTGGTCTAAAGGGTTAAGATAGAGTGTAGTAGAAACACCACAGCAAAGACCCTACAGCGAGCAAGACAGTCCACTGGACGAAAAAGACGCAGTACGGTCATGGGCAGATTCATGGATAATTTCCGGCCCCATTTCCGTAACCGGCTTCCGTCTCCGCACCAAAGATCCCGACACAGCGGAGCAAAGATACTAGAGCGGGGACGGGAGCCGGTTACGGAAACATCCTCGTAAAAATAAACGTTATGTGGTAAAATCTTCTCATTTTCAGAATTAAAATTTATTAACACAAACTGTTCCCCCCCGCAACGTTGATTACACTGCGAGTCGGGTCGGGTCGGGTTACTGAAATGAATGAAAAAAAGCCCACGTTCTGCTCCGTTGCGTACTACACGTCAGCCCGTTGTATTTAGCAGGAGTGGTCTATCTATAGGATCTTGGCACCACACCGCTGATATATAGCTGCCCACTAGGTGAAAGGAGATTAATAGAATCGCACAGCACTTGGTCCAATCTGACCTCGACACCCATCTGCCTTTCACTGTACCTCAGTACATGTGGCAATAAACTAAACTCCACTAACTCAAGCTTAAATTGCCCCTCTGTAAACGACCCTTGGTGTGTCGGGAGTGGATGTGAAAGTGGGATAACATAGAACTACGGCTGATCGATGGTCAGTGTGGGCTCGGTGTGCCGAAGGGCCTGTTTCCCAGCTGTATTTGTATCTCTAAACATTACACTCCAGATTTTCCAAGTCAATTCATCTCAGGAGCTGATGGCCCTGTCCCACGGTGCGAGTTCATTCCAAGAGCTCTCCCGAGTTTAAAAAAAATCAAAACTCGTGGTAAGCGCGGAGAATGAACGTAGCAGGTACGTCTACGCGTTGGAGCTCGGGGACGTCTCTTAGCGCTAACGGCAGGTACTCGGGAAAACTCGCTAACGGAAGACTCCGTGAAGATTTTTCAACGTGTTGAAAAATGTCCACGAGAGCCCTGAGTACCGACGAGCGGGCCGTTACCGTAAATCTCCGAGTTCGAATCAGGGCAAACTCGGGAGAACTCTTGGAATGAACTCGTACAGTGGCAGTCCCTTAAGGCGGGGAATAGGAGGAGTCAACTACTTATGACTGTTGCACTTAAGTTTAGTTTAAAGATACATGACTCTTCCAAAAGCAAACTATAGTGAGTTTTGTAGGTAGGAGCTGTAGGCGCTGCAGGTGCTGGTTTAAACCGAAGATGGACACAAGAAGCTGGAGTAACTCAGCGGGACAGGCAGCATCTCTGGGAGGGAAAAAAAGGAATAGGCGATGTTTCGGGTCGAGATCCTTCTTCAGACCTGTAGGTAGGAGCTGCATGTGCTGGTTTCAACTGAAGACAGACACAAGAAGCTGGAGTGACTCAGTGGGACAGGCAGCATCTCTGGAGAGAAGGAATGGAGGTATTCACGTCATTCAGAGTTGGAGATTGCGACAAGTTTTTTTTGTTGTGAACCCCTGTCTCCGCAGCCCGTGAAAGAATATGGCCATTACCCTCACATTAGGACCCGCTGTCCTGACTTGCTTAATCTCTATAAATCGGCAAGTTCAGCCTGGGTGGGAGTACTGCCTTAAGTTGCTGTGTTAAACTCTGTGTCAGCCAAGTCATCCTGTATTGATTCACCCATCACTGAATTGTGTATGAGCTCACTTAAAATGGCCGTCAGTCATAGTTTATAGTTTCCTGAGCTTTATCTCATCCCACTGGACCCGGCACTGGCGAGAGTGGATGTGGAGGAGGATGTTCCCACTAGCGGGGCAGTCCAGGGCCAGAGGTCACAGCCTCAGAATTAAAGGATGTTCTCTTTAGGACGGAGATGAGGAGGAATTTCTTTAGTCAGAGGGTGGGTGAATCTGTTGAATTATTTGCCACAGAAGACTGTGGAGTCAGTGGATATCTTCAAGAAGGAGATGATAGATTAGACAATAGACAATAGACAATAGGTGCAGGGAGGAGGCCATTTGGCCCTACAAGCCAGCACTGCCATTCAATGTGATCATGGCTGATCATCCCCAATCAGTACCCGTTCCTGGCCTTCTCCCCATATCCCCTGACTCCGCTATCTTTAATAGAGCCTATCTAGCTCTTTCTTGAAAGCATCCGGAGAACCGGCCTCCGCACCGCCTCTAGGCAGAGAAGTTTTCCACAGATTCTTGATTAGGTAAGCGTGTTGTGGGGAGAAGACAGGAGAATGGGTTGAGGGGACGATAGATCAGCCCTGATTGAATGGTGGAGTAGACTTGCTGGGGCCGAATGGCCTAATTCTGCTAATGGAACAGATAACACATGTATTGGCAGGCTTAAAAAACCCTGGAGACAAACTCAGCAGGTGGAGGCAGCATCTATGGAGAGAGGGGAATTGGCTCCACCTTTGGGTCAAGACCCTTCTGTCCAAAACATCGCCAATTCCTTCTCTCCGTAGATGCTTGCCTCACGCCGCTGAAGTTTCTCCAGCATTTTTGTGTGCCTTCCTTGGGATTTTTACCAACAGTTTGTGAGCAGTTCTTTCTTTAACACAAGTGCTGTTTTTACTGTAGATTTTTTTAATAAATCATGTTTCTCTGGGTAACTAATTTTTTTGCTGATTAAGTTATGACCGGAGTGGAAGCTGCATACAAATCATGTACGTCTGTGCAATGACAATAAAAGATTTTACCATTATTTATTATTAGTTATGAATGTGTTTTAACAGTAACTCACACTGGATGGAAAAAAACCCTTTGTCTTTGGCAGGAACCCCAGTGAACAGGATTACCATCATGGCGAAGCAGGTTCTGGCCCTGTACATGTTATACAAACTGGTGACGGAGAAGGGGGGTCTGGTGGGAAGTCATACAAGAAGATCTGGCGGGAAATCACCAAGGGTCTGAACCTACCTACCTCAATGACCAGCGCTGCCATTTACACTCAGGACACAGTGAGTGCCCGCGGCCAGAGGCAGTAGACAATGGACAGTAGACAATCCGGCCCTTCGAGCTAGCGCCGACATTCACTGTGATCGTGGGCCTGATCATCCACAATCAGTATCAGTAGCCCACACTGAGTCCCATCGCATGCCCAACAAACCCACTCAATAGACATAGGTGCAGGAAGTAGGCCTTTCGGCCCTTCGAAGCCAGCAATGGCTCGAGCCCAGGCAACCACCATTCAATGTGATCATGGCTGATCATCCCCAATCAGTACCCCGTTCCTGCCTTCTCCCCGTATTCCCCTCACTCTGCTATTTGTAAGAGCCCTATCTAGCTCTCTCTTGAAAGAAGCATCAGAGAACGGCCTCCACCGCTTGAGGCAGAGAATTCCACAGACTCGTCCACTCTGTGAGAAAACGTGTTTCCTCGTACTCCGTTCTAAAATGGGTTTTTACTCATGATTCTTAGAACTGTGAGCCCCTGGTTCTGGACTCCCCCCAAACTTCGGGAACATGTTTCTGCCTTAGTGTGTCCAAAACTTAACAATCTATATGTGTTCAATGGATACAATAGGTGAGGAGTAGGTCCATTCGGCCTTGGAAGCGCGCACCGCTAAAATATGATCATGGCTGGATCATCCGATTCAAACCATTCAGTGAAAGCAAAGCGAGCGCTAGAAACCTCGACAATGTTTTTCTCCGGAGAGGAAGGAATGGGAAGAAGGGGTCTCGACCCGACAACGTCTCTCGCCCATTCCTTCCCTCAGAGATTGCTGCTTGTCCCCACTGAGTTACTCCAGCTTTTTGTGTGTCTAGGCATCCGCAAACCTCTTGAGATATCTGGCCCGAAAACTGCTCACGCAAAAAATACATCGATAACCAGGGTCCAAATGTTGTACATGGAAACATAGAAAGTAGGTTAGGAGGAGTCCATTCGGCCCTTCGAACAGCAACGCCTTACAACCTCTAAACTCTTCTTGATGAGTCCGTATGAATTGGCTCCACTGCCTTGCTGTGCAGAGAACCCAGTGTATTGGAGATTAGTGTCCGGGTGGCGCAGCGGTAGAGTCGCTGCCTTACAGCGAACGCAGCGACGGGGACGGTTCGATATCCTGACTACGGAGCGCTAGACTTTACGGTAAGTAAGTTTGACGTTCCTCCCCTGTGTACCTGCGTGAGGGTTTTCGCCGGATATCTTCGGTTTCTCCCACACTCCAAAGACGTGCAGGTTTGTATGTTAATGGCTCGGTATAAATGTAAAAAATTGTCCCCGTGGGGCGTAAGAGGATGGTGTTAGCGTGCGGGGATCGCTGGTCGGCGCGGACCCGGATGGGCCGAAGGGCCTGTTTCCGCTAGCTGTTGTAACTTGAAAACTGATACTAAAATCCGATGCGGGTGGAAGCGTGTAACGGGGCATAGAGATTTCTTGAGCTGCTTGGCAGATACATGAAATACTTTACCCGCTAGGACGAAATGTTGAAAAAACAATCGCTCTCCTGTCGCACTGCCGATCTGCAGGCGGCCCATCGACAGCAACCGGCGGGGTGAGGGAGGAGGGCCCAGTACAGCTGCCGCTCTCTTTGGACTTGACTTCCCCGAGCTCGGCCTCATCGGCCTCCTCTCCCCCCCCAAGGTCCAACTGTCCTCATGAATAAATTTCCTCCAGCAACGGTGCCAGTCTGCTCCCCGGGCCGCAGCTCATCAAGAAAGGTAACTAGCTGCGTCTCTTCCCGTCTCGCTTTTCCCCACAGCTCCACAGCCCTCCGACCGGGAGGGGATGGAATTGGGATGTGCGGGAAGAGAAGCTGCAAGATAGCTGGTTTACACCGGGGATGGACACAATCTGCGGAGTAACTCTGCGGGAAGGGGATGAGGTGACGTTTCGAGTCGAGACCCTTCTCCCAGACTGAGTAACCCTATGCTCTGCGTTACGGGCCTGTCCCAAGCTTTGGCAGTCATTTGCCCGCGTAATTTACACCAAGCATCATATTACGCGTCACTCGATGCTATGTGATGCTGCGCAATTATGCGCAGATGGACCGTAGGAGAACGGCACAGGGCCCGCGCGCGGATTGTGTGATGTACAAAATCTTCGCACGCCCATCTGCGTGACAGTGCAAATGTTGGCCAAGTGGGCAGCCCCTATCTCCCCTTCTCTCTGTCCCTCCCCACCCTAGGTTCTCGACTAGTTCTCACCCATCCCCCCTCCCACAGATTTTTTTTCTGGCTGGTGCCTCGTTGCCACACCCCCCCGCCAGCTAGCAATGAAACCATTCAACATTTCCTCGGACACCGATTGCTTTGATCTGTCATCTTCCCCTTGCCTTTCCTTATCTTCCTAAGTCTCGCTCTCCCCCGACTTCAGTCTGACGAAGTATCTCGAGCCGAAACATCCCCTATTCCTTCTCTCCAGAGATGCGGCCTGTCCCGCTGAGTTGTGTCCATGTGAGAGAATTGAATGTTGAACGCTAGATTGTCCAGGGAGCTTTGATAAGGTGCCCCAGACGGATGCTTCTGAGGAAGATGAGACCAATGGTAGCAAGGGCAGGTACTGCATGAAAAGCAGAAGGCAAAGAGTGGCAAATAAAGGGTCATAACAACTGTCATATGAGGGAAAGATTGAAAAGGACGTAGGCTTGTATCCCACTGGAGTTAGAAGGATGAGGGGGGATCTGTAGAGAAACATATAAAAATTATATACAGGATCTGGACAAGTAGATGCGGGAAAAAAAATGTGTGCCAATTGTTGGGCGAATCCAGAACCAGGGGCCACAGTCTTAGAATAAAGGGTGAGCATTTAAGCTGAAGTGAGAAAACACTTTGCACCCAGAGGAGTTGTGTTCTGTGGATTCCCTTCCGCAGGAGGGACAGTGTGGAGGCCAGGTCACTGGTGGATTTAGAGGAGAGTTAGATAGGAGCTATAGGGGTTAGTGGGTAAGGGAATGTGGGGAGAAGGCCAGGCAGGGTTATTGATTGGGGGGACGATGATCAGCCATGATCACAATTGAATGGCGGTTGCGGCTCGGAAGGCCGAATGGCCTCCTCCTGCACCTATTGTCTATGTTTCTATGTTTCTATGGAATAAGCACGCGAATAGCAGAACAGTGTGGTTTGTTGGTGAGGAGATACAATGGACTGCAGATGCGGGTTTGCAAATTGAGGCGCAAAGAAGTGAGATAACCTCACATTTATCCACATTATTACTGCATCTGCCAAACATTTGCCCAATCACCCCGGCGATCCAAGTCACTTGCAGTCTCCTAGCATCCTCCTCCATCGCTGAAACACTGCCCCCAGCATAGTGTGTGCCGCACACACTTGGAGATAGGCCTTCTGAATGTCCCTCATCCAGTTCTTAATTAATATATATTGGTAAATAGCTGGAGGTCCCAGCGACTGAGCCCCAGGCAGGTACCCTACTAGTTACTGCTGCATTGTGAAGAAGGATCCCGTT